>JAQHUG010000067.1:2312693-2327574 GCA_028555095.1 Dicrostonyx torquatus | reverse complement strand
TGGGGTACTGGGTGGACAGTAACCCCAACAAGCAGGACCCTCATATTATAGTATTCTGTACATTCTGGCATTTCTACAAAGCAGCTCTACTGACTGAAACATTAGTAGCAGTTCACAAAAAATCAGGCTGGAATGACCAAGAACACACATGCTGGGGTATTAAGAACTTTGGAGTGGAAGTGGTGCCATGGATGCTGATGTGTATCTGGCAAGGGATGGTGATCTGTGGAAGAAGCTGGAAACAGCACATAGGAATAAAAACTGTAGCGTGTTAAAATTTCTTTATCAAGGCATGAGGTGAACCTCTTAAAGAAAACTGAAAATTAAACTGTAAGCTATTGGCTCTCCTTCCTTTGCAATGCTAGTCTCTGGAGAGAAAGGTGCAACCAGTGGTTCCTTTGTTTGTTGGATATGTAGTGGCGATTTTGGAGACCAATTGTCATGTGGTTATGACCCACCCAGGGAGCTCATTTACTTCTGGCAGAAATTCAACTGCTTCAACTCCTTTTCTACCTGGTGAGTATTCGTGCTGACAAAGGTTGGATTGAGTAGCTAAATCTAAGCTTGGGACTCTGCAGGAAAAAGCAGGGGGAACATGGCTTTTGTAGAAAAAAAAGGAAAACCTAAGCCTAATTAAGAATGTTACTCCTTCTAAAAGAAGACAAAACTGGCACATCTAATGATGGGGCATGTTTTTATACCCAGTGCACAACATATGCACATCATAGGCCTTCCTGTGTACTGCTTGTATGTATGTGTGTATGCAAACACCATGGGATGTAAACACTCATATAGCCATGCACGTAGTCTCTTTAGAGCATGGTTCTCACCCTTCCTAATGCTCCAGCATTTCAGTGCAGTTCCTTATGTTGTGGAGACCTCCAACCATAAAATTATTTCATTGCTGTTTCATAACTGCAATTTTGCTACTGTTATGAGTCGTAATGTAAATATCTGATGTGCAGGGTATCTGATAAGTGACCCCAAAAGGGGTCATGACCCACAGGTTGAAAATTATTGCCCTAGAGTGAGAGTCATTTCAGTCATATATATTTGTGGCAAGAAACCTACAGTGCACTGGCCTTCAATAATATGTTTTTCTTTCCTAGTTAAAGTATTTTAACTATTTCATTTAGTTATGTTTACTTGAATGTTGTGTTTGAACTGTGTCTGGATGTCTTCAAGGCAAAAGGTCGTGGAAAGCATATGCAATCTAACTAAAATTCATAATATCGGAGCCTCAGAAAGATAAGAAACTTTTGTACTCTAAGAAACAAATCTGGTAAGGGTAAGAATCCTCTTTCCACCCTTGAGCAGATGAGAATAAGTTTCAATGTCTGAAGTCATGAAGCAAAAATCTTGTATCCATAGTTTCCACATAAAGAGGAATGAAATTCGATCTCTATAGCTCATCCTGCATAAAAACCAATTCAAAATGGATCAAAGTCCTTAAATTAAGACGTGAAGCTTCTGCTGGGAGAAAACACATGTAAAATGCTGAGACCTGGGCATAAGCAAGGAGTTTTCTGAAGGGAAAAAAAGAGTCCAATAGCACAGGAAATAATCCCAAGAACTGACAAATGTACTTATGTGAAATTAGAACACTTCTGACACCATCAACAGAGTGAAGAGACAGCTGATGGAATAAGAAAACCCCATCTGTCAACTGCGCATCAGATAGGGGATTGATATCAAGAGTAGATGAAGAAATATAAGAAGTAAATAACAGGAAAAAATCAAATCATCCAATTAATAAATATGACAACAAACTGAATAAGTAGTCCTCAAAAGGAGAAATATAAGCGGCCGATAAACATAAGAACAATCATTCAACATCTTTAGCTACTAGGGAAATGCAAATTAAAATCACTTTGAGATCTCATCATATACCAGTCAGAGTGGCTATCATAAAGACAACAAATGGCAAGTGAGGATGTGGGAAAAGGGGAGCCTGTATTTACTGCAGATGGGAATGTAAAGCTGTGCAGACACTATGGACAAACTCTAAACACTCTTCCAAACAAATGGACGAACAAACAAGCAACATGAAAATGAAAGCTACTATGTGACCAAGCTGTGATACGCCTGGGTATATACCCAAAGGACTCTAAGACAACATATCACAAGTATTAACTTGCACATCCAAGTTCATTGCTTAGCTATTCACTATAGCCAGGAGCTGAAAGGAGCCTGACTTCTAATTAACATATTAATGGATAAATAAAATGGAATTTTATGCAGCCATAATGAACAATGATGTCATGACACTTACAGGGAAAAACTGGAACTGGAGGTTTTAATGTCATGCTAAATAAACCAGGCTTAGAACTACCTTGTGTTTACTCTTAAATTATATATACATATATTCATTCATACATATATATATATATGTATGTATTTATATTTACCACAGTTCAGAATGTGAAATTCTGTGATCCTTAAAGTATTTTCTCTTGTTTTGAGTTTTTGTTAAATAAGCATTATACTTTATCTCCATTTGGTTTAAGTAATATGAGAGGTTTCAATCATATTAAATGAAAATCTGTTGGGGTTATGGAAAGGGGTAACACAAAAAAAATGTGACAATTAAGAGCTATCCAAAAAGCATTTTTGGTTAACAGCAGTACTCACAGAACAACCTTTCTGACTTAAAAAAAAATATCTCACTCTCAAAATATTTCAGATGGTTCATAGTTTATAAGATTGTTTTGTAAAGAGATAAGAGTTTAGAGGAAAAAAATAAAATGTAAAGAAGAAACATATGTGAGGCTTCCATAAAATAAAAAAACACAGAAGAGATTAAACTAAACTTTTGAGAGGTCAAAGAAGTCACCATAATTAGCATACAAAGTCATGAGTGGTAAAAATATCTGATGGTTTATAGGTTTGGTATAATGCCCAGCATACCAAATGTCTTAGTAGATTTTAACTGGAATCAATAGTATTCCCTTGCTGCTGATACGAAGTTAGTGTTATCACATTGGATACTTTATTAACTCTTTAACCACAGGAGTTCTGTTGAGTTGAGACAGGAAAGGGTTCAGTAGGCATCAGTGTTGTAGTGGAAATAATCTCTCTTCCCATAGCAAAAAGACTTCTTACTTCTCATTGGGATAATCGATTCTAATGTTATTAAGCAGTGGCACAATAAATCTGCCCTCATATTTTTCTGATACAAATACAATATACCTACCACTGCTCAATATCTTCCATATGTGAGGTAATAAAACTAATTCAATATGAAATCTTGTAGTTTACATGTAAATTGGATTGCTATGGGCCATTAGACTCCTTACATAAACAATATATTTTGTTTTAAAGAAAGAAAATACTGTGCCCAGTTTAACATTCTAAAAGTTTATAATGCGCAAAATCACATTAACAGAGCAGACAAATGTCAAGGGTGTGGCTAACAGAGACAAAAAATAGAAATCTTGACCCGCCAGTAAGATAACTTTAATTCCATGGGCAGTTTCCAAGATGACTGCCAACAGGTAGGTGCTCACTGATGTCAGTAATAAAAGTGTAATTCTAGAATTCTTTGAAGTGTACACAGAAGACAGTGTTAGAGGCTGAAGCAAAGAAGCTCAATCAGGGCAGCACAGTATTTGGCTCTCTAAGAAGACAACTATGACTCCACAGAAAGGTGATGGCTTATGAGGACAAATCTGGCCATGTAGAATGATGTCTCAGGATGCATTTTTTTTTAATATCAGCTGGTTACTTTCATTGTAATCGGTCAGTATTTCTATTTCATGTTTGGGCTTATTTATTTCCATTATGCACAAAAATCTGCAAACCAGAATTCAGTAGACAAACCTTACCCAAGTGTACTGAAATATTTGCATCTTGGCCTCCTTTGTAACATGGGTCCTTGTACTCTGCCACAGCTGTCAGAGTAATGGTCCCCCCCCCCTTTTTTTATATCTGGGTTGGCTTTATTCCCAGATTCCAAATGAAAGACACAGCATTTTACTTGACCACCCCATTCCAACCGTTAAATACTGTGCCTTCAGGCTCCGATGCTCTAATGGTCGATTAAAGTTGATAACAGTCCGTCCAATTTCCATTTTCTTAACACCCAGCTTGCTGAAATTATAATATTGTGAAAATCTGAAGTCTTCAAGATCTGCCTGAGAATGTGTCTGGATGTCAACACATACTAATAAACAAGGGAAAAATAGTATTGTCAACAGACCTTTTGAGTTTGCAGAGCTTGGGTTAGCAATGTGGTTGAGCCAAGTTTGTACAGAGGCAAAGTAGATGATAATCAACTGGTCTACCAAATGAGGTCTATCATGGAGCTACTCACAGTGTGATTTACATCTGTGTAAGGGGAAAATCCTCTATGACTTTTGACACCATTGAATAACATATTTCCCTCCCTAACTGCCTTACTTACAGGCCAATAGATAAGTCTTTCTTGACCTTCAGAAGACCTTTCTTTGTTGGGAAGCCATATATAATCACACTTTTTAGGCTTTGTTGTTTGGGTTGAAAGGTCATAGTGGTGCAGATCTAGGAAATATTTTCTCAGATCCAATGTCTCAGTGGGTTGGAATAAAATAGCATGAAAGACTTTTTTTTCCCTCTAAAACCAACAGCAGGTTGGTTCTCTTGAACCTTAGAAAAATGGAATTAGGACCAAGGCTTCAGACACGGATCTGTGGACCAGTAGAATTTCAAGGGAAGCAGTTTGATCATAGTCATTCGCGTGAAGGAAAAAAGAATCAGAACTTCCCCATAAGCACACTCCCTGCATCTGCGGTGTGCAGAGTCTACCCAGTTCCTTTCACAGTGCCAGTCAGCTTGCCTTTCTTAGCCACGCTTGGATTCTTTCTCTGAACATGAATGAGCTCCCAGAGTTCTCATCTTTGGTAGGCTAGTCTCATTTTTTTTTCAATCAATTGCTCAACTCTGGGATGCTTTTATCATGTTGGAGAAGCAATTGCCCATTTTCTAAGTCTTTGCTGTTAAAGTAAGTGTAGACTATGAGCCCTTCAGACTGCCAAATTTATCACTGCCGATAAATATGATATTTCTGGGAATGCAGCTTTAATCTCCTTTTTATCCAGACTGAACTGGAGAATTTGAAGGCCAAATATTTGGTTCTTCATATTGTAATCTCATCATAGAAGCAGTACTTCCATTCTTTAGACAAATAGTCTTTGTCTCTGAATGGATATAAATTACTGCTTCCGTCCATGAAAGGGTTTTCAGCACCAACATGAACTCCAGCTCTCAGCCACTTTATCCTGGCTTCAGGATCTTTTTCTCCAAGAGTCAAGAGTGTGGCTAGTTATTAATAATGTAATAAGAGAACATGTAGAAATTTAGCATCAAAACTGGTGTGATGACATGTTCTTGTTTGGGGCTAGTTTAGCAGAAAGTTTGTCCCGCATAGTACCCTGCAAAGCACGTGTTTATTGTTCTTTTTCTTCAGGATATGAAAGATGCTGCTTGTGATGGTTGATGCTAATTATTGAGTTGGCAAAATCTAGAATTACATAGGATACAAGTTTCTAGGCATCCCTGTGGGGAAGACTTGCCCACCGTGGGTGGTACTATTCCCTTTGTAGAATCCTAGATTATATAAGTGGAGACAGAGGCAAACAGCAAGCATCCTTCCATCTATCCATCCATCCATCCCTGCTTTCTGATGCCATGACTCCTCCGCGGTGATAAAGTGCACCTGAACTCTGAGCCAAAATAAACCCTTTCACTCTTCAGTTGTTTTTGTCAAAGAGTCTTTTATGGCAGCAACATGAAATTAAACTAAAACATTGATGCTTACTGCTTTTTTTTTTAAACTGTTTTTTCAGAATTCCAAGGAGCCTACACTTCAGACAGTATGCATAAATTGAAAGAAACAAAAACTCGATCCTCTAGATCCTAGAATTAGATATCAGAAGATATTTACCCAACAGAACCTTCTGGTAGTCAAGTCTGTGTCCCAAAAATTCACTTCCGTGTATATCAATCCTTATCTCATAGATTTTTTTTACATCTCCAGACACTTCTGAAGAAACTCCTGTGACATTAGACAACAACAGTAATAATAATAATAATTAATAATAATTATAATAAAAACAGCAGTTTACAGACTAGTACTTCATCAGGTATTGGATACTCTTTGAAGCGTGTGACTCAGATGAACGCATGCTATTCTTGCAGAATTTTGTGAGGTGAATAGCAAGGATCTTACCATGATACAGACAAAAGAGCTGAGACAGTTTGGCCACAAAACTTTTCTGAGGTTGCAGAGCTTAGAAAATCCAGGAAATCTGACAGCTGTTATTGTATCTAGCTTGCTGTATGATTGAACTAATTTTTCTTGACCTGGAATGAAACAAGAGGTGGTTCTGAGCCTGGTACCGCTGGGGGTATTTGTGTCTTCTGTGTGCCTACGGATTGCGGCATTTCTCCAGCTTCTGTTGGGTGTGATCTTTGGATGAGCTTTGCTGATTACTCCTCTGTGTGCTTTACTGTTTGTAAAGCCTGGCTTCACATCCAGGAGTTAGACTGAGCGCTCAGTTCTGTGTTCTGCCACTTGACAATGTTCAGCAGCACCCCCATGTCTTGATCCATCTCTAAAGTGCCTTCTATAGTTCTTTAAGATGAGACTTCACAATTCATGATGAGTGGGGGAGACAGAAATTACAATAGGAGTTTGGAAGAAAATAGAAAATAATTAGAATAAAAGGTAGAAGAAAGCAAAAAAAAGGCTGTTATGTAATGTCTTCTGAATTGGATAATTTATAGGAAAGTTCTTGAAAAGCCTTTGATGTTCTCCAGTGGGAGGTGGCATTGTTAGGATAATTATTGCATTTGTTTTATCATTTTCACCTTGAGATTCTGGTTTCTGTCAAAGTTGAACACAGAAATAAATCAACAGATAGACTGGAAATGCTGAAGGTTGGTTCTATTGAAGGACCAATAAGATGCTGTCTTCTTAGGGCTCCTGCTGACCTAGTGAGTATCTCAGGTTTCAAGGGAATGTTGTAGTTTGTGGAGCTGCAGCAGCTAAGGAGAAAGACACATCTACATTGTAACCAGAGGAGGGAAGGTTCAATTCTCAAATCAAGGCCACACAGGATACATTTAAATCAAAGAGAAAAGACACAGGCTACCAAAACACAGAACAATCCCAACCTGGCAAATAAATCTGAGAGAATCAGAAACAATCCTGCCAAAGTATCAGAGAATGAGGCAAGGCTGCACAGAAAAATAGGCCAAGTAATAAGTTTGAAAGGAGATTGGAGCTAGTAATGACCAAAACTGGCTGAGATGTGGAGCCTATTTAAAAATCTGCTCAAAAAACAGAAGCAAAGAAGGCAAGGAACATGGAAGGGGTGGCACGGGGATGACCTTGAAGAATAATTAAACCAAAAGCCGAGTGAGAAGCTCTGTTGCAGCTCAGAACCTAGAGAAATCAGTATTGGATGGCAGGATTCCGAAGGCATTAAGGGAGCGCATACTCTCTGAGCTAATTACTTCACGCACTCACAGTTATTCGGGAGGGTGGGGGACGGCTAATAAGAATCTAAGGATGTTAAGAAGAGAAGTGATTGTAAAAGGTAGTTTAATATTGAACCTTCACAGAAACATTACAGAAATGCAGTTCAATACAGCTACTGTCAACATGAAATGGGGGATGTGAAGGAAGGACCCCAGCATCCAAAGGGTAATGGGATCATTGGCTAGAACCGTGATTGATTTTTTTCCCCCAGGAGCAAAGCTGGTCCAAAAATTGATTTTTTTCTTGTGCACAGAAACTGGCTGACTGTTAAATAACAGTATAATTCTTTGAACTTACACATTTGGCACTGGAGGTTCATGTCTTTTGTTTCAAATATGAGGTGGCTTGACTGTATGCAGCTTTGCCACATGGCTTGAGAGAAGATCATAGTAAAGGCAGAGGCAGGTAGATATAGCCAGATCACAGCTGAGTGAGGAGAGATTCTTCCAGTGAGGAATCAAGCAAGAACTCATAGCTCTGGCAGCTGACAGTGGAAAGCAATCTTTATTTAAAGAGAGCCCGGCTCTTAGAGACGGTGGTTTTAGCAATGACTTGCTCTACTTGGATGGTGACTATCTGTCTGTCTTCAGTCACCTCTAGACTTCCTTCCTGTCTCACCTAAGAAGGAAAATTTTAAGTTGTGAATGCAATAATGCAGGACACAGACTTTGGGAGACCTCCTTTCTAGTCCATTTTATTACTACAGTAGTTAAGTGCCAGGAAAAGGCCAAGATTTGCTTATGAGAGAATAAAACATGAACTCCACTTAAGACCTAGTATAAAAGAAAGCTTGAAGAACCCATGGGAAACAAATCAAAAAATGCCAGAGGAATTTGAATTCTCTCATAAAAAAGAAGCCCATTAAATATAGGCAGCTCATAGCCATTATAAACTGAGAGCCGTCTTACTTCATTGCATATTATTCCTTGCATCATGCCTCAACATCTATAAGGTGAGCAGAAAAGCAAGATAGTAAAAGTCAGAAGACACAACATTGGCATTGGAACCATAAAATATCACACAAGATAGAATGGAATTACAGACTGGCAATGTGAACAGATGGATGGAAATTTGGTTACTCCCATATCTGTGCCACAGTGACACCATTGGGCATGTTTTTACCAGACTAGTCATTATTATAGCTTACAAGCTTCAGAACTGGATATGATTAATGTTAATTTTTTTTCTTTGGGTATTGTTCTTAGAACCTTACTTGCACTCAGCATGAAGCAGCGTATTGCTACTTAAATATGAATTTCAACAGATAGCAACATACATCTTAAAAATTTAAATGCTAACTTTTAAAAAATGATATCATGTTTTACTCATGTGATGAAGATGATATGTCAAATGCAGAGAAAATTGAGAAAAGTAACAAACTCATTTAAAATAAGAATAAAAACCCCTGAAAGAAATAATGTGCATTTGGCATGAATATAAGTACTCACACACAAACTGTTGATCCAATTGCATTACTAATTGCTTAAATGTCAATGGTCTAAATACAAAAATTGAAAGACAGAGCTTGTCAGAGTGGATATAAACAAGACTCGTCTATGTTTTGCCTACAAGTCATTCAGATATATTAAAGCTGAAATGATGGAGAGACACACCATGCCAGCATCTATCAAAGACAACTGGGATAACTATGGTAATTCTAAGGCAGATTAGAAAACAGGGGACATTATTAGAGGTAAAGGAGGATGCTATAAAGGTGTCAGTTTTGCAAAGAGACATAAGAATATTTAATGCCTGTGCAACTAACAGAAGAGTGCCAATATACATGAGACAAAACTAATAGAACTTTAAGAAGAAGTGGTTAAGTCCATTACTGTAGCTGAAGACTTTAATACCTCACAGTAATTGGAAGATCAAGCAGGCTGAAAATTAGTAAGGGTATAATTGGAAAAGCACCGTCAATCAACTGGTTCAAATTGACATTTATAGAAGAGTCCATCCAATAACAATAGAAATCACGTTTTCCTCAAACTCACACGGAGAATCATAAAATAGACTACGTTTGGGCAACAAAACCTATCTTCACAAATTTAAAATAATAGAACTTGTATCAAATATGTTTAATAAAACGATTAAACTAGAGATTTGCAATAAGAAAATGGATGGAAAATGCCCAAATACTTGAAAATTAGACAAAACATCACTAACTGATGAGTGAAAGAAGTCTCAAGAGCACTTAAAAGTTGTTTTGAGATAAATGAAGATGAAAAATATACCTCAGCAGATCTGTAGGCTGCAGTAAAAACATGCCTAGAGGGAAATATCTAGCACTGAAACCGTGTTAGATACAAAAAAAGGATCTTAGATTGAGAGTGTAGGCTCCTACCTCATGAAACCATAGAAAGAGAAGCAGTCAAAAGCTAACTCAAACATGATAAAAGAATTCATAAAAACTAAAACAGAAACAAATGAAATTGAAAACAAAAACACAACAAAGAAAAACTGAGAAACTTAATTCTTGTTTCTTGAAAATGTCAATATAATTGATAAACATCAATTGAGCCTATCCCAAAAATTGGATGGAGGAAAGGATGAAGGGAAGGATGGAGGGAAGGAGGGATGGAGGGAGAGAGGGAGGGAGGAAAGGAGGCAGGAAGGGAGAGAGGGAGAGAAGGAGGGACATGGGATGTTTATTAAAGTTAAAATCAAAAGAGAATCATCACTACTGATTCCGTAAGCATTTATTTGTTCATAAATTATGTGTATATAGATATTTCTGTGAGTCTGTGGACATAAGTGTAGGTGTTGTAGAAGCTCTTGGAAGTTACAGGTGTTGTATTCCCCTGGAACTAGAATTGTAGATTATGAGGAACTTCCTATCCAATATGGATAGGACTAAATCAGGTCCTCTGCCAGAGCAGTACTTACTGTTAACCATCTAGAATAAAATCCCCAGTCCTGATTCTGTAAAAATTTTAAAGGATAAAAGAACACTTGGTATAACACTATTCCTACACATACAATATTTTATATCAAAATGGATCAATTTTAATTAGTTCTTTGAGAGTTCTGTATGTGTTTTGATTTTATTCACTCCTACAACTCTTCCCAGATTCATCGCCCTTCCAAAATGTGTGTTCTGAAAGAAAGAAAGAGCAAGACCAATTTGTGTTTCTCAAATAAGCTGAGCTATGTGCCTTTCCACTGGTGAGTGGTTGACTTACCATGATCTACACTCTTAGAGAAAACAGTCTCTCCCTTTCCCAGAAGATAACAGTTGATAACAGCTTTATGGCTAGGTGTGGGATTTTCTGTTCAATTCCTTTCTCTAAGCTGGGATTTTATGTGGCTTGAGCTTCACAGATTTTTTTTTTTACATGTTGTCTCGACCACTGTGAATTTTTATGTGCAGCTGCCCAGTTGTGTTCAGAATACATTGCTTCCTTACAGTCAAGAGTCTACTGCCTCTAACTGTTAAATTCTTTCCAGTCCTTCCTCAATGGTCTCCGAGCCTTGGGATGACAGAGTGCAGTATATATGTTCAATTAGCATTCTGTAGTCTTTTATTCTCTGTACCTTGGCCAGTTGTGGTCTCTGTGTTAATCACCATCTATTGAGAGCAGAAACTTCTCAGATGAGAGAGTTGAGAGATGTAATGATCTACTAGTGTAATGGTAGGTCATTGGGATTCAGTTAAATACTGTGTCCATTTAGAAAAATAGTAGTAATAGGTTCAGGCCTACAAAGCTTTAAGTTTTTGGGCTGATCATGGTGCCAGATATGGGTCTCAACTTGTTCAGCAGGACTGAAATCCAATCAGAATGTCATCGGTTACTCCCATGGTATTTGTGCTACTATTGTACCAGTGATTATTTCCTGCCATATGAGCCATTGTTGCATCTCACAGGGTTCACAGCTGGGTATAACTGATGGTTACTCTTTTCCTTTGGTAGTATGCATAGCACCTACTGTAGTGCAATGAAAGCTAGCCAATAGGGGTGAAGCTTCTAGGTAACAGTTTGGTTTCTCCATGTCCTAATTCTTAATTATATAGTGTCTTCTTCAGCAGAATTTTACTGCAAAGTTCTGGAAGGTAACTAAGAGCAATGGAGATAGATAGTCTGTAATGTTTAGAGATCTGTGAGATTTCACTGCCAACAGGTTTGAAAAAGGGAATCTATACTTGACACTAGAATCTTTAATTTGTTAACTGTTGGGTGACGGCTATTGGTTCATTCTAGGCAGCTCAGACCCAAAATAATCACACAAAATTATACTATTGAAACCACTGCTAGGCCAATAACTTAAGCCTATTGCTAGCTAGCTCTTACAGCATAAATTAACCCATTTTTATTATTTCATATTTTATCACAAGGCTCATGGCCTACCCGCAAGATTCCAGCGAGTAGCTCATGTCTTGCCCCACTGGCAGCTCCATGGCATCTCACTGACTCTGCCTACTCTCTCTCTATATCTATTTCAGTCTGGCTTTACTCTGTTAAGCCATTGGCTAAAAACAGCCTCTTTATCATCAAACAAAAGCACATAGACAGAAGGACTTCCCACACCATTTTCCCTTTTCTGTCTCATTAACTACTTTGACAGATGGAAAATACCAAGGTTAAACAAAGAAAAATTATTCTATGTATCTATTAAGTAAGTTAAACAAGAGTTAACTATTCTTTCAAACCAGATAAAAGAAAGCAGCTGGTTCAAATAGTTTCATTGGTGGAATCTGGTAAGCACTGGGCGAAGAAGGCATGCTAATTTTCCAGAACTCATCTAGAAAAACAGAAACAGAAAAAAACACATCCCATCTGATTCTATGAGGTCAGCATTACCCTGGAATAAAAAATAAATGTTGTATTAAGAAAGGAAGACGACAGGTAAACACATGGTCAATATAGGAGCAAAAGCATCATTAAAAGATTAATAAGTTGAATCCAACCTGTGTGGAAAGAATTAACACCACGACCAAATAAGACTCATTTTGAATATGCAAGGTTTGGAGGTCAGAAAGGTAGTAAACGTTCACCATGGCCTTAACAGACAAAGATGGTGACATCATTTTAAGAAAGAGAATCTGTGTCTATGGACTGTAAATACAAATTAGGGGGAAACTGAAAAGTATGAAACTGAACCCTTAGTTTTTAGATCCTCAGGCCATAATACACCTCTAGCTAGACTAAGGGCAGGACCTTAGTGCCTTTTAAACAGAAGCAACTGCACAATTAGTCAATTAGTAGTCTCAATTGTCTTAGTTTCAGAAAGGCAATGCAAATGCTCAAGGTGAGGTTTCAAACAATAGCAAAGGTCGTGAAAAATAAGTTTTGCTTCAAGATGTTATCTATATTGTATGTGTGTTTGTGTGTGTATGTGTGAGCACTTTCTCTTTTTTTCCAGTAGTGTTCCAATCAGAGCTTGTACCTAAAATTGCTAAGGACATTTTGACTGACCCATCTGTGAACTCTTCAGAAATCATATATAATCACTAGCGGTTATGTTATTGTAATTGCTTTTCTTTAATAATGAACATGACTAATTCCAAAGTTTGCCAATTAGTAGTCACCCTACAAATACTAGCACCATAGATAATGTACCAAATGCATTGCCTTTTATTCATTTTGGGTGAACAAGTCAAGAGTCAGGTCAGGATTGATGAGACTTGACCAGCTTCTTTTGAGTCTGTAATGAACAAGAATGTATGTGTAGAGTCTGGCAAGGAGAAAATGTCTAGACAAGATCTCCTAGGAGAGAAGCTATGAAAGTTTCCCTCTTTATCCATCTTCAGGCTATGCACATGGCTGTTTCTAGGTCTTCTCTATGAGCATCAGTGTTCTGAAGGCATCTTAGTTCCTCCTTAGTCAAAACCTTAATTTGTGGTGTGGCTTTGGAACCTAGTGCTGTGGTTTGGGGCAATTATCCATTAAGTCTGTGCGATTATCCAGCCTCCATTTATGATTGAGGAAGTGTTGGATCGGGAAAGAGATCTCTGCTTTCCTCCAAGTCCCTTAGTTTCCCTCATCCAGTAACACTAGGGTAAGGAAGGAGGAATGTATAGAGTACTCATCTGTACTCTTACATTCATTAATCTTACCACAAAAGTGGCCCTAGCTGCAAAGAGTTCAGTCCTCCTATTCTTCATGTTTTGAATATGTGAATCATCACAGACATTTTTCACACCTTAGAAGGCAAACTGAAGGTTACATTGATGAACTTAACAGATTCAGTATGGTCAAATAAGCAGGGAGCATGACATATAAGAAGGAGCCTTGTAGCCACGCTGGAGCTTGGACATTTGCCTTGACCATTGACATAAATAGAGATTTTTCTTCTGGAAGTATCATGTGTTCTGTTGTTTAAGCAAAGGAGATTTGTCCTCTTGGCCACACATATATCAGCATAGGATCTTTGTTCTGGGTGTTGTCCTGAGTTGAGGATTGGGAAATGTTAGGCCTGAGTCAGGAGTTTGACAGTTAAGGTATAAGAAATAAGAGGATGATCTTCTGTTGGCCCGAAGACATAGGGAGGAATAATGATTCTTTGGCAATCAAAAAAGTAACATCACAGCAAAAATCAATGAATGCATCTTAAAAAGTAATGTGTCAGTACCATGGAGTATCTGGAATGGTGCAGAAATCTGTGGGAGTTCAAAGAATCACTGCAATGTGATTGGAAGTCCTCTCCCTGCACAGTGGTCCCCAGGGAGCTTTTATTCTGGATTAGAGATTGTCCCAGAGATTCTATTTAACAATGCCATGCTCCTAAACACTCTGCTTTTTGCTGTCTAATGAGTTGTGGCCAAGCTTTGCTTGGAATTTGCTCAAAATCAGATGCCCTTTGGCTTAGTAGCATTTTCCACAATGTGACACTCCGCAGCACCTCACATTTGCAGAATTACGTGTAGCACAGTGATGGGAATTCCTTGGGGACTGGTGTTTCTGGTGTTTATCCTGACAGGCTTTAAGGAAAAGGATGCCTCTCTTCCTGGACAATGCTAGCTTTTATCTCTTTACTGCTCCTTGTTTTGGTGAAGCTAATGTAATTGTTGTTCTGAGTTCTCATTCTTTCTAAGAGGAGTAATTGTTGTTTTCACAGCCCTATAAAGAATGCCTTGGACGGTTCTGAAATAGCACTATCAGAGGTCAGTTGTCCATCAAGTGCATGGCTGTGTGCAAGGGCAGACTCAGGAAGTCAAATGCCTCCCATCACCAAATGAATCACCTAGAAACCTTATTAGGAACTTCCCAGTGACACGCTCAAATATATTTATTTGACATCAGTAGGCTTTCCTGACTCGAGTTTGCTCATCTCAGAGAAAGAGGTAGGGTAACATTGGGCAAGGCCAGTGTCTTGGTCTTTTCTAGGGAGAAAATGTTGATCTGATACTGATGCACTTGTGGA
>JAQHUG010000067.1:2250333-2306480 GCA_028555095.1 Dicrostonyx torquatus | reverse complement strand
GTACCTAGCTGGGAGATCCCTGTAAATACCTGGGATCCCTTCTAGAGACAAGTCTCTTGCACATCTTAGAATGACTCCTGTTAATGTAGATATCTTATTCCCTTCTCCAATATCCACCCTTCCTCGATCTCTACCCTCCCACAACCCCAGGCTCTCCCCGGTTCTTCCTTCAACCAGGGCATATTTCTTTTACTGGCTCTGATTCTAGGGACAAAGTGTGTTTCTTCGACACTAGTTTCAGAGTCAGGGCACGTGTCTTTTGTCCTGGGTTCAGAGTCAGGGTGCTCAGTGATTGGTTGGTTTCCTGCTCCAGTTGTTCCTTTTACCTTGCAATCAGAACTTTAATGTAGACATTTGGTCGGTGATAAAACTGAGGCCAGTATAATCTGGTTGCTCTTATGCTTTCACACATTTTCAGATTGTCCTGTATGTGTTTCCATGGCATCCTCCTTCGCTTTCCCTGGCAGGCCACTTACTACCACTATAATTTCTTATTTATTTTCCTATATTCTTCATAAGAGCCTAATAAATGTGAATATATACCTTCTAAATTTTTCTTGTAGCCCCAACTGCTAAGGCACATAGATTCCTATTAAATTATTGAATATTTGCTGTATTATTGAGTTCTTGCTACTACTTATGTATGGTATATGAAAGAAAACAAAATACATGTTTCATATTTTTCAAGTCTAATTCATACAGACTTTTAAATGTAAAACCTACAAAAACTTCATCAACTTGCTAAAATCACTGTTTTATAGTTGAGGACATAGAAGCATATAAGGATTAGAAAAATCAAGTAATCTACCTAAATAGCAAAGAGCGGTGATACTGATAAGGGTGCGATTTGAACTCATGACATATGGATTTAAAACCTCATGCTTTATTACAATACTTAGAAATGTTGTGGTGTTGTGATAGAATTTTTTAAAGTTGTGCCAGCATGTTGAGCTCTGTCAAGGCCTCCATTAAGTCTTTGCTCTAGGTGTATCAAAATTGCTTATTATTGGTTATTTATTATATTATTATTATTATAGTGGTTATTTTAGAGTTTTTTGTTTGTTTCAAGGTGAAGGTCAAGGGAGGGATGAAGAGAGAGACAATAATAGTTGCTCTGTTTGGAGTTAAAGGAAAGGAAAGAGACACTGAGTAAGGGCTCTAAGAGGTTTCAGTGTAGGTGGGAAAATTCTACACATTTGACCTTAGAGATGATCAACTTCCGGGTCTTTACAGGGCACAAGGGTTCTTTAGATCACCTTAAGTGTTTTGTATCACCTGATGTAAGTTGAGATGGTGCTAGAGTTACCTGTACTTCAGTGGTAGCAGTGTGGGAGTTCTAGAGTACTGTAATACGTTGCCAGGCTAGTAATTATGGGATGGAATCCTGACGTTCAGTTCTAACTCTCCTATATTTGTGTCTCTGACATTGAGTTCAATATTAGAAGGCAATGATATATGCTTCAGAGGAGCATCACTGCCAGGAAGGAAGAGGTGTGACCTGAAAAGACTGACAGGCTCTAGCCAGTGTTGAATGAGAAGAAAGAAGATAAGGGGCCAGAATTAAAGTTGTGAGGGAATCCTATCTTTGGAGGACCATGGGTGGTAGCATACATGGACAAATTCATCATACGAATGCATCAGCAATTACAAACTATGGGCCCCATCCCCGTGTCTCACAACATACTCCCAATGGTCTGTTAAGACCATGTTCTCTTGAGTAAAGTTCATAAACTTTTTTTTTCCTTCAAAATTTCTTCAAGTGGAAAAGGCACAGAATGCGGCAGCTACCTTTTTTTTTAAATTTTTTATTTGCTTTTGTTTGTTTTAGTTTTGTCTGCCAGAAGACACACTCCTCTTTGGCCTTTCTCCAAGGTGGATTAGTGCCTCTGTAGCAGGCAGATTTTTATCATCAAAGGGCATGAGTTCTTCTGTCTCACCCACTATCTATTCAGGGTGCTATTCTTGTAAGCCAAATAAAATGTTTATTTGAAAACTTTAAGTTCTGAGCTACACCATCTTAATTCTCATCTTGAGTTTTTTCCTATTATCCTTCCAAAGTATAAAAATTAGATATATTTCAGAAATATATCTAGATTAGAAGTAGAAAGTGTGGTGGATTGAGTGAGAATGGACCATTAGGCTCATGTATTTGAACACTTGGTTCCCAGTAAGTGAAACTGTTTAGGAAGGATTGGGAGGTGTGGTTTAGTTGGAGGTGGTGTGTTACTTGGGCAAGGCTTTAAGGTTCCAAAAGATTCAGGTGATTCCTAGTCTTTTTCTGTGCTTCATGGATGTGGATCAAAATGTGAATTCTCCGCTATTTCTTCTCTCTAACACCATGGGGTCTGGTCTTCTGAAACCATAAGTCAAATTGAATGCTATCTTTTGTAAGGTTGCCTGTTCGTGATCTTTTATCAAAGTAATAGAAAAGTATCAAAACTGGAGGTTTCCTTTCTTGAACTTTCCCTTCCTTCTTTTTAATCTGCTTCTCAACTTTATAAATTGACATACTGCTGTGTCAATGAGGCAGTTTGATTTATGAAGAGGGTGGGACAGAATATTTGTGATGGAAATTTTTCAGTGAGGCCTTTCAATCTAGGATGGGTAGGCAAAGTGGTCTTCATCTAACTTCTAATCTTTGCCACCAGATTTGCTTGTTTGCTGGGATGAGAATCAGGTCACTTGGAGAAACAGTGCTATGCTGGGACATTTCAGATGACAGTTGAATCACAAGGTGAGGTACATTTGCTCTAATCTGGATGTTTATTTATTTCCACCCTAGCAGACCTATCTACCTGTAGACACAAATTTAGAGATTTTCTTTTGATGCTGAAAACCATCCATTCACCCTAGTCCTGATGTACAGAGCCCTGTCTACTTTGCTGCCTCAACTCTTGGTATATGCAGAGAAGTTACAAATTGTTAGCTTGTACTTATGTTCTGAGTCAGTGGTTCAGTTTTGTACAGCAAATACTGCTGTCCTAAATACCTAGTTGGCTCACTTCTGTCTCTCAGACTTTGGTGACTGTTTTATTGTCCATCTTTTTTTTTTTTGATTGTCTTACTGGTAAGATTGTAAGTCTTACCTGTTGTTTAAACTCAATTACAGTGTTACATGCTCTCAGAAGCCCTCCTGGCAAGAAATCTCAACAATCCTCCATGTTCTGATAGCTCTTGTGGCTAGCCATGGTCTAGCATATATTGGCATTTTTTTTTCTCTCTGTACTTAATCTTTGCCACTGAATTGTAAGTGCCTCAAGGCCAATGGCTCTGCCCTTTTCAATCTTTGTATGTCCAGAAGCTTTCTATCTCAGAGATTTGTTTATAGTACATGTGAAATGAATGTGCAAGACTTGCTGATTTATGAGCATACCTTCTAATAGAAGACATATGGAGTTCATTGGCATGGAGTTTGGGTGTCACCACCCCCACCCTCACCCTTTTCTCCAAGTTATCCTCTTGGCCTGGGCCAACTGAAGCTGTGGAAAGTAGATAAATCACCCAACTCCTAGGTCAGACAGCTCAGAGACAAATGAACACAGCAGGTCGTTGCCACTATAATGATGCAGTGGCCGTTCTGTTTGCCAGTTTCTGGACAACAATAGATTGCCTCCCTTCTCTTAACTTTAATTCCATTTCTCATAAGGCTGAAATTGCACTTGCTACTTTCCAAGTTCCCCCCGCCACTCTGCCCAAGTTCATGTCAGTGTTTCCTTAACTAACATTTTTATGGCTTGAAAATCAATTCAGTGTCAGATATAAAGACATACTCTGTCTCCAGCTTGTATTTTCCACTCCGGTATGAGCCCTTTCTGTTGCCCAGTACTGTGGCTTGAAGCTCACTTACAAGTTTTACTCCTAGCTTCCTTTTTATTTGCGATTTGTTTTGCCCTATGTTGCTGTATGTCAGATAAAAAATTTCTCTCTCCCTTTTGTTAGATATATTCTATACTAACAGAAATTTTGGCATTACAAAACTGAAAAATTATTATAAATATTCTTTATTTTACCTCCTTGAATTTGAAGGTGTTGAGAGAATGGAGATATTCTGGGATTAAGATGGGATATTTGGGGAAAGATTTGACCAGGCTCAGAGTAGTACTTAAGAGCCTTCTTCATCTTGTTCCAGGTTACCAGGCAGGCTTTTCTCTGTGCTAGACATGCAGGTGGTTGACTTCAGCACCACGGACAGCGAAACGCAGTTTAGGGGATTAGAGCAACCCCAGTTGGGGCGCGCGCAGGGGTGGGGAGTGTTCATCAGGATGCAGGAAGACCAGACTCATCCTCAGGCATAATCTTATTTGGCAGCACATATAGTGTGAGTTGCTCTTAATGTTGTAGAATTTAGAGAGTGACTATTTAGATATTGAAGTTGTAGGAATAGTGAGACACAACGACTTTGAAGGGTGACAGGAGCTATCCTCAACATAGATTTTTGAGACATGTGTATAGCTTGGTCATAGACAAGTGGAAAGAAGTGTTACTCTGGGGAAAAGATGTGGTGTGCACTAAATGGCAATGACCACAACCGAATATTGAATAGAGTGGACTAGCAAGTGCTTTGAGATGGTCAACATTCCAGTATGGAGAGAGGAATCTGGGAGTTTACTCTGCGGCTCTGTGTGACAGGCTATTGACTTTGGACTCCATGGCACGTGTAATGGGACACTACTTCTAGAAAAATAGTTTTTCTAGATACTTCCAAGTTGCCGTTTCACAGGAGAGTTTGAGTCATCTTTTGCATGAAATGTGACACTCCAGAAATTATCTCTTTTCCAAAGAGTGACTTTATTAATTTAATCCAGAGATGTGTGAGGTCACTTCAGGGAGCACACAGGAGCCTCTCAGAGAGTACCCCATGATGAAAATTCTCAATGGTTGTCAGTGAAATACTTTGTTTCAGAGATGGGAAGCTGACCAGTCTTCATCCCTGTGAGGAATTAAAAATTCCAGATCACAGTGTGCTGTCTAGAATCAAGAAGAGTGGAATAATGGATATCTCTACTGTAGGAAAGGCCTTTGGGGGAACTGGATCCTTCGAGTGTTTTATGCTATTTAACTTGCCACTGAGACAGAATGGCAGACAAGATAGACAAGGCCAGAGGTCCAAATGATTCCATGAAAACTTCATGGGGGCAGAGATTAATAGATTTTAGAGAGTGAGGATTTTTTTTCCAAGTAGGTATTGTAAGGTATATTGATACTGGATTGACTTGTAGTTAGAAGGTAATGCAAGAATGCCCAAGGACACTACCTAGAATTGCAAGTTTGTCCTGTCACTCAGGGTCTGCAGCCTTTTTTCTCTGATGTTTCTTTCTCCCTTTGTGCTCTAGCTTTGGCATTTGCTACTGGCATGGCCCTTAGTAACTCCCTGTAATCCCTCTGCTGTCCTGCCAGCTACCAAAAGCTGGCAGCTCTAAGTATGATCTGGTATCCATGCCTGTCACTCACCTGAACATCCAGCTTTGCTGCACCAGATGCAGTACATACAGTTCTGCTTCCATTAGAGATTGTGTGGCAGCCTGCGACTCAGATGCCTCCCTAGGCAAGCAATGCTGAGCTGGGCCTTCTGGCTCTTTTGTTTGCATACACCAAATTTGAGATGGGCTATCATTAACCAAATGGAGAGCAGCTGTGCTTACTGAGAAAATGGCTTAGTCAGATTTGTGGACATGTCAGAGATTTTTTTCCTCCCCAGAATATCTGGCTATAGAGTCTGGAGGCTTTGGGAGCATTGCAGCATCCTCAATTAATGTTCTAGAGCATCTTCCTTTCTCCTGCTGTGATGTCCTTGGGCCAATCTATGATGAAGTTGTAAGTTCCTTAGTTAAAGGACTATGCACTTGCAGTAAGCAAGTTGAAAGGCAGGATCTTATGTTAAGCAGTTCCCAGCCAGGAACACCCGCTGGAGTGTTAGCTAGTTGCTGGCCATTTCTAGGAGGCAACTAGAGCTGGAGAGGAAATCTACTCGGAATGATGAGCCCAGTGAGAGTGTCTCCTAACCTACAGGAAATCAGAGAAAGGATAAGAATCCTTTTTGGCATTATGTGTGTGGAAATCATCCTGTAGTTGCACATAAATTGTTACTTCATTCCCATTCTGCAGTGCTATGATTTATTTCCCCATTTGATAATTTTTGGCAAACAGGATTATTTTCAGGTGTTTTGAATAGTCTCTTATGTATGCTTATATCAATACAAGCATGCATTTACTTTGGATGTGTATCTAGGAGTGGAAGTTATGGATCATAATCTGAGTAATTATTCCATTTAGTAGATCCTGTTCAACATTTTTTGAGACAAGCCATGCTTTTTGTATTCTCTTCTACTGTGCTTGAGACTTAGAGTTGCTCTACATCTACTTCAAGATTTGGCATTCTCTTTGTTTTCTATTTTAGCTTTTGTGTGTGCATGAATGTGTCTGTGTATGAGTGTGTGCATGCGTGTGTGTGTGAGACAGAGTGTGTGTGTGTGTGTGTGTGTGAGAGAGAGAGAGAGAGAGAGAGAGAGAGAGAGAAAGTTGTGTGGAGATGGGTAGATCTTAGAGGAGGTTGTGCTATTCATATTTCATATTTTCTTGCACATGTGGTTTTCCACTGGTGTATATTCTGCTATTCTGCCTGTTGGGGCTCTATCCCTTCAGAAAACCAAGTTGCCCTCTCTTGGTGGCTACTAACTACCTATAGCTTTCTGGCTAGAGATGCAACTTTATGTCAACTTTCCCTTTCCATCCTGGAATTTTGTTTGGGATGAGTCTGTACAGGTCTTGCTTGCTCTCTTGAATGATGTGAATTCATATATGCAATGCCCTGCTGTTAATTTTTACATAGTCAAACTTATCAATATTTTCTCATGGAATTAATGATGTTAACAGTCTATTTTAAAAGTCTGGTTTGTTCTAAGGTTATGAAAACATTCTCTTTTCTTCTAGAAACATTGTTTTATGGAACATGCTTAAATCTCCAATCCATTTTAAACTTTTTTGCATATATATATGCATGGATATATGTATAATATAGCATACGTATATATGGATATATGATGGGTCCAGCAAAACTTTTCGAAAAGAGTACCATGCCTTCTTGCAGTAGCACTTTTGTCTCAATCAAGTACTAGTGTACATGTTGGGCTGCTTCCAGGATTTCCATTTCATTCCATTGGTGTGTTTTTTGACCTCCATGCCAGTACTACACTCTCTTAATTAACATATCTTATGATAGGTGTTGATATCTGATACAGGGCTATCAGACTTCTCTTGGCTGATGTTTGCCTGGTTTATCTTTGTCAATCCATTTATTTTCAGCTTTTTTTTCTTCAAATTTTATCCACTTAGCCCTGCACAACTGTGCAAACCTCTGCTGTCTCTTTCGCTGCTTATCAGTGGTTCTCTGCCTGGTATGTGTGTCAAAATTGTGTATTTCTCTTCCCAGAAACATGACCGATTTAGCTCTGCTTTCCATTGCACAAGGATTTTGGCCCCTTAAATCCTAAATTGATTTTACTTTCTTTTCTTTTTATATTTTCAGAAAAGTTTTCTAGCTGTCTAGAAACATTGCTCTATGCACAAAGCAATTACTCCTAGCCTCCTAGCTGAGAGCAGATATCCAAGACCTCCTTATTTAATGTGTAAATTTTATTACAGGCATGACACCAGAGAATCTATTAATGTGATTTATTACATTATTATTAAATGAAGGGAAAACCATATTATTGCATTAATAAATGCAGGATAAGATCACTTGATCAAATTTAACCCATGTTTATAATAACAACTCTCTTGGAAAATTAGACATAGAAAAAAATTCATCAGTCTGATAAAAATCCTTTAAAAATTATTTCAACTCATATATAAAACTTAGAGATTCTATATGTGAATGTGATATTATATAATATTTCAATATAGTTTGTGTAAAACTTAAGTTAGGTAGAGCACAAGCTCATTTCTTTATAATGAAAGCACAGAAACTCTTTGCTTTAAGTTGCTTGAAGTGCACACTGTGGTTTTGCTTGCAGTCACCTACAGAACAGTAACCCAGCACATCTTCTTACAGCTATATGTCACTCAGTATCTAAGGACTCACCCTTTCCCATCTTTGCTTCCAATTCCCATAATGCCTCTGATAACCCCCTGTGTTCTCTTTGTATCTACGGGACCAACACTTTCATATTCCACCCATGTGAGACACGCTCCTGTGCTTGCCTTTCTCTGTCTGGCTTATTTCATGGAATATCATCATCTTAGTAGAATTCCGTCTTATTCTACCAACCTACAGTACACATTCAACATCTCCTTTTGATGGCTATTCTCTTTAAGACTGAGAAAAAGGGAGGGACATTGCGACCAATTTTATCGGTTACAGTCAGGGACGATGTTATTGGTTACAGTCAGGGACATCATTTTGATGAAGTAATATATACACACAATTTCACACTCACAATCCACCCCCAGCACTTGCATGCATAACATATATGCATTACTTAAAAGGAAAGTTTGTAAGAACTGAGAAACAATGGGTAGTTGTTGAGACATTGCTGTTTCCCAACCGTGAAGTGACAGGCATAAAGGAATCCTTAATGGGGCTTGTTGAGCAGAGCTATAGTTCTCTGTGCTCAAGTATACTGCTTTGCAAAATAAGGCACATTTAGGTTGTACTGGACTTCCCAGATTCTTAGTGAGATCACCTAACCCTGTGACTAGAAAAGTAGATGGTGGTTCCGGTGAAGGGTGGTCCTGATTGTCTTTAGGTTTATGTGCCTGAGATCTATGAGAGGTTAACCTGCCTGGACTACCATAAAGATATTACCCAGAAGTGCCAGGCAGAATTTGTCACTCTGGAGGAGAATAAATAGCAGCCAAAGTCTATTGTTTAATTAAAAATCATCAAACATGGGGCTAGAAAGAGGCTCATTGATTAAGAGCCCTGACTTTTCCAGAGGACACAGGTTCAATATCCTGCACCCAAATGGGTGGCTAACAACTGCCTATAACTCCAGTTTCTGGAGATCCAATTCCCATCGCTTCCTTCTGACTTTTGAGGGCCCAAGGGACTTGAGTGATGTTTAGTCATGCATGAAAGCAAATCAGTCATATACAACAAAATCAAATTAAAAGCCAGTTTTATAAAAGAAACAACAACCACTAAATATGGAAATAGATAAAAATGTACAAATTAGAAGAGTGGAAAATGCGGCAATTTTAAAACCTCTCTAATGTCTGATCTAAACCCAGTGAAGATGGTTTTGCAAAACAAAAAACAGACTTTGTTGACTCCCCAAGAGAGGCCTTACACACTCTAAAGAGTGGATGGGGAGAGGGAACTGGGGTTACTATGTAAAATGGGAAAAAATTTAAACAAAGAAACAAAAACTCCCCAAAAGCCCCATGAAACCAGTAAGACAACCTAGTTTTATTTGCAGAAATATGATAAACAAAATATATAATGTCTGTGTATAGTGAAAATAATGAAATTAAAGAATGTATAAAACACAAATGAAAAATTAATTCTATTAGATGAAAGGTACAAAAATTTTCTAACAGAAACATGCTATGTACATGAGGGGCACTTAAAAAACCCACCTGAAAATTAATTAATAAGCAAATATGTGTGACATTCTTTTCAGATGACTCAGTTGTCCAGTTGCAGGAAAGGGGTGACACTATGGGCATTAATAAGAGAAAAATGTGAAAAGAGAGAAAAAGCATATTTTATTGATCTTTTACTCAAGAGATGGCTCAGAACACAACTCAGTGGCCATGAAGAGCAGAGCACTCTCCAATAGGAAGAGATGGAAACACCACCTTTATCAACAACTCATGTCTGACCACAGCTGACGTTCTAATGATACCAAATGATATGAGGTGTGGTGCACAGAGCAATGGAGCTCAACCCCATCATGCCCTCCACACAGGATGGGAATGAGGATACTGCCAAAAGATGCGAGTGCTCCTGGCCAATTGCCAAAACAGCCAAGCAGCCAAACAAACAAACAAAAATATCCAAACACTACCAAACTAGTAATGAAGCCCAATTAATAGAATGTTTTCTGAGCTTGTATGAAGCTCTGAGTTCATCCCTAAAACCTTATCCACCAGGCATGATGGTACATGCTCCTAATTCCAGCACTCAGTGGGTGGAGTCAGGAGGATCAAAGATGCAGCAGCATCCTTGGCTACATAGCAAATTTGAGGCCAGTCTGGGCTATATGAGACCTTGTCTGAAAACAAATAAACAACCCCTACCCCCATGAAAATAGTATGCAGCATTTGAAGTGACATTCAGGTACTTTTGTGCAGACAGATACTTGCTGGCTAGTTTTATGTCAACTTGACACAAGCTAGAGTCATTTGAAAGGAAAGAACCTAATTAAGAAAATGCCTCCGTAAGACAGAGCTACTGTAGAGCATTTTCTTAATTGGTGATTGCTGGGGCAGAGCCCAGTCCATTGTGGGTGGTGCCATCCCTGGTCTGGTGATCCTGGGATCTACAAGAAAGCAGACTGGGCAAGCCATGATGAGCAAGCCAGTAAGCAATATCCCTCCATGGTCTTTGTATCAGCTTCCGCCTCCAGGTTCCTGTCCTGACTTCCTCCAATGATAAACAGTGCTGTGGGTATGTGAGCCAAATAAACCCTTTCCTCCCCAAGTTACTTTTGGCCATGGTCTTTTTATCACAGCAATAGAAACCCTAACCAAGACAGATAATCAAGGTGATAGTTCTGGATGTCAGAGACACGTAGACTTTCCATCTTTTTCGAGTTAATTTCTTAGTGAAGGGCTTTGGTGGGGCCAGATTCAAACTGGAATCAGTGATCAGTTTAATAACAATTCCAGTAACATGGACACCTATATTATTGACCTGTTGTTTGGAATGCTCTTCTGAGGCACAGCATCTGAGCTTGTTTCTGAGTACAGGAGGGATGGTTGGAAGTCTGCTCATAAGCCCAGTTTTATCAGGTGGGGGACATGTTGCAATTTTTTTCCCAAATGGCTGAATGGTCACTGAAGGGAAATAACCTCCCGGGGACTCCCCCAATCAGAATTGTAGGATGTTCATTTTAAGAGGAGCTCACATGAGAATCTATATGGGAGTGGGACAGCCTGCTGAGAACATGGAAGCCTCAGCTGGGATTTCATCTCTGTGTTTTACTAGTATCTTTCTTAGGATCAGATAGAATTACCATGATAAAAGAATTTGATTATGGCCATATCTTACACATAGTGACTGTGGCTCTTAGAAAAGATGAGATTCCAAGAACTGGGGGAGATTGAGTACTTTTTTTTCTGCTTGTCTTATTTTTACATTTTAATTAACAAAATAATTATTGAATACCTACTATGTGTCAATCTCTCTTCTAAGAGGTATTTTATTTCAACCCCTTTTTGGTATGGATACTGTGTGTGTGTATGTGTGTTTTTATGTGTATGTATGTATGTATGTATGTATGTATGTATGTATAAATGTAACTGTGGATGCTCATCATGGCACCCATGTGTATGCCTTGGTTGTTAGACTGCATCTTCCAAAGGATCTGCTTACTGCTCTCCACTTTTTATGCCAGAACATGAGTTTTTGATAATTCTTGTCTTCACCTCTCATGTCCCCTAAGAGTAGTGAGGTGACAGTGTTCTATTGAAGTCATTTATGTGAGGAGGATTCACCCTTGTACAGCAGGTGCCTTACCCACTCAGCCATTTCCATAGTCCTATTTTTAAAACTTCAGATCTGCTGTTTTGAATTCCAGTTGGCACATCTTTAAAAAAAAGGGAAATATGTAAGCCTTTTTGTCAGTCAGCCTCTCTTAAGAATAGGAGCTTGGTCTCTTGAATCTCAGATATACTAATTGGCTCTGTCTTAGGATAATGTTGCTTCTCTATGACGACTTGACCCATATGTTGCCCACAAGTCCCTATACTCAAAGACATCAGAGGAAGTGGCTGCAGTTATTTGAAAGGAAGTAGATAGTACCAATGAGCTTGAGTTAGTATGAAAGTGAGAGCTGAGGAAGAGGCTCATCTATCTTAGCTCTTATACTTTAACTTAGGGAAAGTGACTTAACTCCTTTCGTCAGGAAGATGCGTGTCCCTTGCCTAAGGGGATGCTAAAGCATGTCACATCTTTCCAAATGGCACTTATTGACTTCTACTTTAGGGGTAGAATTGTAGTCTGTTTATCTAATGACTTCACTGACAAGCCATGGCAATCTAAGATGAAGGCTGGTATGACTCTATCTTGGTTCAATGGAGCAATGATCAGTCATGGTTCTTCTGATTATCTGTCTTTGTGCTAGGTGGATATAGAGCATATTTCTCCCCAGGAATTGGGGACTGACCTCATTGGTAAAGTGATGGTTGCAGAAGTTAAGGACCAGGGTTTCATTTCTGTTGTTGTTGTTGTTTAAACCAGGCATGGAGATGCCTGTTTGTAATTCAGCTCTTGAAAAATTGAGACAGGAGAAATCCCTAAAGATCACTGACTAGTCAGTCTGGCAGAATTGGTCGCTCCCGTGGGAAACTCTGTTTCAAAAAAATAAAGACACGTGGTATCTAAGGAATGACACCCAAGTTTGTTCTCTGGCATTCACATCTATGTGTATACACATACGTATGTGCCTGCGCAACCACTTGTGTGCATATGCATACAAAACACAGATGGGGGTGGGAGAGGGAGAGAATCAGGATCTTGGTATGTGACAGTCCCTCTACAGGATGTTACTGAACATGATTTTCTTGAGGTGTTACTGTAGACAAACAGTAAGCAATGGGGAGGGAGGAGAAGTCTTCGAAAAGGAGAAACTTGATCCCTGTCCTTCTGTGTTACAAAAATACACTTTTTCTACTCTTACTCTCTCCTGGGTTTAAAGCCTCTGAGTTGGTGATTTTCCTCCATTTAACACTTCTTCTAAAAGTCATTTCTCATCCTCAGTGAGGCAAGGAGGACAGGGAAGAAATAACATAGATTGCTACTGTAGCTGCTGCTGCTGGTGCCAGCATGGCAGGAAGGGTGACACCAGAGAATGGAGTGGTAAGTGGCTAGATTGAGAGCTGTTTGTGCCCATCCTGACTGTAAGAGAGTAGGAACATGGCAGTTTGTAAGTGTGTTTCTATATAGGTTTCTCTAGATAAAATCCTAATTGACTAGCAAATGTTGTTTACATTGGAAAAGCATTCACTATTCAAAGTGTGAAATTTAGCCAGGGAGGTGGCTCAGTGGGTAAAGTGCTTGCCTGGAAAGCCTGAGGACTTGAGTTTGAATCTCCATAATTCTGGTAAAGCTGGAGCTGGTAGTGTTTATCCGTAACCCAGGCATTCCTAGGGTGAGAAGAAAGGCAGAAACAGAAGACTCTCACAGAGCTTCAGGGCCAGTTAGCCTGGGAGACTTAATGGCAAGCAAAAAATCCTGCCTCAAACAACGACCAGTATCTATTGATACTGTCATCATTTGCCACCATTCGGGTTTTGATTCATTTAGGCAGTCATTCCTAGGAGACCCACTCTCATAGCAGACTTCCTGGTCTTCTGGTTCTTACAGTCTTTCTGACTCTCCTTATATCCCCAGAGCCTTAGGTGCAGGAGTTGTGAAGTAGAATCTACCGCTATCAACCTCCACATACAAACACACAAACGTGAGCATGTGTGAGTGCACAGGTGTGCGTGCACATGCACACACACACACACACACACACACACACAAACACAGAGGGGGAAGAGGAGAGATTAAAATCAAGAAACGGCATTACCATGGCTGAAATATTTATAACAAGGGTGGGAAAGGCATCCAGACTGAGATACGGGCAGGGATCCAATGGGAAGGGACACTTAACTCAGGTTAGAGAGAAGCACTGAGGCGGTTCTACTGAACCTCCTTTTCTGTGGTTTAATATAATTGACTTTGCCATATAAGACTTGTGTGGAGCCTCCTTGGTCTGAGGTGTCGGCCTTTCTTCAGGTATGTCATGGGCTGTGAATTAGAGATACCATGATATGGTCCCAGGTTTCCAACAGCAGGACCCATGGGTGTGGGTCAATGAACAAAGTGATTTTTGTGTTTTTTTCCCCAGTCAATTGAAATGTTTTCCAAAGGAGATGTAAGTCACAAATGTGGCTTTAATCACTGTCTTTCTGTTTGTTGTTTCTGTTTGAGCACAGAAGTACAAGATGACATGGGGAAAAAGAACCAGAGAGAATGTTGGGGACAGTCATGATCTCTGTTGGCTGCCTCCGCAATACAGTCTGCTCAAGGGGAAGGCACACAAAGGCTGTAATTGCACCCTGGCTTGCAATTTGGGGCTGGCCTGGAGGGATTGTTTTTGAAATAAAGATTTAGGATAGATTCAAAGCAGTTCTCTGATAAAGACTGTAAGCAAAAGCTAGGTTAAGTAACAGCCTTGAATTAAAGCTCCAAGCACATCTTGGGATTTATTTAAAAATTTGCTTTTTATGAAGACTGTTTACTTCAGTCTTTCAAGTCTGAGCCATGCAATTCAAAAGTAGTACTTTATTATGGAAAATTTCGAGCATACACAAAGACAGACACAAATCTCTTACTGAATGCCCTGCTCTTATCTTCTATACTTGATTTCAACCTACCCGACGGAGCCCACCATTCCCACAGCCCAAGCACCTCCCATCCTCACATATTATTTTGAAGCAAGCCCTATAAACCATATCATTCCACCCATAAATATTTCAGTGTGATTCTCAAGCAGGAAAAGCATCTCTCCTTTAATAAATAAGATAGACATTTTGCTCATCCATTCAAGCCCGTGGGGAGATGGATTGTTTGAAATGTAAGGTCATATTTAAGACAATCTTGATTCCCCTTAAAAATCCAGCCTTTTGGTTCCCAGATTTAGAAATGTAAATGGCAAACTGCATAGGAACTAGTGCAAATAACTCCTGTATTGAGAGGACCACTCTTGAGTAAGTGCAGAATGGTCTCCAGTCGTATTTACTGGGCCATTGGACAGCAAGCAGTCTTAAGTCACTAACTGCAGAGGAGGGGAAGAGAAATTAAGAGCTTTAGTGTAGTTCAGGGAAAAGAGATGGGTTTTCATTTGAGACATGTCTATAATAGGGAAAGGTGGGCCTAATTAGAAATAGGACACCACCAACACAAACAGCCCAAACCTGATGATGTGATTTTTTTTTTTTTTTTTGCTGTGGAGGCGCTATGCAGGTTAGATGGAGCCAGGTGAAAATTCTCTGCAAACGGAGAGCATTTCTGAATCCTGGATGGGCTTTGGCCTTCCCTTCTACTCCGTCTTTGTGGTCTAAGATCAGCTCCCTGGAAGATGGAGCCATGTGACTGTCTTCAGGCTTGTGTTCCTAGGACAGGCAAAGGTGGTTTTTGTTTTTTGTTTTGTTTTGTTTTTTTTTAATCAAGTACTAGTTCATCGTCCATTTTAAACCTTCGTGATTTCTGATTCTCTTTCTGGAAAGTTGTGAGTGTCCTAGGCTGTTTGTTGATCATGAGATGTAAGCCCCAATGGGTGAATGAGACCCTAATATCTTCATAGCTCTGGTGTCTGTGTGAGGCAGAACTTCAGCCAACTCAACTTTCTAGGAATAAAATGACCATTTTCCAGAATAGTTCATCTGAAATTTCTCAAGCCACACAAAGAAAAAAAAGCATAGAGATATATTGTAGCGACAGATGGCATGTCTAGGAGGCCCAGACCTAAGACTGGCAAACTTTTGGACCTTCAATAATGTCATTTGTAGGGTTCCTATGAATGTGAAATTTGGTGAACCCTCTATCATCATTCCATTTTTCTTTAGCTCATGTTGTCTTTATTAGCTAAAATTTCATTGAGTGTTGCCTTAGTTATGGTTTCTATTGCTGTGAAGAGACACCATGCCTATGGCAACTCTTACAAAGGAAAACGTTTAACTGGGGCTGGCTTGCAGTTTCAGAAGTTCAGTCCATTGTCACTATGGAAGGAAAGAATGGGAGCATGCAGATAGACATGCTACTACAGAAGGAACTAAGAGTTCTGCATCTTGATCTGTAGTCAATAGGAAATGAACTGTGCCCCACACCCGAAGTAGCTTGAGTAAATGAGACCTCAAATCCAGCTCCCACAGTGACACACTTCATCCAACAAGGCCATAGCTACTCCAACAAGGCCACACCTCCTAATAGTGCCTAATATGACATTGATCTGTTTCTCTTGATGGCATAATATTACTATACTTCATAGCTAATGGGGAAAACTGATTCTGTTGGCTGGTATAATTTGAATGAAGGCTACCACTTATTTCCTCCTTTCTTTAAGAGATATAACTTTCTGATGATTAGTAACAGTGACATCAATGATGAATTCCTTCTCATTTTGATTTCTTGTTCCTAATCTGATTTTTCCTGAGTGGGCTGTATAGGCAGAGAATGCTTGTTCATTTCCTGGCCACCCAGACTTGAAATAATCACACAGAAACTATATTACTTACAATACTGTTTGGCCAGTGACTCTAGCTTATTTCTAGCTAGCTCTTACATCTTGAATTAACTTATTTCTATTAATCTATGTATCACCACTAAGCTGTACCTTAAGGGTGCCAGAATGTTACTCCTTCGGTAGCTACATGGCATCTCCTTGACTCTTCCTACTTTCTCTCTACATCTCTGTTCAGATTTTCTGCCTGACTTTACTCTGTTACGCCTTTGGCCGAAAGTAGTTTCTTTACTAACCAATGGCAATAAAACATATTCACAGCTTACAGAGGGGAATCCCACTTCAGTCTGGCTGCTGTTTTTCTTTTCTAGAAGATGCAGAATCTTCACAAGATATTCCTCTGAGAAAGATTTTTTTCTAAAATCTGAGTGTTATTATCTGGTTCTCCTGTTCTCCTGATGTGATTGACCCATAGAGCAAACACAGTTTAAAAACCATACAGTCACACCAGGGCTTTCAAGTGTGTATCTTCTTGACCCTCTTCCTTGTTCTGTCCTTGGTATGTGGACTATATTTAGAAAGTTGTGTACTAGTATTTAGTTATATTCAACACTGTATTGTTTTATATTTTCTTGCCAACCTGATACTGGATTGGAAGCAAATGAAACTCATTTATAAAACCATCAACCATTTTGAGGACAATAGTTGCTTTTAAAAAGATTTCATCTGTCCATTGGGGCTGGGCCTCCATGATCCATTTAATATTTCTGCATTATATCCAGCTGTGGTGTTATAGAACGATCTTCATTTGCTGTAAAGAGAAGTTTCTTTCATGGGGGAAGGGGAGAGCTACACTTACGTGTGAGTATGAGGATGAATAAGTTGTAGAATGTGGTAAGGAATTATTCTAGTCTAGTAATGATGGTATGGTGAGGTTTTACACCACGTCCCCTGTATCCAAGGCTCAGGGAACTTTATGGAAGAGGGATCAGAAAGATTGTAAGGGACAGTGAAACGGGAAGTGTGCTGTGAGACCGTGCTTCTTAGAAATGGCTATCTAAATTAAACAAAACCCGAAAAATGACAATATCAGATGTGCTAGTGCAGAGGAAAACTATCTCATGAAGTATCACCCCTAGACAGGGGCCCTTAATGACTGCTGAAAGAGAGAATTAGCCTCTCCTAGAGATGAGTCCCTTAACTGACTATTGAGTACAAAGTGGTCAGTCCTAAATTATATATACACAAACAACAGAATTAAACCCCGTAGTTTGTATTTATATATTTGTATATGTATATAACCATAGTAAAGAAAAAGGGACCATCAATTTGAGAGGAAGTGAGGTGGGGACAAGGGATGTGTTGGAGCGGGAAAAGGGAAGGGGAAAATAGTTGTAATTATATTTCAATTAAAATGTATTTTTAAAATGGAGTTCATCTAGTTGTTTCTTCAACAATTTGTTGAGCCCTCCACTGGGCACTGTAGATAGTACGAAGGTAAAAACTGGGGCTCTTATCTGCAAGAAGTTTTGTAGGAAAGCAAAAGGGAAACAAACAAAAGAATAAAAACTGAGAAGTCTGAGTGCTGGATTTTGCTGGAAGGATGGCTTCAGCTTCCTGCCTTGGGTCTCTCGCTACTGCTACACACTCCTCTTTCCTTCCTCACTGCCCTACCTTTGCCTACTCCTGCTGACCTCACTTTAGAGTCTTCTGGTCCCTGCCAAAGTGAGGGGAGCCAGGCACCTCTTGTCTTTTGTTGCCATCTGTCATAGTGCCTGTTCTGTGCTGTATAGACTGTGGCTTATGCTTTTAGACATCTGGGGGATTCCAGAGTTTTCCCTAGAAGGTCTCTGAGGGTCACCATGTGTGTCGCATGCCATTTGTTCCTCTCCCCTTATTTCTTTTCAGTTGACATGGCCACATGAGTCAGGTCATTGAGTTCTGCTGGAGCAGAAGGGATTGTTGTTGAGACTTTCTGAATTTCAGGACTGCCTTCAACTTGGCAAAGGGGTCTTAAGACACAAATCCAAAAGGTCACCATCTTGCCCTCTCGTCTTCCCTGAGCCATGCATGTATGGCAGATGATAAGGACTAAGGGCTTGTAAGGTCAACAGTATATTTAGGAAGCAAGACCTCCTTTTCCAAAACACAGGGCATTTCTCTGTTCCTTCTTTCTTTCTTGTTCCCATGTTCGAGTGTCTATCTCAGTCCTGCCTCCCCTTTCCATAGCTTTAGCCAGTATTCCCTAGCACACTGTTAGGTCTTCCTTAGAGACTGAATTCGTATGCTTGCCCTTAAATAGAAATCTGGTTGACCACATTCCCTTATACCCACCTGTGTATTTGTTCTTAAGGAACTTCTTACCATGGCTTACGAAGTTCTCACCTTCTTGCTCCAATCTTCCTCTCCAACCTCACCTACTTCCTCCTTGCCCCATCAAGTTCTGTGTAATCTTGAACTTAGCCACCCTTGCACCAGATGTGCTGTCTTTGCACATCTGGTAAATATGTTCGCTGCTTTACCCTTTTTGACTGCCTACATCTGGAAACATCAGACTCTGAGATCCACTGTAATCTTTATTTGAGCTTTCTCAAACTGCTCTGGCTGGGGCCACACCCTCACATGAGTTCTGGTGCTGCCTTGAATTACCTTGTTTTATTATAATTATATTTAAATGTGTATTATGATGATCTGTCAGGTACAGAGGAAAGGGATTACTTTCTCATCCATCACAAGGCCACTTGGGCAGCTGTCTGAATGAACTGCTAAGTGTTTGTTAATGTAAGTAGAAAGGAGCCTAGATCTTACAGAACCTGTGCTAGCTTAATTTCTCTGAAATTCATTTAGTGATGCATGCATGCATTCATTCCTATACAAACATTGACTGAGTACCTACTATGTGGAAACTCCTCTCCCCTTTTTCTAGGCAACAAAGCCTTGATCAAACAGACATAAAAGAGAAGCAGCTGCCAATCCTTCCTCTAGGAAGCTCTGCTCTGCAGGCCTTCGTTATGAATCCTAAGCTTCAGTTTCCTTTTGTCAGCTTTTTCTTTAATGGCCAAACTCATGGTGGCAGTGACAATGGATTCTGCATTGGTATTAAAAATTTATCCAATAAATAATGGATTAGAACCTCTGTTTAATAATTATTAATGCACTGCAATTTCAGTTGCCCAAATCGCAAGATGTTTTAAACATAACTAATTGAAAACACAATTAACAGCAACTTGCAGAAATTCATCTGAAAGGCAGAGCACCCTTGAAAACCTCAGAGTCTAACAGAACAAAAAAATTCAAAAGCAACCCCTTCCCCTCCTCCCACTACTCCTACATGAAGGGAAGATGCTGGGCTCCAGCAGAGAAAAACCAAGGTGCTCAGCAGAGTTTGGCACACAAAGATAGGATAATGGCAGCTTTTCTACAGCCACTAAAACTTCAACTGACCACTTGGTCATGTTCAGGGGTCAGGGGGATGGGCCTGGCCCATAGGCTGTGCTCAGACACTTGCATAAGATGGGTCCTTGGAGAAAACTCTGTGATCACCCTGGGCTCTGGGGCTCCTGTGGCTCCCTCACCCTTCTTGTGATGGATTCCGCACAGCTTGAATCGGCAAAACCCAGGGCTGTTGGTCCTTTGCACGTGAGAGAAGGGCCCTTGGATTTCCTTGCTTCAAAAAACTGGGAAAGAGAAAACAGAGTGGAACATCCTCAGGATGATCTTGGGCTGGTTTGGGTTCTGGGATCCTAGTGGACACTGGACTCTGGGATGGCTGTAGCACTGGCAAGTACAAGTTTTTAGATCTGTTCATTTTCTTTGTCATTATATTATTAAGGTCAGGGAATTTCTCTTCTTCACAATGGTACTTGAACTTGGACCTTCTGACCTTCTGGCTTCCATTAGTAATTCATAGGGACTCTTGTTCTTGTTGTTGTTGTTCTTGTTGTTGTTGTTCTTCCTCCTCCTCTTCCTCCTCCTCCTCCTCCTCCTCCTCCTCCTCCTCCTCTTCTTCTTCTTCTTCTTCTTCTTCTTCTTCTTCTTCTTCTTCTTCTTTTTGCTGGGGTGGGATGAGTGCTCAATGACTCATGGTAAAGGAAATTAATCAATGACAATAATTTACATTCAATAAATGCAACTCCTCTCTCAGTATTAAGCCTTGTCAATTGTTTCTGCATGGCTAATCTATCCCCAGGACTCCAAATTCTATGGGTATGCTTTCAACAAAAATAATATATGTATTGGATGCATGCATGCTATTCCTGGAGAACACATGGAATAAGAGCCTGAGGAGATAGCTCAGTTTAATTCCGAGAACCCATGTAAGAAAGCAGATGTGATGGTTTGTGCTTGTAATCCCAGTGCTGAGGATTAGGAAACAGGCGGACCTTCGGGGCTAGGCGACCAATCAACTTAAGTGAATTGGTAACTTGCAAGCTAGTGAGAGATCTTGTCTCAGAACACAAGGTGGACAGCATCCTGAGAAATGACACCAGAAGTTAACATCTGGCTTTCACTCTCACATGTATGTGTAGTGTGTGTGTGTGTGTGTGTAATACATGTGCGTGTGTGTATGCGTGTGTGTTTATATGCAGCTGCACACACATGAACATGTACATAACCACATGTCCCAAACAAGCAAAAGTAAGAAAAAAAGAGAGCTTAGGGAATCTCCTCTGGAAGTCAGCATGGACAGTGCCTTGGCTAGAGCTTGAGGTGTGCTAAGTGGCCAGACACAAAAACACAGGTATATCACTAAGTATCGGAAGAAATAGGCTGGTAAGTTTGACCATCACTGCAGAGAGTAATAAAGGATTTCTTTTTAAGCTAGAGAGTTGCATGGATTTTAACTTTATCTGTTTATGTTGAAGCAGTGGTAGTTAAACTTTATTGAGCATCAGTATCTCCTGGAAGGTGAATTTTAATACGATTACTTATTCATGCAGCTGTGAAATTGAGTTCTGACTACTCAGCTGATATTGATGCTGCTGTTTCCAGAGATTGAGATTCGAAGCCCCATCTTTTGGAGATGTCCTGACAGTGGGCTGGCCTGGAAAGGTGAAGCTGTCTGTGGCAGGCAGTAAGAAAGAAACAATGGAGTTCCCAGGATGTTTGCAAGTAGGAGGAGTGGCTCTAAAGCAGTGGTTCTCAACCCTTCTAACGCTGCAACCCTTTAATACAGTTCCTCATGTTGTGGCGAGCCCCGACTATAAAATTATTTCATTGTGATTTCTTAACTGTAATCTTGCTACTATCATGAATCATAATGAAAATATCTCATATGCAGGATATCTGATGTGTGACCCCTGTGGGGGTCACTGCCTACAGGTTGAGAACCTCTGCTTTAAAGCAAAGGGAAATATTACAGAGAAAGCACAACAGGTTGCAGCCAGGTGGCTTAATGGGAAACACCGGCAAACCTTCCATGATTTGCCTCCCTGGAATCCCAAAAGATTATAATGGTTCTCATGAAGAATAGCATGGGCCAGAGACTTCCTGGTCAGCATAGAATAAGATTGTTGGTTCCAATGCTCCAAAGCTTGAGGGCTACAGGGAATTACATATGGCTTCTAACTAGTTTTTCGAGAGTGGTCAAGCCTGCAGAAGCATGCTGCCAGGAAAGGCCTACCAGCTACTGCAACCGGAGAGCGTTCAGGTGTATAAGATGTGAGCAGACTTTGTCCAAATCTGAATCTGAGTTGCTCATTAAGTGTTACACTGAACCTGGGGTGTTGTGATGCCGTTGCCTCAAATCTGAACAAACCTGATGGAGATGAAATTTCTGGTCTTAGTTGTGGTTCCAATCCTTGTTGGAATCAACTAACAGGCAGCTATGCTTTTCCTGAAAGCTATCACATTCTCTGGCCCCCTTTTTACTTTTTTAAGATAGATTATTCTCACTGTGTAGCTCTAGCTAACTCGGACCTCATGGTGAATAGGCCAGCCTTGAACTCCCTCTCTGCCTGTGCTGTAATTAGAAGGATGTACTGCCCTGCTCAGCTAGGCTATAATTCTATCGAGCGCAATTTGTGTCCACCCAAATTTTGAATCCACAGAGCTCAATGGAACTGACCCTAGAGATAACAGGAAAGCCACAAGTGAATTATGTGACATACTTTCTCAAGGCATAGATGACACCAGGTGTTTCTGTAATGGCTGAGCCCATGGACAGAGTCACCGGGACTGCAGAAAGTCAAAGATTGAGTTTTGAAGCATCTTCCTTAGACATGCTTTTAAATACACTCTTTGGGGTTGTTTATTTTTGTTTCTGTTTTTGCCTTAAGGACATAATATATGGAACTCCACGATGCAGCCAAAGCAATCCAAGTTTAATCTCTAAGCATTCATCTCCCAAGTTCAGATTTTTTTCTTCTCTCTTCTCAGCTGGTGTATTCCCCAACTTCTGAATGTCTAAAAATACCCAGCGTGCTTCCCTCTACAAAACACCAGCACCCTGCCAGCTGTTAAATAAATAAACTCCAAACAGAAATGCTGTAGTTGTGAAATAAGATATATTTAATTAAATAAAAAAAGAAAGCAAGTGCTATTACAAGAACATAAAACTGTAAGGCATAAGATAAAAACTAAATTACTGCAAGGCAGCTCGATCCAATCTAATCCTTGAAGATAAAGATGAAACCAGAAAATTGCATGTATTGAGAAATCAACATAAGCCCTGAGCAAATATTAACTAGAGATCTATAAACTGGTTGATAATAAACATGGTATGAACATTAGGATTATGGCAGGAAATGGAAATGGGATCGCACTGGGTGACGGGGCCCTGAGTTCATCTGGCCATCCTGCTTGGAGCAAGCCTTCAGATGATCTTGTTTGAGTGACTTTTCCAATAGCTAATTTCAGTCAACCTGAGAGGGAAAATCGAATGGTGTGGCAGTACCTGGGCACAGTTCTATCCACCATCTCCCAAAGGACATGGAAACTGATGTGTTCTCATCTTACCAGGCCGTAAAATGGAGCCTGCAGATAAAACATTTGCTTTTTTACCATGGGTTTCTAACTTAGCTATTGACACCATTTTAACAGTGTATTTAAGCATGAAGAATGGTCCAATTACGTGTTAAGTAGTCTTTTTTATGGTTCTAATAAAGGTCCATTTAGATATCTATACTGACAACTCACTTCTTTGGAAGGGCATTTTTCAAGTTGCCGGCTGAAAGAGGACATTTCATACCACAAAAAATTCTCACTCTCACTCTCTCTCTTTTTTTAAAAAAAAAAAACTCACTATTAGTTGGAAAATGCTGCTTTGGCTTTGAGAGGAAAGAGAAAACTTGTATAGAGGCTGGACCTTCTGGTGAGAAGTCAGCAGTAGGCGACAGGGAAATTAAGCTAATTCACAGGTGAAGATGTCCTCTTTGTCAGGATTGCAAGCTCTGGGATAAAGACACTCCTTTGAGAGCATTCACTCCTGTCCCACCCCACACAGGGAGCTGCTGAATGCTATCTTGAATGGGAGCCCGACTCTGGAGAGCGAGGGGGCGGCTCTGGCAGACTGGGACCAGCGTTCTCCTTCACATCAAGGTTCAGGGACAGCTGGGGCCTCCAAGGGAACCAGGAGTCCCTTTGGGGACAGAGTTAGTGTTCTTAGGCCCCTCAGGGAAGTGTGTGACCTGGGGGTTCTTAGAAAATAGTTTTTTCTTTGTGAAAAAAACACTTTTAGTGAGACTCCATCAAAAGAATTCCTGACAAAAAGATATCCCTGTGTGCTCTCAGTTCAGGACAAAGGTCTTCACTCTCTCCCAGAGTCAAGGTCTTGTCATTAAGTCCTTGTAAGCCTTTTGGGGAGGGGTTCTCCTGTGGCTGCCAGTTGCTTCGTGAAGACAAGGACTGTGGTAGTTTTTTGGGCTTCCAGAACAAAGCCCCACAGACTGGAGTAAGGACTTAAGCAATAGAAAGAGTTTCTTTACGGTGCTGGGGGTCAAAGCTCAAGCTCAAGGTATATTAGGAGGTTTTCCTCTCAGCCCTGTCTCTTTGGCCTGTGCGTGGATTTCATCATTATGGTCTTTCTACTTGTGACCCAGTCCTATCTTCCTTCACTTATAAACCACGCCAGTCACATAATAGGGCCCACCTGAACAACCTCACTTAACTTCACTCCCCTATTAAAGACCCTGTCTCCAACTCCCGTCACCTTCCGAGCTCTCGTGGGTTAGGGCTTCAATTTTAAATTTCAGTAGGAAATTTAAATTAAATTAAAATCCAGCTCCTAATGGGGCTGCACTTTAATCTTCCATGTTTAAAGGTGCATGTCCATATACCTACTTATTCCTCTGCCTCAATTGGGTAAGAGGAGGGATATAAAAACTAACAAACATTAGCCATGGCTGTTCTCATTTTGCTTACAGAGAACCAGCGGTCAGTTGCCCTGCATAGAAAATCCTGTTGCAAGGTAAAGAAAAGTTTTACTTTCAAAGATTCTGCAAATGTCATTCTTCACTTTTCAGGCTCTTCATCTCTCCAGCTGATCATGTGATTAATATCCAGACATGCATAATTTTTAAGATAGCCCAAATGATTCTAAAATGCAGCTAGGATTGATAAATCACCACGCTTGGGGTTTTTAGATACATAAAGGTGGCTCTCAATGGTAAGCTGTTTATTTTGACATGTCACATCTGAAACTCCAAGAGACTGCCTGGCAGTCTGGAAACAGGAAAGGTTCATAGCTGTTTTGGGTGATGAAATACAGGTGTTTTTCATAGCTGCTTTGACCACAGCTCTTCTTAGGGTAAAGGACTTTGAAATGAAAAGAACATGGACAACCGTTCATTACACTTATCTGTGGGAAGAAGCAATGAGCTTCCTCCAGGCTGGGTAAGTCAGATCATCATCATGCATGTGGGAAGGCAGGGTCAGTAACATCCTAAGAGGCAATCTCTTGGGGCCAATGGTCAGACACTGAAGGAGGGAGGAAGAGAGAGACTGCTAGAAGCATTGGTGCTAGGGCTCAGGGTGCTGCGGAGATATCTCGTGTGAAAATGGGTATTCTCAACGAGTTTTATACAGTTCATATTGTATCTCACTTAAATTTCCGCTTTCACGTTAGGAGTTCTTCAGTGCTTCCCACAAACATTCCTTGGATTCCTTTGAGCAATCAACCTTAGTAGAACAACCTTAGTAGAACTTGTCATTACAAGGGCCCCAAAGGGACAGGTTCTTTCTCTTCTCTGCCCCATGGTGTTCAGTACAGTGGCTCTCACTGGAGCTGCATTTTTGAAATAGGTAGGATTTTTCTAAAAATATTAATTGTGGTTCCAAGCCTTTACCAGCTCTGTTTTGGGAGGATGGGAGTCTATGCAGCCTGTCCTTGACAACCTATGATATAGGAATAGATGGTAGTCTTGGGCCTCTGGGTAGAAAGACCTTAAGACTTAAGGCAATGCTGAGAGAAGCATACAAAGATGCTTCTGGTATGATGCACGCATTTGTAAATCCAGCACAAGGGAGGCAGGGACAATCACATCTCTGGGACTTGCGGGTCAGGCAGCCTTGCCAAATCAGAGAACCCTAGATCCCAAAGAGAGAATTGTCTCACAAAGCAAAGTGGATGGCTCCTGAGGAAAAGCACCTGAGATTGACCTCTGTCCACATACTCTGTACACATATGTATATGCAATCTCTCGTGTGCACCTAAGTGTACAGAAACATCTATGAAAGTATGTGCAAATGTGCACACTCACTCACACATACAGAGAGAGAGAGAGAGAGAGAGAGAGAGAGAGAGAGAGAGAGAGAATGAATATAGGTCGCCACATAAATCACAAATTCTAACTCTGAGTACTACTTTCTTGTATTCTGACCTAAGTTCACATGCTTAGAGCAAGGATTAGTTTTGGAGGTCCAGAAAAAAAAATGCTGTCCTTTGAAGAGAGAGCCTTACAGGATGAATACTGTTGTATTTCTGGGAAGAGGCGGGGGTCTTGGTGCACACATCATCACACGAAGGAGAGATGCATCTGTTACTTATGGGCATGGGAATCATTTAGTGAGACAAAGCATGGTTGCTGTGGGGAGGATGGAGTGGTAGAGTGATTTGCTTCAGAGGTACCAGGTTGATGTGGGTGAGTGGCAGGAGGGCAGGTGGTCATGTTCTATTGCACCCTGATCCAACTGTTTCTACAGTGTTCCAACAGGTAGAGACTCATTGAGAAGCAACAAACTCTTGTCTCAACCCTTTTGGCAGACCTCTACCTCCAAAATATCTACATTACAATTCATAACAGTAGCAAAATTACAATTATAAGTTAAGGCAGAAAAGATAGTCTTATGGTTGGAGGGGGTTCACCACAACCTGAGGATCATATTAAAGGGTCTCAGCATTAGGAAGGTTGAGAGCCACTGAACACACACATAGATCTGAGGTGAACGTGGAGTTGATCTCTTGGGACATTGAGTAGAAATCGAGTGTGGAGGCAGGGGGGGGGAGAACGAGCTATTTTGTCTTTAGTAATCAGGTAGTGAAGACACAGACTGGATAGGGCTGATTTCATCTCAGCTTCAAAACCCCCTTCACATGTTCCTGACAGCAAGAAAAAACAAACAAACAAAAAAAAAAAAACCAAGCAAAAAACTGTTCTTGTCATGTGACCATATTCCTAACCTACTTTAACAAGTTTTCTCAGCCATTAGTCCTTGTTGTCTTGCATTCTTAGAGATTTTGAAGTTTCTCTTAATCCCCCCTAAATCCTGCACATTCCGGAGGTAACCTGGAGAGGCTCAGAGGGCCCTGGAGATGCCGAGAGAGCTCCAAACACTTTCCTTGTTGGAGGAGCTTTTTCATCCGTCCTCCCCATTTAATTCACTTAATGCCTGCATGTGTGAACGGTGGTGCCTGGGAGCATGGGGCAAGCCCCCGCTGGGTGAAAATGGAAGCGCGGCCCTCACTTCAGGGAAGAGAAGTGAGCGATGCAGGACTTTCTGCTAAGCACATTATCAAGTTAGCTCTGTATTAATGGGGGAAAAGTAACAGTGGTTTATTTAGGATATAATCAGATTTAACTGACAAGCCTTTACGAATTTACCTCTTGATAGGAAAAATACAGCCAAACAAAATCACCTCAATAAAGCTATGGGAAGCACAATAAAGCAAAACGGTTTAGCAAAGAAAATCCTTGAAACTTAAACATCTAGGTCAAAATTGTGATGTGGCAAGAGCTTTGTGTATGTGTGTGTAGGTGTGTGTGTGTGTGTGTGTGTGTGTGTGTGTTTGCATCGGAGGTTAACTTGATGTCTTCCTTTATTGTTCTCCATCTTGTTTTTGAGACAGGGTGTCTCACTGAACCTGAGATCACCATTTGGCAAGTTTGGCTGAACAGTTATTTAGTTGCTGGGGTCTTTGTGTCTCCATTATCCGTGTCTGGGACTGTAGGCAGGTACATGCTGCCATGCACGACCTTACACTGATGTTTTGGTGTGTATCCCTTTGTGCCCCAAGAGTCTGGTCATACGATGGTGGCCCGTGGTGGCTCAGGATTTGTATTTGGGATCATATATATGGACTTTGTCATAGTCTGTGGATTCCTCTGTCCCATTCTTGATTATTTCTGTCTACAGCACAGTTCCCAGACTGGCTGCTCATTTCTCAAAGGCTATAAACCCAGTTTCACTGTAGCCTGAAAGGGGAAGCAGATGGTTAATAAAGAAAGCTATGGCTGGTGATTTTTCTTTTTCGCCTTGCTCGGTTCTGAGGCTGAAAAAAAATTGCGGCATACTTCAGACTTGAGCAGTGGCTGTGAATGTATTCACTGTTGAATTCATCTGTGAGGTTATTATACGCAGCTTTGATGTTACAGCAAGACTACCTGGGTCGTTTTGTTCCAATTACTCAGTGCAGAGGAGGAGGACTTCCATGCCACATGAAGCCACCCAACTTTGATGTCTTGTGTCGAGGGGGACCCTTCTTGGGACGGATCTATCAGGAGTGACTCCAGGTATCTGGGCAGGTCCAAGTGTGGCCCGGCTCTAAGATGGGTGCAATGTCCACTCACAGTGCTCCAGAGATCTCAGTGCTGAGAAGCCTGGGAGGGGAGAGGCCGTCAGTGTGGGCCTATCAAGCACATTTCCCATTGCATCACAGAGGATTTGGAAATAACCTCATTTTCTTCAATTAGGAAGATGGAGATTGTAATGGCTGTACTTTGCTCTCTTCAGCCGTCTTTCATCTCTGCATCGCAAAGTGCTCTGAAAGCCTGATTAACAGGGCTTCCCGGCTCCCCAGCCGGCCAGGCGCCCCACTGCCTGCTTCGGCTGAGGCTAAATGGTTGAGGCCAGTTCTCAGGTGAACTCAGAGTAATGGGGGAGCCTGCTGACCCCAAAGCAGGGCAAGGACAGATGCTGGGAACCTCACAGGAAGGAGTGGGGGAGGGGATGGCAGCCCAGGCTGGGGGAAATGGCTGGGCTGGAAGGCTAGGCTCTTGAATACAGTCCTGGGTGCTCTTCTGGCCTATTGTTACAGCATAGGCGTGTTACTAATGTAGCTGCTCAAGGCATCCGGGTCTCAGGATCAGTGTGTAAAACCCAGGAAGTGGCTTTTGAGGTCTCATGCCTTTTTCCACGCTGCCATTCTGAGTAAGTGCGAACTTATGCCATTGTTACGGAATCCTCAGACCACGTGGTATGTCATTTGGATGCTATCTCTTTTTCTGAGATGCCAGTCACCCTCAGATGCTGTGGGATAACTACACCCAGCTCTTGTTGCCCAGAGCTTTCTCCTTTTTTATGTCCTCCATGTCACCTTGTAGCCACGGCATAGACCTCTCCCAGACTCCACAGCAGATGTTAGTCAAAGACTAACTTGGCTGCTTCATGTATCACCCCATTCATTCCCTTGTTCTCTTCTACCATTCCTCTCAGTGTAAATGCCACCTTGCCCTGTGTTTTGGCCAGGGGATTGCTGGCCACTGTTCATTCAGGTTGGAGCCTTCCTCCGAGATCCTTGTACCCTCCTGTAAAGCCTGGAGTTGTGTGTCGAGGCACACACACTCAGCCTATCAGGTCTTAGACTGTGGTCACCTAGGTTAGATTCCCAGGCCTCATGGCTGATACCTCCACCTGTTGGATATAGTCCCTCCATGTTTCCTGTGAGCAGTTCTTGGCATGTGATGAACTAGGAGGTGATCTCACAAGATTAAACTGTAGGTCTGTGGTTGAGGAGATGGCACAGTTGATACAGTCTTTGTCTTGCAAGCAGCAAGAACTGAGTTCTGTCCCGAGAGCCTGTGTTTAAAAACTTGCCTGTAATTCAAGAGTTGGAAAGACAAAGATAGGTGGATTACTGGAATTCTCTTGCTAGCTAACCTAGCCTAATCAGCAAGTTTCAGGCCAATGAGATATTCTGTATCAAAATAAATGGATAGTGCTGGGGAATGGCACCTGAGATTGTTCTCTTGGTGCTATTCACATGTATATCTAACACACACACACACTCACATGCATGCACACACGCACACTCACTCACATGCACACACACACACACTCACTAACATGCACACACACATTCACTCACATGCACACACACACGCACACACACTCACTCACATGCACACACTTACTCACTAACATGCACACACACACACACACATATACACACACACACGCACACACACATGCATGTACACACACATCTAACTAGAGGCCTGGCATTGCTTGCTCATTAGTACCACATCTCTGACATCCCTGAGTGAAACAGGAGATCTCTTAACCTGGTATTTGGTGCCTTTCCAGGGCCCTTTTTTAAAAAAGGTCCTAAAGCCTGCAGTTGTGTGGTTGGGTTCAGGATAAGTGAGGAGTAGTGTAGTTGCAGAAAGAAGAAAGACCTGGAGGATGAGTATCCAGAAGGAAGCTGAGGGAACCAGAAGACCCACCTATCTTTTATGATTGCTTGCCGATGGGTGCCTCAAAACGTTGCATTTTGAAAAAACAAGACAAAATCACTATAGAGCACAACCAGGGTGTTCTACCAGTGTTTGAAAACCCTGAGGATTACCCAGATGAGAAGCCCGACAAGATCAAATTATGCCCTCGCAGATGGTTTGCTAATTGGAAAACTCTTACTTTTACTCTTCAAATCTCAACTTAGCTTCCTCTTTCCCATGGAGAGAACTTGGCCCTGGGGGGCGCTCCCCTGGGTCCTAGTTAGTCATGTATGAAGGCTGCCCCTTGCTTCTTCACTCCTAGACTGCCCTCACTAGCCACAAAAAAAAGACACTCAGAGGTGGAGCTGCTGTGTTTTGTTGTGGAGGTTTCTCAAGTGTAAAAAGCACAATAAAACTTAATTCTATCCCTTTTCTGGAACAAACAGAAGAAAACTGCTGAAGTGTAAAATTCAGAATGAGAACTCTAGGAGAGCCATTAAGTTTGAGTTTTAGAAACTGCAAAGGGTGCTTTGGAGTATTCCATATGTGTGGGTGTGGCTGGGCTCCCATTATGGGGATGTTCAATACAGTCCTATCATATATGCGCCCATGGGTTCCATGTGAATTTCCCTGTCGGTCCTCTTTGGCCATCCTTCCTTTTTCTTTGCCCCATGGATTCTTGTGATACCACTGTGCCTCAAGCTTATCCCTCTTGTGTCAACAAGTTACTGCCATCACTCCTGGGGCTCCCTATCCCTCTCCCCCACTTTCTCAGTGTCCTGGTCACTTTTGTTGCCATTAACCATAGGACAAGGATCCCCAGGGACAGCCCTAGATGGTGAAGGGTTTCTCAGCATCTTGGCTTCTGGCTTTTGATCTCATAGTCAGCATTCTCCAGTTTCTTTTTAAATTTCCTTTTTGATTGTTTTGAAATAGGGTCTAATTCTGCAGTCTATTCTGGCCTTGGCCTCATGATAATCCTCCTGCCTCGGCATCTCCAAATGCTGGGATTACATGTGCTACCATACCCTACCCTCTTCTCCAGTTTGTATAGGCCAGGTTGTTCTGCCTGACCCTTTGGCAAATGACTGAGTACTTGTTAATATCAGTCCCCATTGCTGGCCACATGAGACCTGCCCTGTGTGAGTGTTCCAGCAGGCAAGGATGAGTAAGTATAGACAGTGGGGACTTGACAGAGCTTGATGGAGGACTTCCTGTAGGAAGAAGTTTGAGGGACAGTAGCTGTCAACCCTATTGGCAATACTAGTAAAGGTTAGGTAGAGAAGTCAAGGATACAAAGGGTGCTAAATGCCCTGTGCTGTGGAATCATCCTTTTGTCCACTGTGAAGATTGGTCTCTGTGATTGGTTTAATAAAAAAGCTGACTGGCCAATAGCTGAACAGAATAAAGTTAGATGGGAAAACCAACCTAAGGATGATGGGAAGAGGAAGGGTGGAATCAGGAGAGATGCCAGCAGACATATAGGAAACAGGATGTAACAATCCATGAGCTTTGTGGCAAAGCATAGATAAGAAATATGGGTTAATTTAAATGAAAGAGTTAGCTAGTAGTAAGTCTGAGCTATTGACCAGACATTTACAATTAATATTGTGTTTCTAAGTGGTTATTCAAGAGTGATGCTAGCACAGGAAAACTCTGCTTATAGCCCTGTCCTGGCATGATGGAAGGATCCATTGCAATGGGGTATTATAAAGAAAAAAAAAACAGAGGAAGGAACACCACAATTTCTTCATGTATGTCTCTTTAGAGTATTTGTTTTAGTACTTTGTGTTTTCTGGCATATACCAGGCCATGGACCATTGTTCTTTAAATGTCTGGACTGTCCATTTATTCTCCACAAGCTTCAAACTGCCTTCAAAAGTAACCAATTTACCACCAAACATGGGTGTTCCTTTCCATCCACAGGCCCATGACCCAGAAAGAAGTGTCTTTCAAGGCAAGGATGTAATCACCAGCACTTTAAATTTCAACAGGGTCCAACAAGGAGCTGTGGGCAATAGAGATATGGGCGGAATTGACAAGTATTGCATTTGAGTCAGGAGAGCTAAAATCCCTGTCTACCAACTGTTTGGAGAAACCATCGAACTTTAGAGTGGACAGAACCACAAGAGGGAAGGGACCTGGGTCCCAGAATGAGCGCATGAAAGCATCTGAGAACCGTGATCTAAATAAGTAAGAAATCATCCTGTGGAGCTGTCGTAGTGACTTGAGGAAGGGCTACCACAGAGGATGCCTACTGCTTTAGGTAATCTAAAGCCTTTTGTGGAATTACCTAACCATATGCTACTTGGTTCATTCATTGTCTCTCTCCTCTCCCCAGCCCCCATATTAGTGGCCCAGGAGCTGCTACTTTTGAGTGAAAAGGTGTGTGTGTGTTTTTAAAAAGGAGGCTGATATGAATGAAGATGCCAAGCAGGATAAGAAGGTGGGTGAAGGGAGCTAGTAGAGGAATTTCTTCTCCAGGCTCTGATTTTTTTTTCTCTGTGATTTCTGGTTCTCTAGAATTAGGAAAGTAATGGAGTCATGAATATAATTACCTCTATTCTGTAATTACCCAGCAAATACCATATGAATATGTCGGGGGTTTGAGTCAGCAGATCTGGCAGCTGTGGACCTTGATTATGATGATTTAGCTGTTGGGAAATGCCAGGGATTAATTTTAGTCATCAGTGTAGGAACAACAAGGAGAAATGGCCCCCGAATTAGGAAAGGCAGGATATGGGGAGAACACTTAATGCCCATGAGGTCAGCTTGACAAAGGAATAGTCTTTCTGGAAACAGCCCTCCAACAGGCCACAGCCAGAGGGAAGCAAAGGCTCATTTGCACCTGCTGTCTGTTCCCCAGGCATCCTCTCTTCCAGGATCTCTCACTGAGTACCCGGGTGGCAGATGTCCACATTTGAACTCTGGTGTTGGCCGTGGCTGTTGTTCTGCACTCGGCTCAGCTGTTCCCACTTTACAGATAGGAATGCTAGGCCTATCAGAGTGGATCATTCCAAGTGGCACTAGCAGGGGTATTTCCCGATTGTCACATTTGGTATTGGTGGTTCCATATCTCCATTATGTTTCCAGGGTTTTTCCAATGGTTTTTTGAAGACCTTTCACCAAAACAACATGGAAAATCAATGTTGCTGTTCCAGGAATGAGATGAAAAAGTTGCCTAAGAATTTGAGGTTTTTTTTTTTTTTAAAAGAGCCAAGGACCCCTAAAACCTTTCCTTTATGATCACATCCACTTATTACATGCTCCTAAGCTTTACTATTGAGTCATTGCTTGCCCCATTACAGGGGCAGTAAGAGTGTGTTGGATCTAGGATTATTCTAAACTTTCTAGTTGGTGGAACTGCTCTTTTCCTTTTGCAGAGGGATTTAGTGTTCACCATCAACTGACCTGGGTATTCCCCAGAGGGTGAGTTAAGGAGATTCCCAGACAGACCTGCAGAGAAGCCAGGAAGTCATTTAGAGTGCTCCAGGGATCAACTTTTGTTGACAGTTACCAGGTTGTGGGAATTTTGGTGATGCAGCTACATTTTGGCCATGTGCATGCCTGTAAGCATCCCCCTTCGCTTATGCAACTATAAGTAACCCTATTGGTTAGCCAAGATGGACTTTGGTGTCTTTGTCACTTTGGTCTGCCCTTTTTATCTGATGTGAACAGACACTTACTGCTCCTGGGATGGGGTGAGCATGACTCAACAGTAAAACAAAGGGCATATAGTAAGTGGATGTGGTCATAAAGGAAGGGTTTCAGGGGTCCTTGGCTAAGAAGTTCATGTGAGTTCATGTCTCCCCAGTAACTATCATACTACACACATGACAACCTGATCTAGCCTTGAGGAAAGAAAACCAGCCAGGGACATTTGGAGGTTCAGAGCTGGACTGAGACATAGAAGACATGGTGTCCCATAGCAGAGATGAGAAAGCTCATAAGAGATTCAATATAGGCTAGTCCTTTTGCCGGCATTAGGGTTAAAAGCCTCGGAGGAATCTCTTACCATTACTAAGCAAGCTTTTCTGTTTACTGAAGACTGTTAGACTAGCTTTTCCAGGAACTTTTCTCATCTCTTCTGGGATGCAGAGCTGGTGATCATGCAAGCATGGGCAAGCTAGAATGCAGGACTGGGTCTCAGTGACTCCCAGGGGGTAAAGGATGTGAAACCATGGGTGCCCTTCATTCACAGACAGGAACACCATTAGAGACTTGGGGTGAAGCTTTTATGAGTGCAGTTGTACCTAAAGAAACCTTCTGGGTATACAGAAACATCTACATAATAAACATGCCAGCAATTAAACCCATGCTATCTGTTGAAATCCCATGCTGCCACAATTCCTTACATTGAACTTTGTCAAAAAAAAAAAAACCTAAAGTTTACCATACTTTAAGATATGAACTCAGACCAAAATACCACTTTTGCCTTACTCTCTAAACTATTTTCCTGATGCTTACATCAACTCTGACAATAACCCTGAACTCCAAATGTCTTACCCAAGCTGGGCCATGACCACTTCTAATGTATAATATAACCCAGAGGTCTGCTCAGATGTCATCCCCTGATTGCTTCACCCTGAATAAAGACCTGGCCTATAGCCTCATCCTGCTGTATCCTGGCTCTCAAGTATAACTGAGTCTGACAATGCTGATTAAATTCTAATTTTGACACAATAATAAGTATCTATCTATCTATCTACTATCTATCATAATCTATCTTCTAGCTCTATCTACCTTTCTATTTATCTATCTACACATCCATCTATCTAGCAATCATCTATCTAGCAATTATCTATCATCTATCTATGGATCTATCTATCTATTAATCATCTCTCTAGCAATTATCTATCTATCTATCAGCTATCTATCTGTCATTATCATCATTTATATCTGTAGTTTGTGTACCTATATAAATGAGAGAAAACACATAATCACAAACTTTCTTATTCTGACTTGTTTTGCTTTGTTACTCTGGGCTAGAATCTGGCATCTCCATCTATCACAGTTCCCCTACTTGTCCCTCCACTTTTTTTCCTTTCTCCCTGGGTTCTTTGATGTGTTGACTCCTGTCTACTCTCCATCCTGGCAGGGGTTCAAGTATTGAACTTTGAGTTGATATCATTGCTTTTTGATTTAAAGTTTCACAAAATAAAAGTAACTGGAATGATCAGGCTCTTTGGTTTTCACTAATAGTTTTTAACATTGGAGATGCCTTTTGGTAAAGGTATTCTTCCTGGAGTTCCAGCTAAGTTACACAGAAAACTTTTTGACCAATTAGAGAGGTCAGCGGATGATGGTATAAGGCTCACACATTCGCAGACCCATGGGTTCCATTCAGTGTGATGCAAGAAGGTGACATAAACTCTGGAATTGAGGTTGTTATATCCATGCTCCATTGCTCACCAGTGATGAACTCATGCATTTGCTCTGTCATTCTCTGAATCTCCTCTGCTAGATGCTGGATGCTGAGCACCTGAGCAAGGTAGGCCTTGTTCCTTCCTTTGCAGGGTTTTCACTGTGGCGTCCGATAAAGAGCCAGATCCTGTGGAGAAATGTACTCAAATGTAGAACTTTAGAAAAACTTTGGGACGTAAAAATTGGTCTTCATGGGTGAAGTTTGCAGGATCTGCACTTAGTGGGGGGAAAAATAGAGAAGGGTCATGCTGAAGCTTAAAGGTATGCAGGAAGCTACTCAGAGGAAGCATGTGGGGAAAAGTGTCTGCACAAATAAGGTTTTTGGATTGCATGAGACTGAAATTTACTGTATGGTAATGTTTGCAATGTCTGTGACTTTGCCACCAATAGAATGGCTGTTTTGTATCACATTCAATAGAATTATGACAGTTATTCTACCCATTGTTGAATCGCATAAGCAAAAACATAACAAAGATGCCCATGTATTTTTTTACTACACTGCAAATATATATTTAAAATAGCCTATAGATCTCAGAGTGGTTTTAGGTGCAAGGCAACACTGAGCAGAAGGCTCAGAGGTTTCTCATAAGCTGTCTGCCTATGTATGCTATTATTTTTTGATATCTTTGGTTTCCTTTGTAATCTCATAGACTTTGTACATTAAAAACATCATGAGGAGTATTAGGCATGGTGGTGCAGACTTGTAATCCCAGGCCTGCTGGAGGCTGGCATACTGACTTTGCAGGTAGTCTGGGCTTCATGAGAGTCTGTATCACAAATATCCAGGACTAGGGAGATGGCTCAATGGGTAAAGCACTTGCCATACAATACAAGGACCTGATTCTGGAACTGTAGGGCTGCGTAAAAGCCTTCTGTAGCATCCGTAATCCCAGTATGTATGACTGTAATCCCATCTCTATGGGGAAGATAGAAGGCAGAGACAGGACAGTCTTCAGAATCTGGCTTATATCCCAGCTAACACACTGTACATGACACAAACAGCAAGAGACCCTGTCTCAAAGAAGGCAGAAAGTGAGGACCGCTGTACTGGATTGTCTTCTAGCATCTATGTGAGTGACATGGTACACAGATGCCCACACTCAACACAGGAACAGAAAAGCACAGAAGGCACTAATGATAATACAGGCGGAAAAAGAATTTTAAAAAGCAAGAAGAAAAATATAGCAACAACAAAAACCCTAAACCTCAAAACCTAGCCATATTGAACAGGGTTCTAGGTCACAAAACTTGTCCATGGCACAAAGAAGGTTAAGGAAGAAGAGACTGCAGAAGCTGAGGAGGGAGGGAGAGAGGGAAGGAGGGAAGGAAGGAGGGTGGTTGCCCCAGTGTAGGAGGGGCGAGAGGAGACTGGAGAAGTTGAGAGTCACTAGGAGAAACTGAGTTTGGGCTATAGACAGTAGGAAGGTAGAATGGTGTTTTCAGCAGAGCCTGATTAATGGTTCAATTAACACTAGAACAATATCAAAAGCACAGCCTCTTCAATGTTTTGTATGACTAAGGAACGAAGGATCTGTCTGGGAAGAAGTAAAACAGAGGTGGCTGCAACCTTGACTACAGTGACAGCCATGGGAAATGGAGAGAAGGGGGATGGGGTGAAGATGCATCTTGGAGGTGAAACTGGAAGCCTGTGGAAATGAATTCCGGGTGGGAGGCACCAGTAAAAGAAGTGTCAAGGATGATCCCGCATTTGTTACTTAAGCAGCGGCAGATGATGGTGCCATTGTGTGCGATAAAGACAAACGAGGAGGGGCTTGAGGAAGGTGAGTGTTCGGTTTTAGACGTGTCAATTGAGATCCTGCGAGGCATCCGAATGGATGTGTCAAGGAAGCTATTGGATAAATGAGCCTGCAGCTTACATGCGATCTGGGTGGGAGATAGGAATTTGGAGATGCCAATGTATAGATGACACAAAGCCAGGGAGATGAATGAGGCTGCCTTAGGCAAGAATAAGATGAGAAAAGGAGTACAAATGTCTCAATGGAACTTAAAAATTTAGAGGCAGTACAATAACCTTGGGTAACTCAAGTAATAATTGATAATTCAAACAGTTAGCCATAACTGGGGACTTATTCTGTGGTAGGAAGCCTCTTAATTGTACTGTATGCATATTTCTTGAGTTTTACAATAACCATGTGAAGTAAACTAAGTAGCAAGAGATGAAATAATTTTGTCCTGTCACAATTAATAGGCAGTGGAGCTCAGAGTCTGATCCCCAGTTTACAGAACTAACTTCTCTACGTTTTTGTGAGCCCAGGAACACCATGGCCAAAGTTATCTGGTAGGAGGAAGACCCTAAAGTTTAACATCAAGAGAGTCCAGAGAAAACTTTTCTAATGCGGAAGGGATGTCAACATGGTCAGGATGCCATGCGGGTTAAAGACAACAACAGGAAAGGTCATTCAGTGGGGCTATGGGAGTGTATCAGCAGACGCCAACTGCCGTGACTCTGAGAGAAGACAGGCTGGGGACACACAGATGATTCCAAACCATCCTGTAGAATAGAATACTTATTCTCCATTGTAGATAGAGACCATATATTGTGGGTCAAATATATTTAAAGTGCCTAGCATTGTGCTTCGCATGGAATAGAACTGCAATATCATGTCAACAGTTTTAATTCATGTGTATGTTGATCCTGAGGTAAAAAAGCCCTGGATGTTGTTGGTGCATGCATGGGGAGACACTGGCTCAGTATCTGGTCTGCTAGTTTCTGTATGTGCATGCACAATGTCAACGAGACAATAGAGGATAAATACGACGGCAAGTCCCTCACCCTCTGTGTGAACGGATAAAGAAAGAAAGGCATGCCCAGTGTAAGGTGGGAAGGACAGCTTCCTGTGACCTGTCCTCCCCAGTGAAAAGGCAAATGGAAGGCTAGAAGGAGGGTGTGGAGGAGAGAACTCCGGGCCTTAAATGGTGATGTATTTGACTGGAAAAGAGTTGAGCATTCTTACTGCTATTTTTGTTTCTGCAAAAAGGAAAAGAAGGCTTTGTCCTCGGGTTGGTAGATTTGAGGCAAAGCTCCCAGCTACATACGTTCCTTTGCACACTTAGATATCCCTCCCTCCACAGGGGCTAAAAGCAGTTTTTCAACTGAGCAGAATATACCTCTTTATGTTGACTGAGGTTTCTGTCCTGCTTGATTCTCACAATCGTTAAGTCCCAAAGCAATCACACAGAGGTCTATATTAGTTATGAACTGATTGGCCTAGTAGCTCAGACTTCTTATTAACTCTTATAACTTATATTAACCCATTATTCTTGTCTAGTGACGTGGCTCAGTACCTTATTCAGTGAGGCAGTCACATCTTACTTCTGTGGCTGGGATAGGACTGCAGACCATGCTTTCCTCTTCCAAGAATTCTCTCTTCTCGTCACCCTGCCTCTACTTCCTGTCTGGTTGTCCTACCTACACTTCCTGCCTGACTACTGGCCAATCAGCATTTATTTAAAATATAATTGACAGGCCTGGAGGGATAGCTCAGCCATTAAAGGCTAGGCTCACAACCAAAAATAAAATATAATTGACAGAATACAGACCAATGTCCCACAGTATCTTTAGTCCTTTCTACCACAGAAATTGGTCCTGAAGGTTGGTGGGAATGGGCCAGGGACCTTGGTGTGACCAAAGCAGCTTGGAGAAGCTACTACAGAAGGGAACTTGTGCTCAGAGTTAGAAAACAAGGCCAATATTGGGGCAGTTCCTAGACTCCCTAAGTGCTCTTCAAACCCTTCCCAAGAGAGCAGATGAATAGGACACCTCCCTTGTCCTAGGACACTTCCTTGGTCTGCTGCTGAAGGAAGGCAGACCCAGCACAAGAGTGAGTCATTGATTTCTGCCATGAGGAAGCCATTGTCATTGTCTCCCCTCACCCCTTTTTTTGCCCACAGAGCTGTGTAATGTTGGTGGACACCTTTATATCCTCATCAGGTATATCCTTCTCTAGGGTCAAGGGTCCCTGATACAGCCTTGCTGAGACCTTTGACCTATGTCATGGATAAAACCCTGGTGGAGGATGGATCAGAGTTAGGTAGATTGCAGTGGATGGAATGACATTTGCAGGTACCTCCTGGGGACTGGGTTGAGCCACCTGAGACATAGATAATCACATTTGACTATAAGCCCCAGACAAATCTGGGGATCTTTGTGGCTGTCTGAGTCATTTGGAACTTGCCCCAGTTTTTCTAATACTATCACATTGCTCTTCAGTAAGTATCCCTTTTCACACAATTTAAATTCACACAATATAAAGCCTTCTGCAAACATGTAGAGTGTCCTTACTAATTTCTGAAGCCACTGAGTGCTATGTGGAGGTTTTGGACAAGGTGAAATGAGGTAATCCTGAGGCCAGCTATGTAAAAAGGTACAGAGAGAAATGCATTAGTCAGGGTGTTCCCAAGGAACTGAGTTGATAGAAGGAATACATATTGTGAAGGGGATTTATTAGACTGAGTTCAAGATAGAGGCTAGGCAGTCCATCAATGGAGTGTAAGAATCCAGTAGTACTCAGTCCACCTGGCTAGATGTCTTGGAAGTTCCAGTGTGGCATGGAAGCCAGAAGGTTGTTAGAGGGTCGCTGCTCTTCTGCCCATGCTTTATGGAGGCTGAGAAATCTGGATCTGATGTTGGGGAATGGTGGAAAGATGAGCATCAGCAGAGCAGATGCACTCATAGACAGCAAGGAGTGGAAGCCCACAGCCAAAAGGTACTGTCTGCTGTGGGGATGGTTGTCCTTTCTCAGTCAATCTTTTGAGGGACACTGTCAAGGACCCACCCAGCAACATGTCGTTTAGTTGATTCTGAGTCCAGTCACACTGACAACCAGGATTCACTCTTAAAGTGAAGATATCTTCTGTCCAGGGCTGCAGGCAGCTCACTCACTGCTTTGAGCTCTCGAGCCTGCGTCCAGCTTAATCCCAGCTGCCATTGAAACTCCGAGCTAAATTCCACATCTGCTAGAAATCCATCAGTAATTTTCCTTTTTGTTTGTAGTAATCCTTTAATATCACTATTTCTGAGACAAAAGTCCCACCATATAAAATATATTAGTCAGGGCTCAACCATTAAAAATGAGTTAGTGATGGTTAGAGCATTCACAAGGTTATATAACAGCCTCCTCTGCCCTGTTCAATAGTAAATATTATTATCATCCTTGATGAAAAGCATTCAACATCTATTCTCTATTGTTCCCTTCCTTCACTCCCTAGCAAGAGCAAGAATACCCTGTTTGTCCCTATGGATTTACTTACTCTGTATAGTAACACAAATAGAAACACACAATGTTTGACTCTTGTGTGTCATATCTTTAACTTCAAGAAATGTTTAGGGGATGTTCAGGTTTCTTATTGGATCATGTAGTGGCTGTATTCCTTTTATTGGCTGAATAATATGCCTTTGCATAGATATGCCACAATTTATTTATTCATCTGCTGATGAATATTGAGTTAGTTTTCCCTTCTGTTTATTGTGATGCTCCAAATATTCATTACTTTCTCTCCCTCTTTGCCCCACTCCCTTTTAGGCAAGTACATCCTGAAGACTGGAAATACGGATTCACATGGCAAATCCATGTTTAGCTTTTTAGAAACTACTGTGTCTTACAAAGTGATCATGCCATTTTACTTTTCTCACAGCAAACCTCGATTTTTTTTTTATTTCATGGTAACTCCCCTGCAAAGAAAAGGATTATATCCTTTGTTCATATAAGATGCCCTATGGGTTCCCTGTCAGTTTTTACTCAGCCTTAAGCCTTCTAGCCTCTAATACAGTATCTTATTATTTGTTTATTTATTCCGAGTCCCACAGGGTAGTCAGCAGCATGGTTTTATACTAATAATGCTAGCTCTGGAGTAAAACACTGGATCCAAGTCCTAGATCTATGTATCTACTGGCACAAGAATTATTTTGGGAAGCAGGTTGAGACAGAATCTATAATATAGCCTCCCCCTGACCCTTGATGTCAATGATTCTTAACCTTCCTAATGCTGCAACCCTTTATTATAGTTCTATAGAACCCAATCATAAAATTGTTTCTGTTGGTACTTCATAACTACAATTTTGTGACTGTTATGAATCATATTGCTGATATGCAGGATATCTGATATTTGACCCATGTGAAAGGGTCGTTTGACCTCCAAAGGGGTCACAACGCATAGGTTGAGAACCACTGCTCTATGCAGATGAGAATGAACTGAATTCCTGGTCATTATTATATACCCATTTCTCTTGATCCCTGTTTTCCTTTAGGCATCTCTATTTGACTTCTTTTGTTGACAAAGATTTCTGTCCTGCCCAGTCACATAGCCGTTCAGTCCCAAAGAAACACACAGAGCTCTACATTAATTATAAACTGGTTGGCTTAGTAGCTCTGGATTTCTTATTAACTGACTCTTACATCTTATGTTAGTCTATAATTCTTGCCTTTGTTAGCCACATGGCTTGGTACCTTTTATCAGTGAGGCATTCTCATCTTGCTTCTTCTGTGTCTGAGAGACAGCTGCAGACTTAGCCTATCCTCTTCCTAGAATTCTCCTATTCTGGTCTCCCTACTTAAACTTCCTGCCTTGCTCCTGGCCAATTAGTGTTTTATTAAACCAGTACAAGTAAAAAATGTTTACAGTGTACAAGACCATTGTCCCACAACATTCTTTAGTTCTATGACTATGAATTATTTCATATAACATAACAACCTACAGTTCCATTCATTTTCCCATGTATGTCATAATCTTATTCTTTTCTGTTGAATGAAAATTTCATTGCACGTGTGTAATATGGTTACTTTACCCATTCAGCTGTTGGTGGGCACCTAGTCTGATTCCAAGTCTTGGTTATTGTGAATAGTGCTGCAATAAACATCAGTGTGCAAGTATTTCTGTGTAATGCTGACTTAGCATCCTTCAGGTACATATTCGTTAGTAGTATATGGTCACGTGATAGTTTTTTTTTTCTTTTGGTATTTGAGGAACTTCCATATTAGTTTCCATAGTACTTGCCTGTTAAGGTTCTGGTTGCAAAAGGGGTTTTGAGACAGATAGTTTTCAAGGAAGGTTTGCAACTCATACCTCTGCCTGTACAGAGCCACGTAGAACCCTGTCCAAACAAAGACACTCTTCATTCTACTTTCCCAGCTCCTTAGTGGCCTCATAACTGCTCCCCTTTTGTGGCCAAACACTTGCTGGAACTAAAGATAATGAGATTATCTAGCCTGAACTGGATTCAGGTGCATGTACAGTAAGCTATCTCCATCATTTGATGAACCCTCAGAGACACCTCTATTTACCTTCCTGTGTGTATGTATGATTGGGCATACATACCATTAAAACCACATAGATCAGAGAAAAGGACTTGGTGCTGTGAGCAAAGGCTTATTTTACCCAGGCTTGTCAATCTGAACAGAAAACCACCCACATCCACTACTACAAGCCATCTCCTTTTCCATCTGAACCATAAAAGGAAGCCTACTAATTTGGTACTCTTGCTTATCATGGCTACCCAGGACCTACTTTTCCCCTGCACTGTGTCTGCTTAGCACTTCCACCTGTTTCAGAATAACTGTTACTTTGCTATTTGTGTACACTTCTCAAATGCTTCTTTAATTCAACAAGACAGCAAGAACTCCCAACCAGCTTTCAGGATTCCCAGTAGCACCTCTGTTGGGCAATAGTGGAGGGCGTGTCTCTTTATCCTTCTCATTTTATCTTAGTCGGAGGATGAAGAGAGCGTGCGGTGAAGAGCCTTCAGAAATAGTAGCCCCAGGTACAGCTCTCTGGCTGAGAGAGAGACAGAGAAAGACAGAGAGAGAGACAGAGACAGAGAGGAGAGAGAGAGCAGGGTCTGGCCGTGTTTACGTGTTTACGGCAGCTTCCCCAGCTGGGAGAGGTGCAACTGTTCCCCACCCTCAGGATGAGTGCAGAATTCGTCTCCTGTGTCTAATTCACAGTCATGTGAATGAAGCTGGACCCCTGAATGAGGGTGGGTGGAGCCGGGGAACAGAAGGTCTGGCCCTAGTGAGACACCTTGACTTCATGAATTTGTTTCTCTCGGCCTTGGCCGCTTATTCGGAAGGGATGAGTGGATCAAAGATCTTGCACAAGCGCCAGCAGCTTCTATAACTGTATAAATACTCATACCAAGACATTTTTAAATGGATGCCTCTCAGATGATTCAGTTTAGGATTCCATCAACAAAGTGAAGCTCTTGGACACTGCCGTATGCTGGGTGTGTCTCTGCCCACTTAGACATTGCTCATTTGGTTGCACACTAAAAGCCTTGATTCTTGGGTTTTTTTTAAATTTATTTATTCACACCCTGGTTTTGCTTTGAGCAACTGCCCTGTGGGACTTTAGGAGCCTCCAAATTTCCTAGGGTGGAGAAGAGAGAAGTATACACTGGTGACCATGAAATGTTTTCCCAGAAACATGAATACAGGCACTTTCCTGGTATTTGTGGTTGTAGACAGAGGACAAGAGAAGTTCTTCTCAGGCAACGTGTGACCTGGCCTCGATATGCAAAGTCCATGAGGCCACCAGGAGTTCATGGCCTGTAGAGAAGAGCTGACCCTTTGAGCCCTTTCTAGCACTACTGCACATAGAAAGGGAACCAAAGTGCTCCGGAATGAAATGAATGGTCTCTCCTCCCCTCCCTCCTTCCCCTTCCTCTCTCTCTTTCTTTGTGTGTGTACATTGCCAAGCTGACCTCCAACTCACAGTTCTCTCCCTTAGCGCCAGCCTCCCTGGCTTTAGAAATGAAGATTTTTAGTAGCTAAATGAGGGTTATACTACAGGAAGAAAATAAATCCTATCATGTGGGTGATAGAAAACAATCCTTCCAGCTCGTGTGTGGGGAAAAGGCAGAAGCTAGAAGGCTGAAGTTGCTTGCAGAGGACAAGATTACAGACTGTTTGGGAAGCTACAGGCAGTTCATCCTTGTTAGAACACAAGGCAAAGGAGATGATTCTGAGCTGGGGACCTGACAGCCTTTGGGAATAAATAAGATATTTGAACCAGATCTTGTGGGGAGCGTGGACAAGTAGCAGGTGGAGACATACTGGGTCTCAATGAGAGCCAGCTTTCCCCACTTGTTGCTAGTAGGTAGACTTTCTCTGTCTCCTGTTTGCATTGCAGCCTCAGAGTCTTCACTCGGGAAATTGTCACTTCAAGTCAAGAACAAGAACAACGAATTCTCGGGAGAAATCTGTGTCTTTCCCTAAGTGTTGTTGGCAGAGTGGGAGGAAGGAAACTTGACAGGTGATATTTGGGTCTTTAGGATAAACAGCATATTTTTTTTTCATACTGCTGCAGGGCATTGGGATATCCTGTGGTGTTTAATTGCACCCTACACAGTTTTATGGAAGATGCCGAGGTCACCAGCAGCCTGTGGGCGACAGGTGCATCTCTAGCAAAGCCTGGTGATATCTGTTATTTATTTCTGAAGAGGACTTAAGGCAGGTTGTGTAGGATAAGAGGTGTCCTTTAAATGGAATCATTACAAAGACAACTAGGGGCCAAGGGTGGAAAATATACAAGTAATCTCAGGTGAAGATGGCTCTTTCAAATAGCCCCCTGGCTGCCAGAGAAAGGGATGTCTCCCATGCCATGCTGAAAAGGAGCTTGCTGGGAGAGCCCTGCACCCAGGCAACTGGCAAGCAGTACACAATGCACCAAAATGCAGCAACAGGAGCACTTCTGTAAGCATGCGAGGCAGGCTGCACGCAGCTTGTTTGCTCTTTTAGAGACTCCCGTTTTCTTTGGCAGATACAAACAGAAACTGATAGAGGGTGAAGAATTCAAGGTTTGCTGGGAGCGTATTTTAGGGAGTAGGGGAATGCTTTGCTGTCTAAGCCTCATAGTCCTAACCTCCCCTCCCCCATGTGAACTCCAGAAGAGATGCTCTTCCCTGCTGTGGAAGGGATTCCAGTTCTTCCTGCATGCCCTTTCCTAAGGATGAGCAGTGGCATCCTCCCTTGTGACCCCAAGTAACTGCCTCTCAGAATCTTTCTTGGAATCTAAACCAGGCTTCCTGATGAATCCTCTTCTTGCTCAAAGTCAAACTCTTTTGGGATGCACTGGGAGTCCTTTCTCCTTTTCAAGGCTAGCTGAAGGAGTGCCACTGAGAGGAAATTCTGAGCAGCAACCTGTTGAAAAGGAGAAAAATAAAGACTTAGCTGGAAGACTGTTTGTAGCTGCCTCCTCAGAAACATGTCTGCTTCCTGGATGGTGGCAGAGACAGAGAACCATCTTTCAGACAGCTAAGGTTCTGACTCTGCATCCGTTTGTGAGCTGTGGGAGTAATCGGGCTGTGAAGCCTACATTTGCCCCAGTGTGTGCCAGCAGCTCACACTGCAAACGATGTGGTGCTGAAGGCCCACAGACATGAGCAGGTGAGACTCCAGGCACTGCAGAAATATTATGGCAGGTGCCTACTTAACTCAGGGTCGGGAAAGGAATGTAAATGAGGACCTCAGAGCACCTGCCCACCTGTGTTCATCCTTAGTGGCTGGTGATTTCTGGAAGTTGAAAGGGTTGCCACCATCTAATCAGGTGCGTTAGAGATGGGAGCTCAGCTGAGGGTCTCAGATGATGCTATCCTGAAGAGAGATGGGCACCTTTTAGCCAGAAGCACTCTAGAAGTAAAAGGTATGGATATGTTTCTTGCTATTTCTATTTCTCCTGATGAAACCAATCACCCTTATCATGAATTTCCTTTGTGTCTACATAATGATGACTCTCAAGGTCACCTTATTACCTCTGAAATCCTTGATTCCCAAACCAACTATAGGCTGTGTCTTCTGTTATTTTTAAATTATTATTATCATTTATTATTATTATTATTATTAATTATTTTAACTTTTGGGCCAGGGTTTATAGCAGGTTGACCTTAAACTCACTAAGTAGCTAAAGACGACCTTGAAGTTATGATTTTCCTGCCTCTACACCTGAGTGTAGGGATGATAGCCATCATCCACTACACCCAGTTTTATGTGGTTCTGGTGATAGAATCCAGACCTTCTTGCAGGCAAGCGATGTCCTCTACCAAACGAGCCACATCCGCAGGCCCTAGTCTGTAGCTTTTAAAGGCTACCATTTGTAAAAGAGACTTCTAGGGAAAACTCGATTTTGTTTTTCATTTTAAGGAAACCAAGATGTATAGATATCTAAATGATGAAATAAAAGGTAAACATGCCCATAGAGCTTGACATAGACATTCGTTCTCCTTCTCCACGACATTCAGATTTTCTATATCAATCTATTAAGACTGTAACCTCAAGCTAGAATTTATAGAGCAGGCCTGGTGTCTTGAGGGCTGTGAGAAAAGGAACCATTCAAGGTCTTTCTTCTTGGCTGGCAAAGGGCTGTTTCTTCCCTGTCTTCTCACAGGTACTTTTCTCTGATATCTACATTGGTTTCTATGGCCAAGTTTCCTTTAAAAAATAAGGACAGACGTCATGTTGGATTAAAACCGTCTCTGAAGAGCTCACTGTAGCTTACTTGGTTACATCTATATGCATCTTATCTGAACACAAACCTACATTCTAAAGCACAGGAGATCAGGATTTCAATATATATTTGGGGGTGGGGAACAAAATTCAACATAACATGTTGAAATTATGATAATATGTTTTATCCCATAACATTGGATAAAAGCCAAAGTACCAGGTATCCAGAGACTTGAGTTTGGATCCTATCAGTGATGGAAAACCTTACTCTGACAGAGTCTTGGGTCTGTGTGTGTCACAGCAGTGGCAAGGGTACCTTCATTTGGAGGACCACCAGGAGCCTCACCTACAAATTAGAGTTTGAGTAGCCCATCTGTTTGGTAGGGCATTGGCTGATAGTCAGGGGGACCATTCCGAATGTATGCAAGAATGTGTTCTTTTGTGTGGGGATATTTGTGACACACATATCTCCTAGTTTGTGCCATCTGTCTTGCAAGAAATGGATAACCACTTTTTACTGTTCCAGAAGAGTTTTTCTTTTCCCTGCCTCCTGTTTTTAATCTCATTGTTTGGTGAAAAGGACCTGTTTTAGTTATAGTGCTATATTTTTAAGGCTTTAAAAATCCTTTAAAAACGATAATTTGGGGTGAAGTAGATAAAGAATTCAATGAGTCTTAGAACTTATTTGTGGTATTTCATAAAAACAAACCAACTTTTACCTTTTATGGAAATACGTATTTCAGCGGGAAGAGCTCCCCCTCCCCCTGCCAAACCACCTCTCCCCCTTTCTTCCTCTATTCTAATTCCTAGAATAGTCTGACAGAAATTGTACCTGGTAGAATCCTTTGTATGTGTCTGTCTTCTGACTTACTCTCGTAGTCTTTGCAGGATGGCTTTGTTTTTGTTAAATGATAGAGTTTAAATGTTGATCCATTTCAGCAGAATGCTGAATCCATCAGCATATAATTGCATTAATATTAATTCTCATTTCAATAAGAAAGGCACTCGGTAATCACTTGTTATTTAACCCTGACTGCAACCTTTCCAAGAGAGAAGAGGACATGTTGACAGGTTCTGAGATGAACAATTCCGATGTCTCCCTGTTCAGGGTCACTGTGTGGGGAGAATGGTATGCTTCTCTGTCTAACCTGGTACAGTGCAGACATGCCAAGATTTTTATGCAAGAAAGAGAGGGTGCGTGCCTACCGCCGGATTTAGGAATCCAGACTTCTGCCGAAGAGAGTTGAGAGCTGTGGATGTTTGTCAAATACAATAGGAGATTCTCACAAAACAGATGTCCCCTGGGTCATTTCTCATTGTGCTGCTCTTCCCAAGGCAGCCGATGTGCTTGCCAAGGTTTCTTCCTGAAGAAAGGCAACTTTCCCCCCTCCGGGATCCAGAGGAGGCTGTCTGCCAGTAGAAGAAAACTTCCCTCACAGCTCCCTGAAGTGCTCCATGAGGAATGAGGTCCAAGGCCTCCCAGGCATCGCTACCTTGGCCGGGAAACTTGTTTCTGTCACGTCTTGCAATAGGAATATGTCTGGCGGCCTCTCACTCTCCTGAACCAAAGTGAGGCCTGGCAGCCTGGGCATAGCAAAGAGCTTGTCGAAAAGGGTGTTTCTCAATCTCAAGAGTCTTACTGTCTGGCCCTGGGAGTGGTAAGACATTTGGTTCTCATTTAGACATTTTCGATTCCCACCTTTGAAACTGGGTCTCATGTAGCCTCCTACGCAGTAGCTGAGTTCAGTTTAGAGCTGAGGAGGACTTTGAACTTTGTCTGATCTTTCTGTCTCTACCTCCTGAATGCTGCTGCTGACTTGCTCATAGGTAGTGGGGATTGAACCTGAAGCTTCTGTACAGCAGGACCCTTCTGCCTCTCCTGTCTCACATGTGTGAGCATCTGCGATTCTAAGTCAATAGCACTGTGTTCCAGACCAAATATGGCTGACTTGTTCTGCCTTGCATTGCAGTTTATTTTAAAGAGCAATAAACACATCATAGAAACTTTTGGGGAAAGCTTTGATCAGAGAAAATTAATTTTAATATAAAATCAATACATATAAAATCCTAATGGGAACTAAAGAAAAAAAAGACTGATAAAATCATGACAGGCTTTCTTTGCTTGTTTCTGTAAGCAGCCCTACATTGTAGATCCCTTTATATTTTGTGTGCTTCTGGGGACTTACCCCCCAGTGGTAGTAAATGGATTGTATTCAGGTTAAAAGAATCACAGAGCAGACCCAGTAGATGTTGAAAATAAAACTTTGTTCAAGGAAGGGTCTTTGCTGAAAAGTGATTCTCCATTCAGAGGGAGCTCGCAGGGAACATGGGTGATCTATGACACAGCTTCTATGAACAAATCAAGGGCCAAGTGGGGCCTCCTCTTGGATGTCTTTCCTGGTTCCTATAGGTTGGTCATTTCCAGGCAGGTGAACAGTTTCTTATTCTTCCAATGTCTGCCAGGTCTCTATCTCTTCCCACAGGGCTCTGCCTTCATCAAGTTATTTGATATTCATAGAATGAATGCCTATTTCTCTTTGAAAACAACCATCCCATCTCTAGTTGATTGGCTCTTCTTCCCATCCTGGCTTAGTTATTTGGACACATAGTCTTCCAACAGGACTCATCCAGTTAAAATAGGAGTTTCAGCTGTAGTTTTATGTGAGGGGCCTAGAGAAGACCCACAAAGGACCACCTTCCATTTATGCAATCAACAAGAACACTTATTATCTCGAGAATAGAAATACCAGCTTGCTGGGGCCACACATCCAACACAAAGGCAAAAATGGTGACCCTCAAGAAAAGCTTGCAGGCTCCTTTATACACAACTAAAAGAATTCTAAAGAGAGTGAGATCATCTCTATCTAGGATTGGCTTATGCCAGTGACAATCATATTAGTATGTTTCTAATTAGGGCTAACAGGAGTTGGTTAAGGCTGTAGCGTCTTCTGTTTTTTGGCAAATCTGGACCAGTCCCAGGCTTTGCCCTTATTTGGTTATTGCCTTGAGGTTATGTCCGTGCGTGTGTGTGTGTGTGTGTGTGTGTGTGTGTGTGTGTGTGTGTGAGTGTGTGTGGTGATCCAGGCCTAGTATATGCATTCCCTTTGTCCTTACTGTCAGGGGCATTGATGATTGATTGCCCTTAGTTCGTGTCTTCCTCAGAAACTGTCTTATTTAGTTTCAAGAGTCAGGAACCGAGGCCTATTTCTTAACTGAGTTAATTAGGAGCCTGTCATGGTATTTGCCTGGCCTTCTCACTTTTCACAGATTTGATCCTTACAAGAGAGAAACTGGCTTAACCTACCAGAGCTTTTATCCTGGAACACCATTTCTCTGCTAACAGTTGCCCCCCGGGGAAATGGTAAGGATGCTACTGGCAATTTCCTGGGGCAGGAGGCAGTGGAGGATGAGTAAGCAAGGCCACCAGTCCATGTGTCCTGTCACCCAACACTCATCTCTCAGGGGAGAGCAGTGTCAAGCCTCCTTCTAAGCCTTGAACAACAAGGCCATGAACCTACCACTGTGCTTCCTATGCCTGGGAACTTGGCCCCTTGAAAAACACAAGACACCCACCGGGAAAGCTGAGTTAGCTAAGACTCAGGATTAGCAGCTGCACAGCAAGGCCTCCATATCTGTTTTGATGAATAATTCAATGAATGAAGTGCCAAACGGCTACCAGGAAGGGATGTGGGTGCAGGGAGGGGCAGCGCTCTGAGACCCAGGGAAGTCAAAGGAGAGCTTCTCCAGACAGCTAGGTGGCCCTGAATGGCCTGTGCTTGTTGACTAGACCTTGAGGAAGGAGAAAGGTCTCTAGCAGGAGAGAAACCCAAGGCTGGGAGGGGCAGAACAGAGTGGAAATGGGACTGGATATGAAAAACATTTCTCTCAAAAGCACTTCATTTCCTCCTTTTACTCTCACAAGCCCTTGTTTCCTATGGTTCCCCCACCCTGTACACTCCCTCTGATTTTCCCCTTTGATATGATTTTTTTTTTTTAATGCAGGCTAGGGAAGGGCTGCATTTTAAAGCCTATATTGCCTGCCAAGTTGTGTTCCCAAGTTCTCTAAGCTCCACATGCAGCCAGAATAACTTTAGGATGGAACTCATTAATAATGTGCATGGCAAATCACAGCCTCCGTGGGAGGCCTGCGGAGGGGGGCTCTGCCCCTGTCATCTAGCTTTCTGAAAAGGCAGCTCACAAATAGGACACCCTGTCCCCCGCACAGCTTGTAGGTGCCATAGCTCTCCACACAGGTATCCTATGGGCAAACTTCTTGGGTGAGATTTCTCCACCAAAGGCAGGCCTCAAGGGTAGGGATCTGGTGTCTGCAAATACAATTGCTTCCTGGCTGAGCATCTTTGCTGCATGTTCTTGGATAGTCACAGCTGGGGGAGTGGAATTCCCAACTTCGCACGAGTACACCCATTAGTTGTAATTAAGTAGACTTCTGCAATGATTACAAATGAACTTAGAGCCAGAGAGATTGTGCTCCTACATGGTGCCATTCTACTGGGAAACAGATAAGAAGTCCAACAGGCTTCCCAACAGGCACTGGAGGAAGGCAGGTGCCCACACAAGTTTTAAAGGGAGCAGATTGTGGTTAACTGTGTTTATTTCATGTAGCCTTTTCAAGGCCTGAAGCCTGGGCCCCTGTTACTCCTCCTAGCAAGTCTGAAACCTTTCTCCCCCACCCACCCTTTGCTTTCTGTATTCTGAATGTACTCATGTTACCCATCTGCCACTTCTTCCTAGGAGGGGAAGATGCCCACTGTTTGGAGCAGACTTTCCCAATGATTCTGTCACCCTCAGTTTTGGGTTCCTGAGGATCAGGGGAAAACTCAAATCAGTATTAACATCCTGCCTTAAGCTCTGTGCTAGTTGACCAGATAGCCATTATCTGGGATATCAAATCCAGCCTGTGAGCCTTGTGTGTGTGTATGTGGGGGGGGATGTCTTGTGGATATCGGCTTTGGCTATTTTATTTCATGTTTTGAAAGGCGTGATTACAGTGCCTCTGATATATATCCCTGAGGCTCCAAGTAGTCAGTGCTTCATTAGACTTTTGGAAATAGAGCATAGACTCTGGGGGTAGGCCTGAGTATTAAAACCAACAGAAAACAAATGGGGAGAGGAGTGATGGATGGATGGCAGTCAGATTTCCTGGGCAGGATGCAGTGAATCAAGACAGAAGATTGGTACTTATAATAATGTAAGGGGACCCTGAGGTAACTGTGTGCCTGCTCTTGAGCTAGACCTTTGCATGATGGAAACCCAGCTTGGTGGTCAAGATCCAAGACTCTGTGTTCCATTGCTTGGGTCTGAATCTTGGCTTTGTAGGGGACCTTCTGGGTGTCCTGAAGACAAATCACTTCTCCATATATTAGTTTGCCCATCGGTAAGATGGGGCTGATAATTTTATGTTTCTAAAAGGACTGTTATGGCACTTAGGTGAGCTAATTTATGTAAGGTATATGTAACAGAGTTTGTATCTTGTGAATTATTCTAGCACATTTTTAGTCTTCATTACTCTCACAGTTTTACTGTTACTGTGCCCTTAAATATGAATGTTTATAGACTTGATAAAACCTTTAAACATTATGAATATGACAGATATAATAAACATACACAGAAAGGTATTCCTATAATCCCAGAACTTGGGAAGGTGAAACAGGGTGATCAAGGCTTGACTCGGTTATACAGTGAGCTTAAGACCAGCCTGGGCTGCATGAGACCCTGTCTTAAAAGGCAAAACTACTTTTTTTTAAAGTAAGTCCAGGAAGCAGAAAAATGCAGACATCAAGAAACTGTCATGAAATGAATCACGAGATCAAGAAATAAGGCTAGAATCTTTACAACTCTCTTGGTGTCCGTCATGCTGCCTCTTGATCTTTTCTGTGGGTGACAGAGAAGGGAGCTTCTGGAGATGACAAAGCCAAGGGGAGTTGATTTGCCTTCTTAGTAGGATTCTTGCTTGACAAAAGGACTCAAAGGCAGTGGATAGATAGACCTTTGCCTTCTGTGCTTTTCTGCATGAGGAGACACAGACAATGTTTGTCCCTCCTGCATGTGACAGATGCTGCCTTGAGTGCAGAAAGCGGTAGTTGTCATCCACTGGATATGTCAGCGTCTTGACATTGAACTGTCCTGTCTTCATAAGCATAATGTATGTTCTTATTAAGTATTTAGCCTCAGGTGATTCATTACAGAAGCCAAAATAGACTAAGACAGCTGCCTGGCTTCTGTGATTATTAAGGCAGGTGGTTCAACCTCTATTTTGATAATGTAGCTGTGATTCATCCACTTTCATTGCTGTGTAGTATTCTGTTGCATCTTGACAGCACTTTAATTCTTCCATTTTGGACCCATGAATTGTTTCTAGTTTTCCACTATGAGGGATAATAGTACAATCAATGTTCTTGTACACACTTACAGAAGCACATTCATGGTGAGTACATATTTAGGAGTATATTGCTGAATTATTTTTGTAAGGTTTATTTATTTTACTTTATGTGTATGAATGTTTTGCCTTCATAAATATATGTGCAGCATATAAATTCCAATTAGAGCTCATGTAGCAGGACTTATGGATAGTTGTGCGCCAATTGTGTGCTGTGGTGTAGGAGGGTTCTGTATTTGGGTTACTCTTATTGGTTGAATAAAGGACTGCCTGGCCTATAGGAGAGGACTCAGCCCTTAGGTGGGAGGAATAGACAGAACAGAAGTTCTGAGAAGAAAGGAAGTGTGGCAGATGCCATGATGCTCCAGCCGGAGATGGATGCAGGTTAGACTTTTCCGGTAAGTCACCACCTCATGGTGACACACAGATTATTAGGAATGGGTTAGTTTATGATGTGAGGGCTAGCCAAGAAGAGGCTAGTGATAATGGGCCAGGTAGTATTTAAATCAATACAGTTTGTGTGTAATCATTCCAGGCATAAGCTAACCAGGGCCAAAAGCAGGCTGTGCGGAACGGAACCAGGGAGCTGGACAGGATGGAACAAAAGAGCCACCTCTCAGGTGCCAGGAACACAGCCACCCCCTCTTACAACAGTGCTGGGAATTGAACCAGGGTCCTCAGAACAACAAGTGATCTTAGCCTCTGAGTCATCTCTTCAGCCCCTACTATTGAAATATAAATCATGGGTATTTTCTACTTTATCAGGAAGGGCCAATGTAGGCAGAATTTTCTTTCCTGCCTACCAGTTGCAAAATAACTGACACGGAGTCTTAATATTAATTATAAATGCTCAGCCAATAGCTTGGACTTGTTACGAACTAGTTTTTACAGTCCGAAGTAACCTATATTTCTTATCTAAGATCTACCACATGGTCCATTGCTTGTTACTTCATTTTATACACATCCTACTCCCTCTGCATCTGGTTGGTAACTCTTCCTACTTTGCCTTTCTTCTCAGTTTGGCTTTCCCTGCTAACTTTATCATGTTCAGCTATTAGCCAGTCAACATTTTTTATTAATCAATCACAGTGGCATATATCACATAGTGTAAAGAAATAGTCCACAGGCTAAGTCGGTTATCCCAATTGCAACCATTGGTGAGGTCATTACATTCAAATCTCAGCCAAATTTGTGAGTTTTACTCATCTCTATAATCTTACTCATAATCTTTTAGATTTTGTATCACCATTGCTTTCAGTTCTGATGATCATCTAGTGGAACCTTTCTGTACTTTTAATTTGCATTTCTCAGTTACTAATGAGATTCAGTATATTGGCTGTTTGGACACATTCTGTTGTGGATGTCTACTAATCTATTATCCATTTTTCTTGTTAAAAAATCTTTTTGTCAATTTGTAGAAAATTAATGTGTTATAAGTAACTGTCTTACTCTGAGAACTGAGTTTAAAGTTTTGATTTTTTCTTAAGTAGTAATATTTGTTAAATGATAAATTTGATACTTAGTTACTTTTTCTCCAAAATAAGGATTTAAATAAAATTCTGACTCTTTCCCAATTAAAATGTTCTTGTGTTGCCGATGGTATGATTTATGGTTTCTCACTCTTTGAGAAATCAGCCATTATTATTATACCTAATCTTCACAGAGAGTCTCCTTGTGCCCTTGATGCCTGTGTTTTGCAGATTTACCACTGGGGTCACTGGAAAGTTTAATTACTTACCACAGGACACACAGATGAAGTGGGGACTCTGAAGCAGTATCATGCAAAGCTGAGATTCCTTCTTCATTGCCAGACACTCTGGATGTTTGTGAGACACTCTGCCTTTTTATAAATGTTGTATGCTGCAGAGCCCTCAATGGGTGCATGTAACATGGATAAGATGTGAGGTAGATCAATGGAGGGAAGGTTTGGTGGATACACAAGTAGATGGATGGGTATGCAAACGAATGAAGGAGAAGCTGGAGCAGGCTGAGCCAGTGACCTTCATGGGACAAGGCCTAGGCCAGTGACCTCCACCAGAGCAGGCCTGAGCCAGAGACCTCTGTGAGAGCAGGCTGAGCCAGTGACCTCTGCTGAACCAGGCTCAGGCCAAGGACCTCTCTGAAAGCATGCCTGGGCCCAAGCCAGTGAGCTCTGCTGGAGCAGGCCTGATCCTGCAACTTCTGCTGGAGCAGGTACCAAGGAGCAACCTAGGGAACAAGCCTGAGTCAGCAATCTCTGTGGGACCAGACCCAAGCCAACAACCTCTGTGGGAGCAGTCCTGAGGGAGCAATTTTGACCAGAGTAGGCCTGAGCACACGACTCCTTAGGAGCAGGCCCAAACAAGTGACCTCCATGGGAGCAGGGCGAATGACCCTGGGATTGCAGCGCAATGTCCCGGAGTATCAAGTGACCTCTGGAGACACTGAGTGACCTCTGACTTGACTGGAACCATGGCTCCAACTCTACCATGAGGAAAAACCATTTGAGCCTTGGATCCACTGGCAACTGGAAGAGTGATCACCAGAGATACAGCCCCAGTTACACCAATCAGAGGAAAAGATGGGTAGACAAGATAAGAACACATTCAACATCACAAAGAACAACACA
>JAQHUG010000067.1:2174104-2243789 GCA_028555095.1 Dicrostonyx torquatus | reverse complement strand
TTTCGTATGTTGAACCATCCCTGCATCTCTAGGATGAAGTCGACTTAGTCATGGTGGATGATTTTTCTGATGTTTCCTTGGATTCGATTTGCCAGTAGTTTATTGAATATTTTTGCATCAATGTGCATGAGGAAGATTGGTTTGTAATTTTCTTTCTTACTAATGTCTTTGTGTGACGGATGAGTGAAGAGAAGGATGGATGCAAACATGAGTGGACAGATATTGAAAGGAGGGATAATAACTTTTTGGAATGATTGATGGATAGAAAAGTGGAGGTATATAAGATGTCCTGGAAAGTCAGTGTTCTCTAATACTGCCCATAGGAAAAAGCCTTCTCTTAGGTCAGGGCCTGGCTTTCTACATTTTTACACCAGGCTTTACAGCAGCCCTAGCATGCCTTCTTTAATCTCATGACATAATGGGAGAGAAAGTAAGACTCAAGTTGAAGCCAAGATGAGGAACGATGGGTCCAAGGTTTGCTATGGTGGGTTGTGCACTATACACTCTCCTTCCCTGGTAAGCACCTAGAAAATCATTCTTGCTGAACAGTGGAAGCAGAGTTCTGCCACCCTACACACTTGTTTAAAATGTTCTAAGAACCAGGAGCATGTTTGGGGGTGTAGGCTGGCCTGTATAATGTCTTCCAGGCCCATGGGTAGAGGATCTTTTCTTCATCTTCTTTGAGAAGACGACAGAGTCAATGATTAATCCCCATGCTGATGATACCCACTATGTTTGGTCACACCTCACTCATACTTTCTTTACCCATTATGCGTTTATAAATGTATACTTATACATTTTCCTGCTCTGTCCTAGGTACCAAATTGGGTGTTATATGGCTATGATGGGGTGGAATGTGAGACTAAGTACCAGAGTACAGAGGCATATCTCCATAAGGACAGCCTTACCCAGGGCTTGGTTAGGTAGACTGTTCACGAATGTCCCCACTCCTGGTTGTAAATCTCTTCTGATCTATTGGCTGCATTCTTTTCATAGTAAGTAGCCACTGGCACCTTCCCTTAGCTGAGTATTGGAGACATGCTATTCTAGTCTCTGCCTGAGTGCTCTTGTAGAAAAATGCTTGTTGTATTTAATCGATTGCATCAATTTATTGCTTTTATTGATCATTGGAAATACTCTGTATTATTGGAGGTAATAGCTTTCTTTTGAGAATGTGGAATGGTGTGGGAGAATTGTCTGTATTCTGTCAATTATATTTTAAATAAACGCTGATTGGCTGATAGCCAGGCAGGAAGTATAGGTGGAAAAACCAGACAGGAAGTAGAGGTGGGGCAATGAGAACAGGAGTATTCTGGGAAGAAGGAAGCTCCTCCACAATCCTTTCCAGGTCACAGAAGAAGCAAGATGTGACCTGCCCTGCCAGAAAAGGTACCAAGCCATGTGGCTAACATAGATATGAATAATGGGTTATTATATGTTCTAAGAGCTAATAAGCAGCCTGAGCTAATGGGCCAATCAGTTTATATCTAATGTAGACTCTGTGTGATTTTCTTTGGGACTTGCCGGCTGTGGAAACCGGGCAGGACATAAACCCCAACAAAGCAGGCCCATACGTTACAGTGGAAGTTCTCATTAGCATCCATTTTTCTATGAAGCATTGAGCAGGGGTGTGTGTGGGGAGAGTGTGGAATAGCAGATGCACAGGGTTCATTTTGGTGACATATTAAGGACCATCAGGGTGAACAATGGCTTTGATATAAATCAGATAGGAAGAAGAATTAAGCCCATTTACCATAGGCTTGCTGGAGGTTTTGTAATGAAATGATCAGGCCACTTTTCTTCCTCTCCATGGAGTCCCCTCTGAGTTTTCCAAGCATACTAGTAGTGGGTGAAGTAGCTCTCAGGGAGGTGCATATCCCCACAGCAAGGAGTCTACATTGTTTTAGTATATGCCACAGAAGCCTTGCAGGTGACAGGGGTACATCACTTTTCACTTGTGGTTCATGTGTTCAGGTTCTCCTTCTGCATCAGTTTGTTCCATGACCTTCCCCTGTGCGGGTTTGTTTCCTTTTCTTCTGCATGCCTCTTAGTCTAGGACTAGCTTTCAGGCTGCAGCAATGCAGGAGCTCACTGGATGCGTGTGTCTGCACACCACCACACATGTTCTCAGTAACACAAACATAAAAATTGTGTGTAACAGTAGCATGTGCAATGGCATAAAATTTCCATAATGGAATTTTTAAGTGTAGCAAAAAGGTATGATTCAATCTGGGCAGTTTTGTGTATTGTCTCCTGAGAGGTGTGTCCCCTACAAGAAGAGTGTGCAACTGCCTATCATTTTAATAGGCATCATCACAGCTCTGTTTTCAGAGAGGAAACCAGATGAATCTGAAAGAAGCACTGTGAAGTGATGGGCTCTTCTGCCTCTGTCCTCTGTATTGCACTGCTCCATCCCTGTGCCTTCATATGATGCTATTTTCTCCCAGAGGGGATAGTAGAACCTGGCACCAACTTGCAATTTCTTGTAGAGGTTCTGTGGAGTCAAGAGCCCCATTTCTCAGGAGTTTTCAGTCTTGGCAATGGCAAATCTTTCTGCCTTCTTTGTGGATCTATCTGATGAGTACTCATCCTCCTTGGATCTTTTCTATGTACGGCAATAATCAGAACATACACGGCTTATACATCCATGAAGACTATGGCCTCATGTCAGGCTGCCACTTCTGGGGAGCAGGACCAGTTTCCAGCTTGACTGTCGCCCCAAGCTGGGTGACCTTGGGCAGATCACTTAGCTTCTCTGAACCTCAGGCCATTTCTTATTTACATAATGAGATTAATAATGCCAAAATCAAAAGATTATTTCGAGGACTCAATGAGCCAGTGTTTGCCAAGGGCTTAGCAACATGCAACACATAATGCCTGGCCAAACAGTGCCAGCTCTCATCATTAGTAGAGTTTCTTTAAGCGTGCTTTGAGCTAGCAGCACTGGAAGCCATGGCGAAGGATGCGTCAAGTTCCATTTCAACTCTCTCATGCCCTGATTGCAAGCAGCTTGTAGTTCAGGAATGTTTCTAGCAATGAAACTGTCAATGAAGGCACAGCAGGTGGTGTCCGCTGGAAGCAGGGAGTGCAGTGGGAGAGCCCAGAGTCCTCCCCAGGCCCAGGAAGCTGACTAGGAACAACTAGGACCAAGGAGCAGAGGCAGGGCTTGCAGCCATCTTTTCACAGAAGAGTCCTCTCCCCCAACAAGCAGTCACTTTGCCCTCTAAACATTATGTTTGAAAGGGCTGGGCAAGTTCAGTCTCTGTGTGGAAAGGCCAAGTAAAGTAGCTTGCCCTTGTAATCCTAGAGCTGGGGAAGTGGAGACAGGCAGAGCCCCAGGGTTCAGTGGCCAGCCATCATGTTTAGGTGGTGAGTTTCAGGTTACAGAGAGATTGTGTCTCACAAAAGCCAGGTTGACAGTACCTCTGGCCTCTTCTACATGTCTGTGCAAGTATGCATACCTGCCAGCACACATGTGGGCGCCCATATACATACAAGGACTGTGTATGCCAGTATTACGTGCAGAGAACATAGGCAATGAGAACTGTTTTTAAAATGTAATTAAAATTGTGTATGATTTAACCTGATTCTCAGGGCAGTTATGTTTAATTCTTGCTCCCAGAGAGTGCACCCCCTACAGGTAGTACGCACAGTGCCCGTTATTTGCATATTTATCAGCTCAGGGACTATCTCCCTTTCCTGCTTGGCAATTATTCTTGACAAGGTAGTTAAGATTTTCCACACTCTGGAAATACAGCTGCTGGCCTTTGCTTCCTCCTTCCGACAAGCTGGTGACCAGCTCTACAGGTGAGACCTAGGCCCTCCTGTCTGGCCAGGGTGGGACTTGAGCGGGAGGCTGTGTCCATGGCAGCAATCAGTGTGCCAGGCCAGGCTGGTCAAAGTTGACTCTGGCCCCTGGCTTGGGAGGAAGGGTGATGGATACCCTGTCTGATAATCAATGCCTTTCTTGGTCCTTATCTTCTGAGGAAATGCTGCCCAATGTTATCACTGACGGAATCGATTTAAAGCATAAGTTTGAACTCAGCTGCTCGGTGAGGTCTCCCTGGAGTGAATCTCAGCTCCGCTTTGGCATTGCTCTGGTGCCTTGCCTGTCCGCTGAAAACCCAGCTGCAGTTCAGTCATGGCTCTGCTCTGGGGCGGGCCCAGAACTCCCATTTTCACAGATTTGCTTGGGTAGGAAACATGTAATAAATTTACGTGCACAAGATACCTTCAGCCTACTCCCTTTAACCTTTTGGTTTCTTTGTTTCTTTGTTAAAATTATTTTAAACAATATATTTTGATCACATTCTCCCCCTCCCAACTCTTCCTTCTTCCAGATCCTCCCTAACTCCCTAACCCAGCCAACTTCTTTCTCTCCCTTATTCCTTTTTGCTCCCTCATTCTCTCCCTTTTGGCTTTCATTGCTGTTGCTAGTTTTTAGTTTGGCTTTTTAAAAATGTATTATATTTTCCAGTATGGCATTCCAGTATGGCAACAACAAGAAAAAATAGCTAATTCTGGACTTCAGATCAAAGACAAAGCTATTGTGAAACAGGTTGCCTTTTGCAGACCACTGTCATGGGACTCGACTAAATTCCCAGCATTTCCTACAGGCTTGGATTCAAGTTCAACACCAGCTCCCATCTGAGTTATCACCCCAGCTCTGGCATAAACACCTCTCTTGAGTTCTTCGATACAGCAGAGAAATTGCCTTGGTTTTTCTGAGTTGTGTGGGAGACGTCTGTCCAGAAGGCCACCGTGTTGGCAGGTGTCCGTAGAAGGATGCTCTCACTGTCAGGTGCAGGAAGAAATGTCTTTAGTAAGGCAGCTCATGGTATGAGACTCCCTCACTGTAGCATGGACAGGCAGAGTAGGTTTCCACAAGGGCAGTTTTTAAGAATTTCTGTGAAAATGCCTGCCTCCATCTGTCTCCTCTCTGGTCGTTGGCTTCAGATGAGCTGAGCCATTTAAAAATTCCCCAACAAGAGACCCCAGGCACCAGAAGAAGTGATGAACAGATTTTCAATTTGGCCTTAATTTGCATGAATCATTTCTCTCCCCTTTAACACTTTAAATCACTGTCTTAGATGAGATACTGGAAATGGGGAGTAAGTTCTCCTTGGAGGCAGCCAGTTCTTGGTTGGTCTGGAGATGGCTGGGGGTCTAACCTTAACTCCAGAGAGGTGAGAGACAACACGGAGAACACTCAGAATGGTACCCAGGGCTGTGGCCCAGGATTTAAGTCACTTCTTACAGCTTTGGCCCAGAACTCTTGCAAGAGCTTCCTCCAGTAGGCAACTCCTCTTGTGGTTTCCCTCTGTCATTTTTCTTACCCAGGACAGACAGGGAAGTTCTCAGTTAGAGCCAGAAAAGGCTGTGGATGTGTTGAGGCCCTAAGTGTATGATATTTGGGGATGTGCTTGGTGGGGGTGTGGGGGTGAATGATAGTAACTGAGAGTCATACAAGATAATGACAGTTAAGCTTGTTAAGTCTTTTTTTTTATCTCAAATACTGGCCTGGGCTTTTATTCTTCATCTCTTGCTTGCCACATAACTCTTTTTCAGCTTGGATGAGAGGTTAAGAAATGTGCTTGGTTACCTGGCTAGTGGGTAACGGTAGAGCTGGTTTTGAACCCAGGAGGTCTGCTTACGACCTGTGTTCCTAATCTCAGCTAATGCTAACCTTTCCCCTAAGTTGCCCCTCTGTCATAGCACAGAGTGGAGTCTTTTTGTCCTGTGTCACATAGGAGTCTAGTCCCTTGAGCAGTCCTTTGCACGCCAGGCTAATGGTCTCCAGAACCTTCTTGGGGACAGCTGATACTGATACAAAAATCTTCCAATTCAGAAAGGGATTAGCTAGCTCATACCCTGCAGCGAGTCCCTCTGACTTCTTCCTCCTTCCTTCTTGGATGGATTCAAGGTCTGTTTCTTACCTTAAAGGCCTCAGTTTTCATCCAGACCCCTCACAGTAAAGTTAGGTCAGAAAGTCTGAAGAACACAGGTTTTCTCTGTGTAACATCTCTGCCTATCCTGGAACTTGCTTTGTAGACCAGGCTGGCCTTGAACTCACAGAAATCCACCTGCGTCTTCTCCCAAGTGCTTGGATTAAAGGTATGTTCCACCACCCAGTTCTGAAGAAGACTCTTTGAGAAGGATTTTCTGTCTGGTGGAAAGTGGATCCACATAGTAAAAATAGCAATGTAACTTCTATACCCAAATTCAGATTAAACTCTTACCATGGGTGAACTCTTTCTATCCCAAAGGAAGACATGGGTGGGCGGGCAACTTTCTCTGTAACCTTGTCATGGAAAGCCACCCCTGGGTGCTGCTTGAATTTTGTCTTCCAGGCCACAGAAAGAAATTGGCAACAACTTGAGTCTAGTCAAGGAGGCCAGTGGATGCAGGGGGAAGAGGGTTGGCTTGCACATTGTGGTTTCCTGTGCAAGCCACCTGGTACGTAGGTGGCCCAGCAGCTGCGGGTCACTCTGGCAGCCAGCAAACTGGGAAACCTGAGCTCCGGGGTCTCAATAGGTATTTGCCTCCTCCCTTTAAGTAGTTTTTTGTTCTGTATGTACTGTGTTGCTGGACATACGATGTCTGAAAAGCTTATAATCAAGGTGAAACTGCCCAGAAAGTGTAAGGATTATATCAATATTATCAATTCAAGATTTAGGCAAAGCTCATGACAATTTGGCAAGAGTCACCCACTGCAGCTCTTGGCAGACTCGTCATCATTGTACCTTACAGACCCCCTCCGGTACTGACAGGTAAACTGAGGTCACAGACAGGAAGTTTATTCATGCCAGATTGCAGGTTACTTGAAACTCAGCCTCTGGATCTTTCTGCATCAGTTCGTGCCCTTCTTGGAGATTGATTTGAGAATGATCTGCATAAGGGCTTCCAATTATGATAACATTCACCTGTTTATTCACTCAGTCACTCGGAAGGATTTGTAATGTTCTGGGTACCACACTGGACATGGGATAGAGTATGAACTGGTCATCCACCCCTTCATAGAGTTATTTTGTGGAAGACAGACAGTCAGCCTGTATTAGGTAAAGGGACACTGTGTCAGAAGGTGGTGAGGACAATGGGGAAAGTCAGAAAAGAACAGGGTCCATGAGGGACAGACCTCAGGTTGGAGACCAGCAGGAACTCTTGAAGAATGGTGAGAAGAACAGGACAAAGTGTTGTCGTTCGGTCACAGGTCCTTTCATAGATGCCCTAGCCTGGAAAATGTCAGGAAGTGGGGCTTTAAACCAGAGCTTGAAATTTCAAAGACCACGAGAGAGATGCAGAGAGATAGAGTCACCTCAGGGACCAAGGAGAGACCCAGGGAGATTTGGAACTGTTGAAATCAGGACAAAGGGAAGTGAGACTCGGCTGAGCTCTGAGGCAATGGAATTCAGGCATGGCAGAAGCAAGGGGCAAGTAGTCCTCAACAGGTGGCAGAGAGGGAATGTGGCAGGAAGGAAGGGACAAGACCAAAGGTGACATTCAAGGGGGACTGTGGAGAAACAGTAGGTGGAGCTTGTCTGCTGGGCTCTTGGGACTTTTAGAGCCAGAAGATGACATGGAAAACAGGCAGCTTTACAAATGTTCCACTGGTGACTGTGGAGACTTGTGCGGGAGTGAATGAGAAGGTGGCTATAATCCACCAGCATCTGAGATTATGATGTGGGGAGAAGGAATGAGATCCAGTTCTAACCAGTAGAGAGTTAGCTGTAGAAAAAGACTCTGAGGCCAGATCCTGGCACCATCCCTCTTCCTGGTGACCTCTGAACCAGCTAGGAGCCATCATTTCCAGATTACTTCCTAGCGTGAAGGTACCAAAGTGACTTGTGCCTTTTTGCAATGTTTTCCACAGTGGAACATGTCTCTCATTGCTTGGGACCGCTGAGGGGACCCTGTACGTGAAAGGAAGGACTTCATGCTTGGGTTTTTTCCTCTTTGGTCTGAGGGTGTTTTTCTGGGTTTTGGAAGAACCAGCAGCATCCTCTTATGAACATGTGACAGCTTTCTACGATGACAGAAGGACTGAGTGCCTGAGGACATGCCCCAGCTGTCCAAACTGGTGGTATGGCTGTTGTACTCAGCCAAGTCTCTCTTTCCCAGTCTCCTTCCCTGAGTATGACTTTCACTTGGCTGGCTAAAGTGAAGTAGACTCTGGGAGATAGCCACTCGGGACAGCTGATGTCATTGCAGATGTTCTTGGAGGTGAAGCTGGGCAGGAGGATGTGGATGTGTAGCCTGTTCACCCTGCAGCAAAGGAGCCCAGAGTCTTGAGTCTCTACAAAGCAGCAGCACAACTTTGGGAAGTTGAGGATCAAGGAGTCAGGGTCTGGACCATTTAGTTTGTTGTATTTGGATTTTTTTTTAGAAGGAGAAATACTATTCCCTGTACTCAGTGTCTCTTGCAGGAAGCATAGGCTCAAATCTAGAATAAGTCTGAAAGGGGAATAGCGTGGTGGTTAATTCCACCTCCTACCAAATACCATTCTGTGCCCCCCTAAAGTAGATACAGGTTGAATGGTGAATGGGGTTTTTCTAGTTCCAGAGTCATAACTAGGGGATTAAGGAGCCCCAGGCTCATGAATAGTGAAGATAGCCAGGTTGTTAAGACTAGATACATGAGATGTAGATATAAGAAAGGATCCCCACTTGGTGGCAGAACTGATGCTGGAATCCTGGTACACCACTACTTCTAGCCCAGTACCTTCCCTGCTCCCTGGGGCATTGAGAAGAGCAAACTGACAAGCCATGGAGGCTACTGTGTGGCAGGTGGGTTCGAGCACTAGCAATGTGCAGACACTGTGCTGCGCCACTGTAGGCTTTCCCGCCCTCTCTGGGTGGGTGGAAGTGGGTGTGCACTTTGTGCTTAATTATAGTGCACACAAGCAGAGAGGAGCTGCTTGGAAGCGCATGTCATTTTGTTTGGGGATAATAGACATGCAGTCTGGAAAATATCTATTAGCTCATCCTGTCCTACTTCTCCCAGAGCTTCTCAGGTCTGCATCAGATTGTTTGGGCTTTCTTCAACAGTGCCTTGCACAGAGGGCCCTGGGCAGGGCTTCTGGGAAGGTGGTGAACCCATGTTTCCTTTTTGGGATGGTCATCTTTTTATCCATGGGTCTGGTTCTGAAGACCCTGTTCTCTGGTGCTTTGGAAGTTAGGGAGCCTGGAATCTTCCAGCCATGACCACTGAGTCTCTGCCCAGTGTGAGGCTTGTCTTCTCATTTCTGGGATTTCACAATGGCACAGACAGGGTCTCCTCAGTGGTCCTGAGCAATGAGAGACATGGCCATCAATCATTTAAGTTCATGTCCCACTGTTGGAAATACTGTAAAAGAGCACAAATCACTTTGGTACCTGCATGTTGGGAGGTAATCTAGAAATGATGGCTCCTAGCTGGTTCAGAGTTCACCAGGAAGAGGGATGGTGCCAGGGTCTGACCTCAGAGTCTCCTTCTGCAGCCAACTCTCTTCTGGATAAACTTAACATTTCATAACTCTGTGTCCTTCTCTAAATTCTCTCTCGATCATTTCCCACCCCACCCCACTGTTTCCTAAGGAATTTGTATTAATTCATCCAAACTTAGTTTGTAACCTATACAATGTAGCCTTCTTGGACATCACAGTTAATTGATCATTTGGCTTCTTTCTTGATGCCCTTGTTCTATAATTTTCAGAGCATTTATCAATTAGTTGTGATCAGTTCCCAGGTGTGTGGACACCATATCTTTTCTATCTTTTGTTCCTAGATGTGTTACAAGGAGAGGGTTCCTTGTTTGTTCTGGCTGCCCAGTTAGCTTACACCCAAAATAACAACACAGAAACTGTATTCATTAAAACATTTCTTAGCCCATTAGCTCTAGTTTCTTATTGGCTAATTCTTACATCTTAATTTAACCCATTTCTATTAATCTGTATATCGCCATGTGACTGTGGCTTACTGGCAAGATTCTAACCAGCATCCATCTCAGGCAGAAGATCCATAGCATCTCTCACTCTGCCCTTCTTCCCAGCATTCAGTTCTGTCTTCTCTGCCTACCTAAATTCTGCCCTATCAGGCCCAAAGCAGTTCCTTTATTAATTAACCAATGAAAGCAGAAGAACCTCCTACACCATATATGGTGTGCGTTAAGGGCCAAATTCCCTTTTCTTTTAAATTTCACACATGAGAACTGTTTTTTACAGCATTACCCCTTTTGCATCTCCCTTCTCCAAATCCTCCCATGTCCACCCACTCTCTTAAATTATTGTTCTTTAATTTGTATTCACATACATACATACATACATACATACACACACACACACACACACAGAGACACACATATATAAAACCTATTGAGTCTCCGTAGTGTTGCTTGTTTGTATGTGTGCTTAGAACTGACCATTGGGGATTAGAGAACCCATCAGGGTTCTCAGAAGGAGACTGATTATCCTCCCAGCAGCCATTAATTGTCTGTAGATCTTCATCTACAGATAGGGCCTTGTGAGATTTACCCCATCCATACTGGCATGTCATCTCCTGTCATTATTCAGGCCTTGTTTAGATGACTATATTGGTGAGACTTAATGGTTATAACTTCCTAGTGGTTATAACTTCCATGTCCCATATAGAAGACATTGTCTTTCAGCTGCTTTCCTGATCTTCTGGATCTGTAAATTATGAATATCTATATAGTTTAAATAAAGTTATGCTTCGTGGGGTGTTAATGCTTCCCCCCCCAGAACCAAATACTCTCAAACAAAAACTCCAATATCAGACATGGGAAACCTTATTTTAGGTTGTTGGTCAGTGGAGTCCAAGAGACCCCTCAAATAATATAGGCTATTGCTAATTAATTTGGTGGCCTCACAGAACTTGAAAGTAAGAACCCATTGCTGAAGATCCCACACATTCATACATTTTAGATACTGGATTTGGAGGAATTGAGTTGGAACTTCCCTGGAAGCCTCCTCTTTGAAGACTAACTCTTTTTAAAAAAAATATTTATTTATTTATTATGTACACAATATTCTGTCTGTGTGTATGTCTGCATACCAGAAGAGAGCACCAGATCTCATTGCAGATGGTTGTGAGCCACCGTGTGGTTGCCAGGAATTGAACCCAGGACCTTTGGAAGAGCAGGCAATGCTCTTAACCACTGAGCCATCTTTCCAGCCCTGAAGACTAACTCTTATATATATGAAGGGGCTATGCAAGGGAGAAAAGCAACCAATAGTCCAATTCAGTTGTGAAATCCATGACCTCATCAATGACCAGTCCAGCAATGGTGTAGGAATGGCACTTACATTTTAGGATTAACCAGCAGTTGTCTAATTGGACTTAGTGATCGCTCAATAATAGGGAGTTCATACCTGGTACTATAAACCTAGCTCACCCATACAGGTGAGGTCACGGACACTAGAGAATCTACCACTGCCACATTCCTAACCCAGTATAATTATATCTGCATTCCAAGTTCTGTCTTCATGAACTGAACTGAAATGAATCTCCATTACGATGTTAGTCTCAGACCACTGACGTTCCAACTCTGTCCAAAGCTCAGGGGCTTTTCCCAGAGGGATCTGCAAAGGAGAATATCAATAACTGTCACATGTGTGTCATTAGCAAGTGCCCAGTTACATCAGGTATTTGGCATTTTTTTCCTTTCACAGACTAGAGTGAGTCCTTGAGCCGACCCAGGAGTTCTGAGCACTTATCACCCGGTATTGATGACCATGTATTCTGCCCCCCCCTTTATGCCTGGAGATGAAGGAAGAAATACAAACTTCTGTTACAAGAAATGTTTCCCTGGTTTATCAGCTCTCCCCCTCCCAGCTGGGGCTCGGAATGATTTCTTAGTTCCCAGCTTTTATGCCTATGATCAAAATGCCTGAGGCAATGAGAGTTGGCGGCACCTGCATTTCTGGCTGAGCCCAATGCTTTCCTCTTCGGGACCATTGGAAGAACCTGTGGCTCAATGGGGCTTGCACAGGCGAATGTGGCCTGGCAGTGGAAGGGACTCCAGAGGCTGAAGGGTCCCAGCTGCCCTGGGATATTGGGGCTCAGTTGCCTTTCCTCCCGTGGAGAATAATCCCCTGCCATTGTTGTGTTTCCTCGCCCTCCGATTTCTAACTTGTATCCACCCAATCACCCCTTTGTGCAGTCACTTCTTTTTCTCCAATGAATCAAATGCGGAAAAATCCTTGAGCGGGATTTCTCACAGCAAAGGATCAAAAAGCGTTTCTTTGTTTTCTCCCTTAACATTTTTTTTCCCAACCACAAAAGGAAAACATGCATTAAAGGTGAGAGAAAGAAAGAAAAGTTGTAGTCAAGTAATTTCAAGTTGAGAAGTAGAGCAGCTGAGACCCAGGATAAAAATGTACACTCAGCAATATGGTCCTTTCCTACAAATTAATTAACCCAAAGTGCTTGTTTAATTAGTGTGAGGGGTAGGGAATTGAGGAGCTAACAATATCTCTCACCCAGTTTGGAATTATATTCACAAAAAAATTTCCTCTTTCCTCCCTGAGAGGATGAGAGAGCGGCTCTCATCAATCTCGAGTCAGTGGGGACCTCAAGGCTGAAGATAATTCTTTCAGATGACTCTGCCCTCTAGAGAGGGAACTTTGCAGATGTACTACTCCGCAGACTCCCTGCCTCTGGCATGGCATAGGAGGGTCTTCACACAGTGAAGGCAGAGGCTGTTCTGTTCTGCTCTTGAGAAAGTGGCTTTGACAATAGCCCTCCTCCCCCAATACCACATCCACATCTTCTACTTTCTGGACCATTTTCACTTCTCCATATCACATCTATGTTGCACACCAAGGTTCTGCATTTCCTGCTCTTGATGTGAGTATAAATAGTTGTTTCCTCTCCAGGATCTAGGAAAATTCGATTTCTCAGGTGCTCCAGGAGCTATAGTTTAAGACATTGCCATCGCCCGTTTGCTAGTGCTATAACAAAATACCCAAGACTGGGTAATTTATAAAGAAAGAAGTTTATGAGGCCTATATAGTTTTGGGGATGGCAAGTATAAGAACCTGATAATAAGATCTGCTTGACATTTGGTGAGGGATTTGTTGTTGTTTTATCACATGGTAGATGGCATCACATTGTGAGGTAGAGCAAGTGTGTTAGCCCAGGTTTATCTTCCTCTGCTTATATGCCATTGATGCCGTATGAGGGCCCTATCTTCATGAACCAGAAAATCTCAGTTAACCTCCCAATGCTCCCCTCTAAATACTATCAGCATATGAAAATGGGGGTTAAGTTCCCAACACATGAACTTTTGGGGGATACATTCAACCTGTAGCAGATCCTGTGACTGATATTGCTACAAGAATTTCTGTGTAGGACATAAGCAGGGGGCACTGTCGTGGGGGTTTGATGAGTTCGGGACCACCCTCTCCACTTTACCATAGACTCTTTTGGTATCTGGTGAGTGCTATGGGTTCATTCTTAGAATTCTAGTTTTAAATACATAAAGGACGGAGGATTGTAAAGGAAGCTAATTTTTCCATATACATTACCAAAATAAATCAGGTATGTGGTGCGTTCATGCATATGTTTTTTAATGAACTGATTAAAATGCACTGTCTGCTTATAGGTCCAGTGGCTATCATCTGCTTAAAGTCAGTCATAATTTGAAAAATCTCGGACAATCATGACATACTAAACACACCCGATCCCTGCTATTGCCAAGCATTACGACCTGCAGTACAACCACCATGGACGTGTAGTGGTTCTTGGCAAAATTCACTGTTGAGGGAAGCATTATATTTCAGTAAGAAGTTAGTAAACATAAAGCTAGCCTTCATGGAGTCCATTGACCTTCTGAACTTCATCCATGGACCTTTGGCTGAGTTCCTACTGTGAGACACATGAATTCTTTCTGGTGATAACAGAGCCCTTGCCACTTCTACATTTCCCCCTATTGGGGGTGGTGGTGACAGAATGGGTTTCCTCCAACTTTGGGGATTGCTTATTACTTTGGTTGAAGAAGAGGTGGGACAGGAACCAAGGTAGGCTGTGTTAGGTTGTTGGTCTGTACTGCTAGGTGGGGTAAATGAGGAATATGGGCTGAGAGAGATTTATATTAGGTACCACCCTGGGCTTCTTGATGGGGAAAGACTACCTGTTTACGGAACAAACTGTTCATATTATGTGGCAAGAGGGAAGTGGTTACAGACCAGTTGCAAGCGACACAAGTCAAGAGGAGGCAAAACCAAGCTCCCCGTTTTGAAAACTATCAGCCTTGTCTCTGAAGCCCTTGAACCCTGCAACATGCTACTTCTGAGCTCACCTGGAAGAGGTGCCATTTTGGCATCACACAGGTGTGGATTCAGACCATGGCTTGGGGTCTGCTCTTCCATGTGCTTTGCCGGAAACAGGAACCAGAAGTACCAGTAGTGCTTAGAGCTTAGCGCCAACCTCCTGGTGTTATTGCCACCTCTGTTAAGTTGGGAGCTTAGGCCCCAGCCCCTGGCATCTATCCTAGCCCCCTGACCCTGAGAGTTAGCACTCTGGACTCCAAATCCCAGCAGGCCAGGTCCTGATCCCTCTCTGGGGGTGGGGCAGGGGGCCTCAGGAGTATGCCCAAGAATATTTAAGTGAACTCCCAAAAGAGAAACACGTGGTCTTCTTTCCTTCCTCCTGGTGGTTGTGTTACCAGCCCCTCGGGGCCACCCGAGAGTGCAGAACTCCCATTAAACCTGGACATCTCTTAATTTGGATTTGGCTTGATTGGGAATTTTGCATCGGCAGAGAGCTCACATTAGGAAAATATTCCTAACATCTTGAATGGATTCCTAACAGCAAGATAGGGCAAGCCCTTTCTAAGCAGCAGGCCCTAGTCTACAATCTGAGTTCTCCCGGCCACATTTAAACCAGCTTCTGGGCTACAGCAATAGTTAACCAAGCTCTCCATTGAACTCAGGTTATCTTGACCCTCCCTTCTCCCCATTGCCCTGACTCACCTCAGGGCCACCCCATGTTCCCCTATGGGCCTGAGCCCTTTTGAGCTGCTTTATGGCAGGCCCTTTCTTCTTAACCATCACCTCCCAGTTCAAACTCCTTCACTGGTGGGGTACCTACCCTACTTCTCCTTTTTAAGGTCCCTTCTCCATTCACATGCTGACAATTGTCTTCCTGCCACCACACCAGTGGACCCTAATGCCCCTAAACCTGCCCAACTATCCCCAGGGGATAGAGTGCGCCTCAAACAGTTAACTCCTAGGTCTCTCGAACCTCGATGGACAGGACCGCACACAATAATCCTCACCACCCCCTCGGCTGCCAAGCTCTTGGGACATCCATGCTGGTACCATCTCTCCAGGCTCAAGCGGGCGCCTACTCAAGACACTTGGTCTGTCCAGCAGACAGGACCTTCTACCCTCCGGTTTTCCAGGATGCCACAATGAAGAGCCTATCTGCTCCTCATTCTGGTACACCCATGTTTGGTGATAACATGTTGTTTTTCCTAGACACCTGCCTTCTCACCTCCCCCAAGGAACAAATGCCTTCTGTCTCCGGGATGACAGTACATGGGATGCCTTTCCAGCCATACCTCTTATTGAACATTGATACCTAGCTCTCCCCTTCCCTGCATCACCCTGTGCCTTCAGGAAGTAGTCAGATTTGAGTATACGCCCTTTTTTCCAAAGAGAGCCTAAATGTTTGTCATAGTTACCACTCCAATTTTCTGTCACCCCTATATCCAAGGAGTCTGGAATGTTAAGTTGGGAGCTTAGGCCCCAGCCCCTTGCATCTATCCTAGCCCCCTGACCTTGAGAGTTAGCACTCTGGACTCTAAATCCCAGCAGGCCAGGTCCTGTGATCCCTCTCTGGGTTGGGGGTCTCAGGACCACTCCCACAGAATATTTAAGTGAATTTCAAAAAGAGGAACACGTGGTCTTCTTTCCTTCCTCCTGGTGGTTGTGTTACCGGCCCCTCGGGGCCACCCGAGAGTGTAGAACTCCCATTAAACCTGGACATCTCTTAATTTGGCTTGTTTGGATTTGGCTTGATTGGGAATTTTGCATCGGCAGAGAGCTCGCATTAGGAAATATTCCTAACAACCTCCACTGTCTTTCCAGAGTCTCTAAAGCAACCAACTCAGACTTTAGGGACAAACAGCTATAAGCCAGTAGCTGGCTTGCCACCTGTTAGGTTCCTTTGATAACTAATAATCTCTGAACAGGAAAACATTTTATCTTTCTTAGTTGCTCTTCAGAGGACCAGAGTGGGTGATTGAACTTTTCTGCTTGAGAAAGAGAAGTTGCTCCGGGTAAGATTTAATTTCAATGAAGAAAAAGTCCCCAAATGTCATTTCTCCTTACTATGTTTTGTCCTTGAAAATAGAGCTTGCATCAGATAAGTGAATTTCTACCTAAAATCTAGGTTTTCTGGTAAAAACTCAGAGCTGAGTTGCTCGGTCCTAGACTAAAGCCTTGCAAGCAAAGTCTGGGACGCTCAACTCCTCTCTGTCAGCATGGATCATGGGTTCTTCCAGGACACGAGGCTAAAGCCATGACTGAGTGCTCAGCAAAGGCTTCATAGTGAGAGAGATTTCAAGCAGTTCTGAGTCAACCAGGGTTGACAAGCCCTGTTCTCCCTCCTGCGGATGTTCTCATGTGTGCAAAAATTTACCTTGTGCTTCTCTGGGCTTCAGATGCAAGAAGTCTATTTATCATTTGGGGCCATTCTGTCCCTTCAGAAACCATCGGCTGACACTTCTATTCACGGCATGTGGGAGACAGTGTGTGAACTAAATATGGGTCATCCCATCAGGGCAAATAGTGTAAAGTGGAAGGAGGGACAAGTGACTGAGTTATTATGAGGAGGGACATTAGGAACTGCCGCATGATGCTCCTGAGAACTTTGGTCTAATTGGTGACAAGGATCTATAGGTAGGAAGAGGGTGTTGCAGCCTCTCATGGGTTGGAGTGAGAAAGTGGGTCACGTGGCGCTTTCTTAGGTACCGATTGTGGCGAGCCTCTGAATATCTGCAATACCCGTGGGTTTATCTTTCACACCTTAGCAAGGATGAAACCCCTTGTTAAGGCATGTTCACAGGTTGTGTTGTTTTATTAGCATTTCTGTAAACTTGTAACATGACACAAATTCTTCTAATTCTAGAACAAAATGCATGTAGTCCCAGAGATGAGAATGACTCGTGTCAAGGCTGAGGACCCTGATACTTGGGTAGGAGGAATAGTAGGCTTGTGCCTCCACAGGTTTCCTGGAATAATGATCTGGGTCCCGGCTTTGCATTTTTCTAGCTCTTGTCAGCCTTGTGTAGCAAAGGCTGATTGTCCTGTTGGCTTTAATGTGCAGCACATTGTCTGATTTGCTTTAAATCGCTAATCATTTAGTGCTATGACTATTAGAATCTTATCTGAAAAAGAAATAAGAAAGAAATGAGGAGACTCAGAGAAGTTACAGAACTTGGCTAAAGTATCAAGTATCAGAAGCAAGATTTAAACTATTGTGCAGCTCTTTCCTCTGAATGCAAACGTTTCTGCCTGGAGGAAGCTGGGAGAATGGTAAGACTCGGGAGGTAAGGGAAATTTACAAGGCTCAGAAAGGGATGACAGATGCAAGGTTCCCAAGGTTCCCGTGGTTACACTTGCTTGGGTCAGGAGACCATGACAGGGCTATATGTGCTGTTTGGTCATTGGGCTCCAGGGACATACCTTCTCTGAGTCATCATCTGTGTCGGTAGGCTTTCTGGTAAGGCACCTGCCTTTGTGTGGCCCATGTACCTTTAAGTAACCCTTCAGCATGCTTGTGTTAAGTAACTCCAATTAATCCGCTAGTTGACTAAGCTAGATTCAGTAGAGCCATGTTTTGCTTTGTTGTCAGTGCCTCATCTGAGCTACTGTGGGTCTGCTCCCTAGGAAAAGCCGCGAAACACAAACCCAGGCAGTTAGGCTATACTGCCACACAACCCAACACAAACAAAATATGAGGCACAATTGGGCAGGCTTCTAACTTGTGTAGTAGTCACACTAAAATCATTTAATAATAAGCAGAGATGTTAATCTTATTGATGCATTTTTCTTAGTCTAACACGTGAATACTATCATTTTGGCATGTAATTAATCTTAGAAATAATTAGTGTGACATTTTAAATCATGCTATGTGTTTTGTGCTTGTAGCCCAAGGACTTTGACATGAGTTTAGCAGCTATATGTGGTGAGCAATACCATCCTAAAATTTACTTTGCCCCAGTGGCTCCCTAAGCTGCTCATGGTATTCAAAGAACTTGAAGGCAGAATTGCAGGAGCAGTGGTTTCTGGGTGGCAAAGCCATGACTGTGGTGCACAGAGGAATAAATGCAACCAGAAGCAAAGTATTGGCACCAGAACCATTGTGCAGACAGTGGCAATCTGTTGATTACCAAGCCTCATGTTGAGAAATTGGAAAAGGCTGTTCTTGGGGCTCATAGATATTCTGAGAGCTAGTCCTGTGTCTTCTCAAAGGCTTCCTTCCATCTCTGTGTGTAGCGGGTGCTCTATGCATGGGAAGGAGTCTGGCTTATTAAGTTTCACTACCAAGAACAGTCATATCCATACAACCAAGGTCATAGCAAGGAGAGTGGGAAAATTGAATTGTCTTAATCCTGTTGTCTCAGCAGGATTTACTATTTTTTTTAACCTGTCTTTGGATTTTGGTTGATTATTCTGTTGGTATTTATTTGTGTTCTGTCTTACTCATCTTATGGAATGGGTATAGTTTGCAGAGACAGTCTGATCATAGCAACTCTGAAAAGCAAGGCAGAGGAAGAGCAGGAAAAAACAAGACATGTGAGTTTAGCTTGAAACACGCATCCCATGGGTGTTATCAGATTCTCTAGCAAAGGGTTGGGTTGATCTGAGCCTGAGCTTACTAGTAGCCGAGGAGAAGAAAAATCACAGAGTAATGGGAGACAAAGTGGAAGTTGCCAAAGATCATCCCAACTTCAAGCTCTGAGCCACATAAGCAATTGTTCTGGACTCTGAGACATGAAATGCCGGGGGTCTTCACGCTAATCTCAGCATCATGTTGCAGCTCAGTGCTGTGAACTCTGCACCTCCATTCTTCTGCCAATTAAAGGTTGCTCCTCTTACACCATTTAGACTGAAGGTATAGCTCTTCTGTATTCTATAGCTCTCCCATAACTGATTTTTGGTCAATGTTCTCCAGATCCTCAAAATAACTGACTTAATCTGGACAAGTATAACGGCTTAGAAGAATGTGTCTCTTGTGACAGGACTGTCAAGGGTTCCTCTGGACCTGCTTCTTTGCTCCCTCCATTAATGTGAATATTGCCCCTGGCTGTTGTTACTGCCATCTGTAGACCCAGCCCTAAATCTGGACACATGAGGTTGGAAGTTATGTTCCTTCTGTAATCCTCTCCCCCACGTGTTTGTAGAAAAAAGATGGCTGTGAGGACCAACAGGAGGACTGAGCTCCAAGAGGGTAATTGCTTAGACTCCTGGGGGTCTGGTGAACGTATACCCAGCCAGAGAACCATCACTGGGCTGTGATAGACAGGAAAAAAACAACTTCTGTTTCGTCAGACTACTATAAATATAGGATTTGTTGGCTAGAGCAGCTGGCAGTGTCTTAACTAATGCAGTGCTCCCTTGGGAAATCCTTCAGAATACCATTCCTCTCAACCAAGAATGAAGAAGGGTTTAAGCAGCACCAAGCTCAAGGTTATGTTCCCTGACAACCACTAAGAACACAAATAGTCTCTGTTTCAAGGAAGTGGGTGGGTGCAAAGAGTTACATCTCACCAGGCACCTAAGGTGGGAGCAAGATTAACACACTCTTGTCACAGTTCTGTCACCTTTCAGAAATTCTTGCCTGGGTGGAAAGCTCCCTTCTCCTCTTGGAGATAAGCCAAGATCCCTCTGAGATAGGCATTTTGCCTTAACTCCTTAACTCTGCACATGGGAGCAACAGCACTCAGGGCCGCATTGCTTCCTGCAGTGAACTCCCATGCGGGAACTTTTGCCTGGAAAAAAAGCCCAAAAGAACTATAATCCTCTAAAAGTTGAAGCAAACATTGGACAGTGAACTTGTACAAATCCTTTCTTTTCTTAAATTGGGGTGTGGCTGACATGCAAAAAAACTACCCATTTGATGCATACAGTACAACGATTTGGATATATATATGTGTGTGTGCATATATGTATACACACATATGTAAATGTGTATGTATATGTATATATATATCCATCATCAATACCATCTCCTATGTTATTATTATCATCCCTATTTTTCATTAGGAGCCCCTAACACACATCCATATTTATTGCTGCTCTAGCTACAATAGCAATGAAATGGAATGAGCCCATATGCTCATCAACAGATGAATGGATAATGAAGTGTGGTACATGTACACTGTAGACATTTTTTCAGCCACAAATAAAAATGAAATTATGGAGTTTGCAGGTGAATGAATGGATCTGGAAATTATTATCAAGTGGCATAACCTAGATGCCAAAAACAGTCACTGCATATGCTTCTCACTGCAGATCCTAGGTTTGAGAGAGAGAGAGAGAGAGAGAGAGAGAGAGAGAGAGAGAGAGAGAGAGAGGAAAAAAGAATAGATATGATAGAAAGGGAGCAAAGAGTAGAAAAAGAGGTTTTGAAGAGAGAGTAGAGATAAACACATGATATAAAAGTAAAAAGGAGGCTAATGGGGGTGGGAGGATACAGGAGTAGGTGCATGGGGGGGGGTTGAAGCAGGAGGACCAACAATGCAATTTATGTTTGAAAATGACATAATAAATCTTCGTACTTCATGAGGTAATGAAAAATGAAAAAGAATACCTACTATGAAAATCTACCCTTAATAAATTAAACACTAAACACAGTATCATTGGCTATGGTACTTGACTCTTTGGTAGGCCTCTAGGACAGACTGGATTCTTTTTGGCCATCATCTCCTATTTTTCTCTTCCTCCAAGACCCTGGTAACTGTCACTGTCCTTTCTTCATTTGGGAAAATGATTGTTTTAGGCACAACATATGTGAGGTCCAGTCTTCAAAGCAGGAATGGATGTGGCTCATGGGATTGAGTAGAGGAATCATAAACAAAAAAGGCATACTTTATTCCATGCAGGTAATCACAGGTACTCAGGTGCACACAGGCTGCACATGTAGGTATAGGCAGACACACACAGGCTGGCCAAGGCAAAGGTGCTCACCTCCAATCTCAAGGCCGTGTTTCTACATGCCATACAAAAATGGCATTCTAGTAGGGATAGTTATGTAAGAGATTATGTCACTGTTGACGCTTGAGTTCCCCAGACCACTTATTTTGTGCTGGCTCAGTCACACCTTTCACTTGGGGATGTATAGCATTTGCCACCTTGGGCCATGCTGCGTATCCACAGCCACGCCATGTTTTCTGAGTACAAACTGACCTAATGGCCTCTGTTCCCTAAAACATATATGCCAGATCATATAGAATTTGCCTTTTTGTGTTTGGTTTAATTTACTTAGGATGATAGCTTCTATTCTCATCCATGTTTTTGAAAATGCTAGGAATTTCCTCTTCTTTAATGCATAATATTTTATTGTTTATATACTTCATATTTTATTGATCTTCTCACCCATTGATAGATACTTGGGTTGTTTCTGTACTATACATAACATTTCAGTGAACATGTATGTGAAGTTATGTCTGATTTAAATACATTTACATAAATACCAAGGAGGAAGACGGAAGTGTCACATTTGCTCTGATTACTTTTCATATCCACCAAAAACAATATGGCATTGGCATAAAAGTGGACACAGTCCAAAAGAGCAGAGCAGAGAGCCTAGGAAGCTGTATGTAAGGTCAATGTCTTCATGGACAAGGTTCTAAGGATACAAAATAGGGAAGAAGTAATTCAGTAAATGGAATTGTGAAACATGGCAGTCTACCCAACAAAAAAGGAAACTAGGCTTTCATGTTATAGCGCGCACGCGCGTGCACGCGAACACACACACACACACACACACACACACACACACACAAATCAATTAAAAATGAATCTAAAACCCAAAGGACAGAAAACAGTAAAACTTCTGGGAGAAAACATTGAAGAAAAGTCCCTGACAAGGTCTTGGCCACGATGTTTTTGGCCTGAAAATGCAAACGCAGGCAATGAAATAAACAAACCAAAGATGTAGCATTATTACAAATTGAAAGGTTTTGGGTTAGATTTGGGGGGGGTGGGAGGCAACTCAACAAACTGGTGAAAACTTAAAAGCAGGAAGAAATATTTATAAGTCACCTATCTAGTAATGGGTAAATACTCATATGTAACCTAGAACCAGATTTAAAACTCACCAAGTCTACAAAATACCAATTGCTCCCCAGTAAGGGGTGGGACTCAGATGGTGTCTTCCCCATGTATGTTGGCTGGGTTGATTTTGTGTTGGTCTTGAGCAGGTGACCATAGCTACTGTGAGTTCATGAGTGTCTTAGCCATGCCATGTCCAGAGGACAGCACTTCACTGCCCTCCTGACTCTGGCTCGTACAGTCTTCCTACCCCCTATTCTAGTGCATTCCCAGAGTGGAGTGGGTATATGTTGATAAATATATCCCATTTAGGGTTGAGCACTGAGTTACAGCTGCCGGGGAGAGGGAGGAGGAAAAACCATTCCTTTTGTGAGGGTGCCCTTGCTGATAGATTTCCCGTGCTCCAGTGTCTGGTCCCATGCCGTTGCACCAATGGGCAGCACTAATTGGACTCAATGGGTTATAAACAACAACAGCAAAGCATGTAAAATGAAGAGAGAGCATGTTGCATGGGGAGCATATAGAGGAAGTTGAAGGAGGGTATGGACGGGGTGGATACGATTCTAATTCTAATTAATTGTATACCTACATTAAATCTTCAGGAATAAAGGAAAGGTATGTTAAGTCAGGCAGTGGTGGCACTCATCTAATCCCAGCACTTGGGAGGTAGAGGCAGGCAGATCTCTGTGAGTTCGAGGCCAGCCTGGTCTACAGGAGCTAGTTCCATGACAGGCTCCAAAGCTACAGAGAAACCCTGTCTTAAAAAACCAAAATAAATAAATAATTAATTAATAAATAAATAAATAAATAGAAAGGAATGCTTTAAAAATAGTCAGCAAAAGAATTGAGTAGCTGTTCCTCTGAAGACAGGCAGATGGGCAGCAGGTATTTGCCAAGGCGCTGCCAACATCAGAGAAATGAGTTCAAGACCACAGTCAGATATTGCTGCATTCCTGCTATGATGGCTGCTACTGAAAAGCAAAACAAACAAACTCAAATAACATACTTACTGGTGAGAAGGAGTAGAATTGAGGCACACTGTGCTGCGTGAGAATATGGGTTGGTGTAACCATTGTGGGAATCAATTTGGAGACTACTCCAAGAATTAACGAGAGAGGGATCCTATGATCTAGGACCTCTTACCCGGCATCAGTTTTTAGGTGTGAGGCATGACAAATGCCCAGGTCTGGTCTAACTGCAATTCTATAATCTATGTGTAAGAGCCCATGTAAACTCTTAAGAGCAGTTTGTGTTTTGTTTTTCCTACTGTGTCCCTAGAGCCATTGCCCTCTCCCAGTGTAAGCATTTGAGCACCCACTAAGAGAGGGCATTTCCTGTGCTGCATAGAGTAAGATGGTTTGCCTGTATGGAGGCATAATGGAGGTATAGAGTCCAAACTTGAAAGAGGAGAGAGAGAAAGAGAGAGAGTGAAAGAGAGAGTTGGGGTAGTTTAATGGTACAGCACTTGCTTATCATGTATAAGATCCCCAAGTTTGACCCCTGAATACTGAAAAGAAAAGGAAAAAAAAAAAGAACCAAGAGAAAAGAAAAAAACAAAACAAAACAATCCCAGTAGGGAATGGTATCCAGCTGTGCTTAACCAGGGTGGTGTTTTCATTAGATCATGCTCTAAGGAAGCCTTTGGGGGTTTGCAAACCTTGCAGGCATCCTTTGCTTCTGATGGAAGTTTATTGTTGAGTCATTTGTAGAGCTTGGTGGTCTGCCCAACACTGAGCTCATAAATTCTCCAGATTATAGTGAACAGATGAGAGCCATGACTGAGAGAGTCGAGTGATGAGACAGGGTGGAGTCTAACACTAGGCCAGTGCTTGTACGTGGCTGGAACAGCTGATGCCACACCCGAGGAGCACAGCCAAATGCCATTCCAGATTTAACTGTAATTGCTCAAGACTCAGGTCCTTTGTCCTTAAAGTGGATGAAGTCAAACTGTGGCTAAAGGTTGCAATACAGAGGGCAGCACCCCAAGGCTGAGTTCTCATTCTTCTTTGAACTTTGAGGCACAGCCTGACATTAGCTTGGATTTTTACTGTCTAATTTTTTCCCCTTCCGAGATGCTTTAAGGGTTGGGCAAGAGCATGCCCAGCTCTTCCTCGGGATATAGGCTGAGGTATTTGGGATAATGAGAGTCATAGGGCTTTGAGGTCTGCAGCCCTAAGTGCCTTTCTTTCAAACTCAGGGCCGTAAACGGAAGGGGCTGCGTAAAGCTGGGGCTTTAGTATGTCTGACAGTTCTGCTTGTTGTCTTCCCTTGGCCTCAGGATCTTCATCCAATCACGGTGGTGGGAGGGAGTCCCTGGGGACAGTGCCTCCTAAACTTCAGTGTACAAGTCAGTCATCTGGGCAATTGCTAAATGGGAGCATCCTGCTTGAGCAGATCTGGGTGGGACTTGAGACTTTGCACTGCTAACCCATTCCTAGGTGATGCAGTTGATGCTGTTTGGAGGACCACAGTCTTTGTAGGAAAGGTCCAGGGGACAGTACCACATCCAGAGATGCGGGGGCCTGCACAGCTTCCCAGGGTATCCAGGTAAAGGACTATCTGAAGCATAGAAGGAACGTTCCTGCTGGACTTCATTCCACCTGGCCGGCTTTTGGCTTTTGTGTGTTTGCTGTGACACATTTGGGCTGGGGGTTTCTTGTCCCTTGGGTTTGAGCTAGGTGTTCTATCCATCTGAGACGAAGCAAGCTGGGCACAGGCAGATGGTTGAAAAGCCTGGTTGTAGATACAGGGACTAAGACACTGCCTCAGGTCCCTAGTTGGATTCTTGGGTCAAAGCACAGTTCCTTTCTGTCCCCTCATCCTCCCAGAACACCTGGGAGAATGATGCCACGGTTCCTGGAAAGGCTTGGCTCCTTGTATCCTGACATGTACATGTTTGCTGTTTTATAGAAAGAACTCTGTCTTGGCTGGAGGCCCACACTTCATTCCAGCATATTCTTTTTACCAAAAGAGCTGTCCCTGGAGCTGCCAACTGTGTTTACGAGAAATTCATCCAACAATGCTTTGGATCTGGGAGCATGCCCTGACCGCAAACATGGCCTTCACAACCCCGCAGAAGCCTGGCACACGGTGTTGGCATCTTTATTTTTTATTCCAAAATGTAAAGCTGGTTTCTTTCTTTCTTTTTTTTTCCAGCTGGGAAAACTCCTGTCGGAGGATGTAATGTCCTTTCCAGATTCAATATTATGCAAACTGCGTATCAGCGTATGGAGTAAACAAATATGTCCACGAAGCTTCTCGATGCACAGAGATGGAGGCGTCACCAATGCATAGACACAGACCTGAGATCTGTGCTGTGGCTGCTGACTCTGCCTCCCCTTGTTTTGTGCCATATTGCTTCCCTGGAAGATGTGACTGGAGTCTGAGATCTTGACTGATAGGCCTCAGTTCGGGCATGTGTTTGGGAATCAAATGTGAGCTGTGGTTGCCTGGGTCTGGGGGCTCTTGTCCAGGTCTCAGCAAGGAACTCACGTCTCCGTCATCCTGTGGCTACTCACCATTTCTCGCTCTTCACAGCCTGTCACAACTGTGAGATCCTCAGCTGCAGCCGCTGCTGTAGAGACCCCACTTTCTCTCTCTCTTTTCCCCGCCTGAAAGGTCTGTAGACAAAGGACAGCAAGCGGCACCAGAAGTCTCTGGTAAAGAGAACTGAGCCAAGTCCCTTCCTATCACAGACTTTCAATTCCAGACATGGACCGTGTTAAAATAGACATGACTGGCCAAGACTAGTTTCTGCTTTGCAATTCTCTCCATGTGTGCTGGTCCAAACATGCTCCTATTGTTACAACTCCTATGAGATTAAGCACCCTTTGCAGTGTCCCTCATAGGCAACAAAGGGTTCTTAGAGTGATTTGTGAGACTGATGACTAGATGAAGAAGCCAGACTTTTAAGAAAGTCATGTTTTCCTTTTATTCTTTCTTCTCTATTTTGTTTTATATTTACTTATATGGTGTGTGTGTGTGTGTGTGTGTGTGTGTGTGTGTGTGTGTGGTGTGTTTAAGTGTGGATGCCATAGGTGCATGTGAAGATCAGAAGGTGTCTTGCAGGAGTTGCCTCCCTCCTCTGCCCTGTGCGTCCCAGGAATTGAACTCAGACTTGGCAGCAAGTGCCTCTACCAGCTGAGCCATCTTGCTGCCCAGTCAAGTTTTCTTCTCTGTAGTGCAGCGTCATGTCTCTCCAAACACATCTGCATTCAGAGTACAGAGAGACAAGCACATACCAAAAGACTGTCGTCAGAACTGGAGCTGAAGTTTTTTGTTTCTCCCCTCCATGTGTCACCTCTCCTATGCTGTCAGTGTATGTTTGCTTGTGTCTTCTGTTCCCCTTAGGCTGTTGCAGAGAAATCTGCCTTTTTTTTAACAGTTCTGTTGGCCTACATGTATGTTTCTCTCAGCCCAAGAGCTTGGCATGTCCTCTGTTCACAAGTGATAAGGCAAGAGGTCTCTGTCATCATTAGTTACCCTATAAATCTGACCTTGCAGAATTATTTGCTCAAGCAAACTGGCTTTGGTTCCTGGAGACAGTATTTTCAGCCATGCTAAATAAGCAGGGCATTCCCTCTTTCTTGTTTTAGAGGGGAGATGAGCTCAGAGGTTTCAGGAGAAAAAGGCCCTGGACCCAATTTTGTGCCTGACCAGTTTCCCTGGATGCCATGCTATATTACCAAGCAGATGGCTGTGACATGTACTTGCAAACTTGTGGGCATACAGCATGGTCCCTTTGTCCCAACAACCCTGAAGGTTTCACCAGCAATTTCATGTAAGATGCCAGGAGGAGAGGTTGGGAAGGCCATAGCAGGGACAGTTAGGTGCACAGTCAACTATACTTAGTGATCAGATATCTTTTTGTTAAACAACAACAACAACAAAAACCAAACAAAATCCTTGAGTATCTGGTATGCTCTTTAACACCTATCATGAAGTTGGTACCTTATATAAGCTTCTGATGATTGCATTATAAAAAATTTCCACTCTTCTTTCCATAGAATGTTATTAAATCTATTCTTTTGGGTCGGGAAATGGTAGAAATCAGTCAGCCGAAATACTCGGAGGACGATCACTGTGTCCGTTCAGTGTTCCATTCTCTATGCCAACAAAGTCTCCCAAGAATATCACAGAAAAAACATTTTGAGGATTACTGTCAGATTAGCTTGTTTGCCCCCCGCCATCCACAGCCCTTCTGACACAGACAATAAAGACAAGCACAATGGAATTATACTAATGAGTTTGTTTAGCAAGGAGCAGCATTGGCAACGCGATGCAATGTGCAGTTGGCAGATGTACTCTCCCCACCACACTTCCCAGTTCCCTCTCTTCTGAATTTCTCATCAGATAGATGCGCCATCCAGGCCATGAGTGGGTGTGTTTTGCCCTCACCACTGTGTTTGCTCCTCAGAGATGGCTTTTCTGGTTATATGTTCTTCTCTTTCACATCCACAGATGCTTGGTAAACAGACTCCAGGATGACTCTCATAGTCCTGTGTTCATGTCTCCCAAAGTGTATAAAGGACCCGTGCCTTGGCTTGGCTCTCCCAAGAGAATATGGTCACAGAATGGGATGCCACCCCTGCGATGATGTTACAATATGTGAGATTCCATTTGGCTAGCAGTTCTCGTGGAGTAAATGGTCATACTGGGAAACCTGCATGGGCTTTTAGTTACCGAGGGCAGCTTCAAACTGTTAGTGAGAAGCTGGTGTCTCGGCCACAAGGAGATGATTCTTCAAACAAACGAATGAGCTTGGAAACAGATCCTTCTCCAATCTGGCTTTTGGCTAAGAACATACCTTGATAAATCATCACAGCCATTTTTTGCAGTACCACACAGAAGGCCCACCCATCTGCATGCTCAGACCCCTGACCCTCAGAAACAATGTGTTAATAAGGGTGGTGTGTAAAGCCACCACATTTGTGGAAATCATCTGTGCAGTAGTAGAGAAAGATATGCTGCAGCAAGTTGTAGTTCCTTGTCCTCTATTTCTTGGGAAGGAGTCCATGTTTGCTTTTCTGCTTTTCCAACATTCTCCTGCAGGTCACTGTGAAAATGGAAACCTGGGTAGGTGCTTTACAAGAGAGTCAAAGATTGACTATTTCTATCTGCGTCAGGGGCCTGACCATCTCTTCGGAGTTCTAGACCTAAATGCAAACTGATAGATCCTCGCTTGGAAGTGCTACCCTGTAGATTAAAAGTGTCAAGATCAACTTCTCATCTTTTCAAATCTGTCACTTCACCATTGCTTTTTATATAAGGTCACGACATACCTTCTATTAGTGGGGATCCTCGCCTTCCCATTCTTCAAGACCAACAGTTCCCTGGGTCCTTAACTGGATCTCACTTTTCAGATCTTGTGCCAGAAAGGAAGAGACACTACAGAGGCCTTTGCAAAGTATCTCCCTGCTCATCTCTGTGACTTTCTTTGTAGTCTGAGGCCTGTGGAGATTCTTTTATTTGGGAGGTAAGGAAGCTGTAAGTATTGGGCCAGTGTCCTGGACAAGTGAGCTGCAGTGGGGCTGGGTCTGGAGTGGCATTTGCTCTACGCTCAAGAAGAAAGAATGCTTCTTCTGCGGACCCCTGTCCCCAGCCTATCTGTCCCCATCTGTGAAGTCTATCTAAGCCATCTCCAGACTCCGCCATTAAACTGCCTTCATTTATGCACCCAAAGCTTCATTCTGGAACCAAGATTTTCACAACCGTACAAACCCAATATGACTGCTTTTGATAAATCGTGAACTGAAATATCCCTCTTTGTCTGCATTATTTGTCAAACCTGGAAGTTCTCAACACTGACTAGCTTTTCAAATGTGTGCAATGAAAGGTGGTGCCACTTCTTCAGGTAACCAGTCAGGGATGCAGAAAGAGACTGTGTGTGCCTCAGAAAAAGCGAGACAGGAACTCGGAGAAATGTCATCTCGGAGAAGAAGAATTAAACTCACATAAAAATGTTGAAAGACTAGGGGAAAAGACAAAGCAGAAAGCCGGTGGATACGGCGATGGGTAGATCATGCTGTACAAAGCAGGGCTTGCAAAGTTAGAAGGCTGGGTGAAAGATGCACAGGGATGAGCAATGAGACTGGCAGAAATGAGGCGTTCACTCTACTTAGGTGCTGTCCGTTCTACAGCATTTGACACAAAGCACTCCATATTTGCTTCTACGTTGTCTAGCAAGCAACAATGATAGAATAGGATCAATTGCACAGATTAAATCACCATCCCAATGCCAATAGAAGCACGCTAGTTGCTTAAAAGAACCACAAAGATTCTGGCATTGAGTCCAGAGACATAATGCCTCATGGAGGCAAGTGAAAGCCAGTTGACGTGGTAAGCCAGGTGCTCCATTGTACTTTATGGTAAAGTCTGCAGCAAGCATAAATCCACCCCTTAAAATATACTTCATGTGGGCTGTGGGGCACACCCAAGTGAAGCTCTTGGAAACAGTCCCAGAGGAGGAAGAGATGACACAATGCAGTCCCACGGTTGTCGGACAGCCTGCTTGGCTTCGAGAGGAGGATTTGGTCTCTGGAGGGAAGACACAGCTGTAATCTCTTCATCAACATGCTTCCAGCACTGAGCAAGGAGGAGTTTGGTGTTTTAATACAGGTGGCATGTCACTTTCAGAAGGCGATCACTGAAGCCAGGTGTCGGAACACTAGCCCTTTGAAAACAGGTGGTCTGGTGAGCACAGCGCACGATGTACCAGAGGACAGATCATCTGCTCATTGCTAGAGCATGCAGGCTCTTCTCAAAATTGGGGACAAAAAGACAATTAAGTCCCTTTGAAAGTATTTATGCAACGCAGTTCCTTGTACATATATGTGCAACTTAATCTTAACTTTTTGAATGAGCCAAATGATGTTTTTTTTTTAGCCAACTTGTGCCAACAGGCAAATTTTCTTAATTTCCAAATATTTTAAAACTTCATTTCTAATCATTTGTTGTTTGATTCTTTCATTTAAACACCCACCCTCAAATAGTAACAGCCATTCCTTTTTATTGTTTGTGATTAAATATGGTTTTATTCCTCATTTTATTCCTTATTTTTTAAACTAGTACACTATTTCTTAATTTGATATTAGTGCAAGGTTTTCCACTGGCATTGAATTACCTACATTTTTAATGTATCTCCCATTTATCTCCAGGGATCTTCTCTTTTTCCTCAGCATGATTCAACTTGCTTCTATTTTATTTGAGTATCACAGGGTCAGATTCTCTCATGGACACAATAAGCAGCTGCCGGTCAAGAAAAGGCACCTATGGGCTGGGTAAGTGAAGGGCCTTTCCTTCTGAGAACCATGACTTTGAAGACAAAGTATCCAGTCAGAGCCTGTTCTTGGAGCCGGGACTTCCTGAGTTCCATCACTTCCTCATGTGTTGCTATCTTAAGGAAGATGGACAGGTACACAAGAAAGGGCAGAACAAGCCAACAGCAGCACTGAGGGCTCAGACACAGAAGGATGGATCGCAGGAATTGACGGAGGATGCTCTGACTGATGAAGCTTTAAGTACGCCAGCATTTGGGACTATGTTCCATCACCCTGAATCACCTTGTGCTGGTGTCTATACCAAGGATAAGAATGAAATTCATTGTTGAATCTTGTGCCACCCTTTCTCCCATCACCTTTGAGACATGCTGTTACGTAGATAATCCAAGCTTTCCTCATATTTGCTATGTAGCAAGGCTTGTCTTAAACTCCTGATCATTCTCCTGCCTCTCAGACTCTGGGATTATAGGCATGTGCCACCAGATATCTCCCCTCCCTCCCTCTCTTCCTGGACTCCTCCATCCCTCTCTCTATCCCTCCCTGCCTCTCTTCCTTCATTTTCTGGTACTGAGCATTGAACGCAAGGCTTTGTACTTGCTATGCAAATGCCTCACCACTAAGCTAATTCCCCAACCAACCACATACTTGCAGTGATGAGAGTCAAGACATGCTTGGTTCCAGAACAACAGCAGCCGTGCTGATGGACAGATCAGATTTCCTTTCTTTTTATTAAGCTAGTAACCAGTACCATTTGTACAGACTAAATGTCCTTGGGATTCTTTTGAGTGTTCTTGAAAGTGGTGCCAAGAGGGAAGAAAGGGGATGTTTTTCTGGTGGTGGAATGGATATCACCATCTACTTAAATTGAATAATAAAGGTCCTCCATTAGTTTGTCAGGGCTGTGAGAACAAAAGGAACAAAGCCCCACAGATTGGTTGGCTGAAAAACAGAAATGTTTGTTTTTCCAGGTCTGGAGCCTGGAAGTCTGAGGTCAAGGTGTTGGCTGAGTTGGTTTCTTTTGAAGCCTCTCTTCTTGGCTCCTAGGCAACCTCTGCCTTCCCAGGGTGTCCTCGCATAGCCTTTACTCTTTGCTTGGGTGAAGATTTCCACTGATAATAAAGGAAAGTATTGGATGGTTACTTACCCTAAAGCCCCTGCTTTAACTGAATTAACTCTTTAAAGACCTTCTAAATATAGCCACATTTCTAGCCACTAGGAGCTAGGATTTCAGTATATGAATTTAAGGATTCACAATACAGCCCGTAACATGGACCTTACTATTTATTGTTTTTTGAAAGGTGAACATTCTAATTCACCTAAGGCTACTTTCATAATCACAGGAATCAGATCTTTTTTCTTTCACTTTTTATTTTTGAAGACAAATTATTTTGTGATTATTTTGTCTCAGGTCTGCTAGCATCTTAAACTATTTGCCAAACTCCTCATCTTTCTCTGTCTTCTGTAATGGGTATTATGCGCCCACAAGGCTTTTCCTGAAACCATCAAGAATAAGCATATTTCAGAATTCTGAACATTTGAGTGGTTAGAGAGCTGGCAAACACCTATCTTGATAAGAGTGCAGGTGTCTGTGACATCAGATATGATAAGGCATATTGATACATCACAGTAGCATGCATAAAAAGGTAAATCACATAAGGACCAGTGTCTGCAAGGGATTCCAGTACTAACAATGAGAGTCGGGGCTGGAATGATGGTCACTTGCCTCTCCTGCAAAGGACCTGGATTCGGTTCTCAGTACTTATTTATATGATGGCCCACACTGGCTCAAGTCCAGTTCCAAGGGATGCAACATCCTTTCAGAGATGCACATGATGTGTATGTGTATACATACAAACAGGCAAGCATGCACAAGTGTAACCTAAAATTAAATCTATTGAAAAAGCATAAGGACCACCCCTTTGGAGATTATCTGGGATGCTTGGCTCAATTAAAGCATTAAGACCAATACGACATGTGTAGTCAGAACAGGACCAGAAAGAACCCCAGTATTAAACATGAACACAGCCGATACTGAATCTGGAGTAAAGGGAGTTTTCAGCAAATTAGCTTTCCTTCCTCTTGTATCTGTCTACCTCTCTCTGGGGGTAACAGCTCCGGGCAAGTGGGTGCTTCCTAGTGTTTGTCTCTTCCCACTCCAGTAAAATATGCCAAATGTCGCAGGCACCTAGGGCTAACCCACTGCATGTTCCGAGAGCAAGCCACTGTACCCCCGGGCCTCAGTTTCTCCACTAGGATACTGAAAACATGAAAGTTTGGCCTGCCTCCTAAGATCCCGTTCCGTCGTGACTTTCAAGCTGCTTGACAAGCGCTGATACACACGCTTCCATCCTCGCCGGGCTATCAGCGGCCATCTGGCAATTAGCAGCCTCTGAGGCAGCTAATCCCACTCTGAGCTGGATTAAAGTTGAAGTTTAAAACATGGAGATAGGCAGGTGATTTCTGTTTGAGTCTTTGGGTCCTGCTGTCCCCGGCAGCATGGCGAGGGCGGACAGAAAAGCTGATTTCTTTTCCTTATCTACCCTGGGAGGCTCAGAAAGCAGGATCAGCCTTCCAGAGCGGCATCATGCAGGGCAATGTGTTGGGCTGCAGGAGGCGCCAGGTGAGCCCCCAGGGAGCCCCAACCCAGAGACATGGGCAAAGGTTGCTGGACAAGAGGAGGATGGAAGGAGCCACCTTCAGTGTGCGGCACTGCCCTGCCAGGGGCAATGAGAAGCCTGGGCCACAGAGGCCAGGATCATTTTCAATCACCAGTCCCAGATGCCATAAAGGGCCTTGGGATGGCAATTGACAAGCTCCTTGGCTCCTCTGGGGTGCCCTCTCATTAGGCAACACGGTCAGAAACCAAACCCATGTGTTTGTTCATAGCCTGAGGAGATAATTAACTTATATCCACAGAGGGCCTTGATTACATTCCTAGCATGCTCCGAATGAGAAGCCTCATCTTGGAAATGCCGGTGGTGGTGGTGGGGGCAGGGAGGTGTTTGCAATGGTTGGCTGAGGAGTCATTTGTTCAGAAATTGGGGGAGTAATCAAACAAATGCCTCTTTCCCTAATTGTTGATAAAAGTCAGTGGCCGGGGCAGATCGGGGGACTCACTCTTGAGAGAATACATTACTGGAGGTGAGCATGCTCCCGAATATGTTAGCATGATCTGGATCCATTTCACATAGCTTGAATTTAACAACAAATGGTGCCCATTGTGAATTTTATGTCGAGCGGGCTTAGGGGAGGGAGATTTATACCTTCATTTTATGGCCGGCTTGTTCACTGCTGCCTGAGACCACTTTTTTCCCCCCACAAAGATTTACTTAGATACCTTAGTGAGCACCTATCGCGTGAAGCTCAAGGCCAGGTGCAAATAAGATCAAAGGAAGTAAGGTCTCTTTACCTTTGGAAGCTTACTGCTTAGCAAAATAATCTTGAACCCAGGATTGTATAATTTATACTGCAAATGTATCATTTAAAATTTTTAAAAAGATGAGTTTATTTTATATGTGTGGTTGTCTGGTCTGTGATATGCTTGTGCATCTTGTGTATGTAGTGCCTGGCGAGGCCAGAAGAGGGCGTTGAATCCCTCGGAATACATCCTTCATCCTTCGGGAATAACATCCACGAAGTCAGTGCTTAGATTCAAGTCCTACATATCCTCTACAGAAGCAACACACGGTCTTAACTGCTAATCTCTCCAGCCCCCTAAAGAATTTAAATTTATTTTTATTATTTTAAAATTATGTATGTGTGTATGTATGGGGTGTGGGGGAGGGGGGAAACGTGAACATGGGTTCAGGTGCTCAAGAAAGTGCAGGTGCCTGCAGAGCCAGAGGTTTCTAGTCCTCCAGGCGCTGAATTACAGGTGATTGGAAGTTGCTGGACTGGGGTGCTGGGAATCAAATTCAAGTTCTCTGGAGGAGCAGTACAGCTTTTAACCTGGAGCTGGAGCCGTCTCTCCAGCTATGAGGATACTGATTTCCTCAACTGAAACATTCCAGCCTGGAATCATAAAGGCTTGGGACCCAAATAAACCTTATATTAAAACAAAACAAAAAAAAAACAACACTCAGCATGCAAATAACTTGCATGTCTTGGAATAAGTTTGAAATTATGATTCACAAGACCCCTCCCCAAGGTTTAGAAGCTGTAAGGACTGCTAGGGAGAGAGACTCTGGTCAATCCAGTGGCTTGCAAATCCTACAGGGAGATCCAGAGGTGATCCCTTGTGACTTGTCCCCTATGCTGGGATGCTTTTCTTAGCTGCTTTGGGGCCCTCTGTGCTCCTGTAAAGAATCCTAATCAGCGCACCAGTTTACTAGGCTAGACTTGGGTGGAATGATTTCTTTACTCTGCTATTGGTGCTCTCCGGGATTCACATTTTCCCAGAAGTCCCATACCATGGGACCTGCAGTTGATGATGAAGCCAGAGTGAACCATAAGGAAATAGCTTACATGTTTTGAGAGCTCGTGTGCTGGGAACAGCGGAAAATATGTATTATGTTGTTGAATTCTTCTGAGGATTCTGTGAAGTCGCTGTTTTTGCTCCTCCTATAGCTGGGAGAAAGACCATGGCACAGAGGGGTTAAGTGCCTGCACTGGAACTGTTAGAAGCGGGGGAGGGGGATGCGGAAGGGGAGATGGAGAGGGTACTGGGGTGGGGGTGTCTGAAAGAGTCTGGAGCTGGGAGTTTCTCAGTTCACAAATGCCATGTCTCCACGTCACTCTGCTGTACCTCTGAGCTACACCTCCAGCTCTGGGGACACTTTTGACAGTGAATTTCCCTATAATTTGGTGAGAAAAGTAATTTAAGTGGTTTTGTTTGCAGTTTCTGATAAGGATGGTAAATCTCAGAGAGCTAAACTGACTTATTTAAGGTCTCATATCTTGTCTATCATCAGGGAGGTGAAATTTCCCATGTATGATTCATCTGAAGATTGGCCTTTTGGGCCTATTCTGTGTGGCACTCACAAATTTTGAGTCTCAGAGACCATAAAGCCACTGGCCTAGCCAATGGGACTGACTTCCAGTTTCTTGTGACTTGGTTTTTTCTTCCCTTCCTCAGAAATGTCATGTTAACAGGGACAAAATGATGAGACATTAGACTTCTGAAGGGGAGATAGAGGATAGTTTTCTCAAGCTTCTCCATGTTTATTCTCCATGATTATTCCACAAAGTTTAAATTTGCCTAAAAGAATTACCTTGTAAGACAATGTGGCTAAATATGCAGTTGTAACAAAAAAAAAAAAAGACCAAGGGAGGAACATGACCCAGGAACCAGACATCAAAGACCAACTACAGTAAGCTTGACACACTTTAGATTGTGCATTGTTTGTTATTTGCTAACAAAAGAGAAAAAATTATAAATAAACTTGGTGCTTACATAATCCTCAGTTACTTCTCACAAAAGCAGAGCAAGCACTTTGGAGGAAAATAGCCATATTATGTTTTAAACCGAAGGTTAATTTCTCTTGAAAGGAAGACTCGCCAGTGTTCCCCAACTCTTCTAAACCCAGGACCTTTGGATGGCAACAGAACCTCACCTCCCAATGAGGATTACTGGTGCACAGAAACTGTGTTTGTGTCCTATAAACTCTTGTGAATGAAGATAATTTTTCTGATCTTTATTTTTCAGTGTGGTCAAAGTAAGTACCACTTGATGGTCCAAGTACAATATCAATCCCTCAATTCAGCAGGGATATTCATATGCTATTTCAAGGGAGCACGGTAGCCCTTCTTATTAAACAGCTATCAAAGGAATGAAGAATTTGGCAAGAGACATCTGCAGATGTTGAAAATACTGGATGAAATTTGATGAGCATCAGGCTTTATATTGGATGTTAAACTATCTCCACTTGAGAATTAAAATGGAATGCCGGCTGCCTAGCATGGCTTACGGAAAGAGATACACCACCCTGGGGCTGGGGAGCCTGAAAGATGTGGGTACAGCTGTGGGGAGACACCAGTCTAGCCACGCCTTCATTCTACAAAATAATTGACTTTAGACACTTCCAAAGTGTGGCACTCAAAACAAACAGACCAAATGAATGTTCCAGATGAAAGAACAGAAACCAGGTATGACAAAGGAATGCAATGTGTGATCCCAGGCAGAATGAGAATTTTGGACCAATGTGTGCTTGTCCTCTCTCTCTCTCTCTCTCTCTCTCTCTCTCTCTCTCTCTCTCTCTCTCTTTTCTATAAAGAGGGACATTGGGACAGATGGTAACATTTGAATGGAAATTATATTTTTAATACTAAATATTTAAATATCATTTTCCTGATTTTGTTAGTTTCATTTTAATTATGTAAGAGAGGACCACAAACATACATGCTGAAGTTTTAGGAGTAAATGAGGATCATAATTTGTAGCTTACTCTCAAGTGGTCACAAATATGCCCTGCCAAGCCCCATGCGAAAGAGAGATAATGTTAATAGCTGTTCAATAGGTCATATCTGTAGTTTTTAACAACCATTTAAATAGAGCTTGTCCCTGTGGCCAAGAATGAACTCTTCAATTCTGTTTTAAAGGTCCTAGGGCATCTGCAAACTGGAGCCTGCAACGCACCTACAGGATGGAAGGCCATCTCTACATTCATCAACTGTTAGCCAGCATCTTCTCTGACAACAATGACCATTTCCAAGATTCTTTTTTTTTTAATTGACTTATTTTGTAAAGTCATTCTACCTCACCAGAAGGGTTCTGTCTCTGAATTTTATTATGATGGCATTGTCTATTAGCATAGAGAAGAGAATGACATCATGAGAAGGATTTAAGTATTTCTCACCTTAAAACATCCCTATTAGTTACCAGCACTTTCTCCTGCCTCTTTATTACTGTTATTTAGAGCTCACTAGGAGGATTTTCACAAGCATCTTTCTGCTGCCTTCCATCACCCCTTCATGATATATTCTCTTCCTCTGTGCTTTTTCTTCCAAGTCTTTGTATTTTATTTGACGCCGACAATTTTATAAGGAATGGTTTTAATAGGTACATGCTGTAAAATGGAAATATTTTACTAGGATATTACATAAAATACACAGAAGAAACTAGGGTATAAATTATATTTTTATTGTAAGATTTTACTGCAAATAAGTTCACATATACAATCTTTTATTTATGATGAGAGCAAATTCTTTTTACTTATAGCTACTTTTGAATGCGGTGCTTCAGTGAGGAAGCTTATGTGTAGCTACATCAAGGAAGGCTCTGCTCTGATGAGGGATGAGGACACTCTTAGGGAATGCTGGGAAGGCTCGGCTCTGATGAGGGATGAGGACACTCTTAGTTAGGGAATGCTGGGAAGGCTCGGCTCTGATGAGGGATGAGGACACTCTTAGTTAGGGAATGCCGTTTTTCTTCTTGACTTACAAAAGTAGGCAAAGGAAGGGTTGGCTAAGCTGGTGGGAGGGGGAAGTCAGCGAGAAGGTCATTTGTTCCCTTAGGCTTCTTAAGATGTGTGTGCTCAGCTCCTAACAGGATGCTACATAGGCACCACCTACCTTTGCCCTACCCCACCGAAGCTATCCCCTTATACTTGAGCCTTTCGAACTTTTCTTTTTACTTGAGAGAAGAACAAAACAAAACAAAACTGTGTGTGCACAGAGACCTGTGATAGCCCCGCAGCGCAAGATTCTCCTATTCATGGAAGCAAATGAGATTGAAATGCATTACCTGTAGTTTCTAATTTACAATTCCTTTATTATTGTTTTGCCTTGCGGTGCAGGTGATAGAATCCAGATCCTCACAGGGCCAAGGCAAGTGCTTGACCACTGAGTCACACCCCTGCCCTAAACACTAAGGCAGAGCTGTGTCCCTTCCCAGAGCTAAATGCTATCTTCCATAACGCTGACCACAAGGAAGATTTTAAAAGATGCTAAATTTCTTGTTTCCTTGTTTAAAAGTTATGCTTTAAAAACAAACCGAAAATGATGATGCTCGATTTGTTGTATCGTTTTTTATTTTTCTTCTTCTCTTCTGAGATAGATTTGTTTTGTATCACCCAGATTGGCCTCCATTTATAGTCCATTTACTTATAAAAAAATTGCAACTCTTTGAGAGCCCGAGTAATAGTTGATGCCATAGTGTGCCTATTCTTCATTTAAACAACACAGACAACAAGAATTTCCTTTAAGGCATTGTCAGGGATAGGCTCAATTCAGCTATAAGCTAAGTCCTCATCTGAATGGAACATCCTTTGATTATCAACTTTGAACCTCTCAGACCACTAAGGGATCCCCTCCTCTTCAGTCACCTTTAGGAAGAGGTCAAGAGTACCATGGGCCAGCCCTGTACAGCTCGGGTCTACCTCTGACTAGGAATAAAAATGGAAGGAATCAGTGTGGTTCCTCTGTTGCTTGCTGACTTGCACTTTTTTATTTCACTGAAACAGGAAATTAACTGAAATGCGGACTTGCCCCCCTGAGAAGAGGTGTTCTTAATTTTGTCAGGTCATGAAAAATGTCTACTGGAAATGGGATCTCAACAAATAAGACACTTTCATTTAATGACCTCCCTACAAACATTTATTGAGTCCCTTTTCTAGGCTTATATACTTTCTCAAAGATTCGCCACCTCTTGACATACCATTTATTTTAGAGATGCTATAATTTTTCCAATTTCTCCAGCGAAATTAAGCCACAGCAATTTCTGCAAGGCAAATTTTCAGAAAGAGGTTCTTAAGAAAATCAATGAGTGGGATTATTTGACTTTTAATTTGCCTCTTTTCTGTTGTAAAAATAATGCGATTTCTCTCTCTCTGTCTCTCCTTTTCCTTCTTGTTTCTTCTCTCTATTTTCTCTGGCCTTTCTGTCATTTGTTGTTTCTGAGACAGGGTCTCACTATGCTGTTCTGGCTGTCCTGGTACCCACTATGTAGATCAGACTGGCTTTAAACTCACAGAGATCTGCCTGCCTCTGCCTCCTAAATGCTGGGATTAAAGGATGTGTGCCACCACATCTGTCCTTTCTATCACTATTAAGAACATTTATTTTGGGGGGGGTAAGGTAGAGTGCTTGCATAGAGAGTCATCTCTGAAATTTATTCTGTGACTTATTATTAAGATGCTCTCATTCTGGAGTTCATTTTCTTTTAACATAGAATTAAAGGTCTGTGCATCTTCCCCTGAGAGGTAGCTAGCTTTTGTTCTTCTTTAGTTTTTCTTCTCATATTTTTTATTTTTACTTTTTGATTTTTTGGTGTGTGTGTGGGGGGTTCATGTTCAGCAACCTTTTTATTGCTGTCAAATTTTTCACAAGTTTCACCTTCTGGACTGGAAGATCACCCAGGCCTTAACTCTCTTAACCCCTTTCCTTACTGTGGTAGTTAGTTTCATCAGCTTGATACAAACTTGAGTTTTCTAGGAAGTAGGAACCTCAACTGAAGTCCTGCCTCCCTCGGATTGTCTTTAGGGCATTTTCTTGATTAACTATTGGTGTTCGAGCCCAGCCCACTGTGGGTGGTGTCACCTCCTAAGCAGGTGGTCCTGGGTTGTTAAAAAAAAGCAAACTGTGCACTCCATGGGAAGCAAGCCAGGAATAAGTGTTCTTCCATGGACTCTGCTTCTGTCCCTGCCTGCAAGTTCCTGCCTCTAAGGTATTGCTTTGGCCTCCTGTAGGGAGGACTGTCACTTGGCAGTGTAAGATGAAATGACCTTTGTCCTCCTCTCAAGCTGGTTTCGGATAGTGTTTTTCACAGCAACAGAGAAGCATATCAGTACAGAAATTGGTGCCAGGAGCATGTGGTATTGCTACGATTAACCTGGTCGTATTGGAGAAAAGGATTGTGCAAGAATTTGGAATACTGGGAGGGAAAAGCCATTGAGCTCAATGAGCTGTGGCTGTGGAGCTTGTCATAATGATGTGAAGAGAAACTTGGGTGATGGAGGCCGGGCTTGTGACGTTCCAGAAGGAAGCAAAAGCTCTATCTGTGGGGTCTGTGTGATGTATTTGGTCAAGAGTCTGTGGAAAGGAAAGCTTTTCTCTACTGGGACAGCTGGGGCTGAAGAACCAGTAGTGATTATTAAGAAACCAGCATCCATAAGGTAAAATCAGGAAGTATTTCATTTGGGGTCAGCACGCAGGCTTGACAGAGTCAAGCTCAAGCCGGCAGCTGAGCTTCCTAATGTGTAAGCCTCTTCATGTGTGGTATTGGTCTTGATGGCAAGAAAGCTCCAGGATTGAAGGTGTTGGGGTTAGTGTCTAAGGCCTGGCAATGTGTGACAGGGTCAGAAAAGAGGTCAAGAGAGGTGGCTGATGAAGGTGTACCCTCAGTTTCTGTCGACACTTCAGTTTATTGGAGATGCCAGGGCCATAGTGACCACCAGTAAACCCCTTCCTCTCGAACTGGCCAGAGTTCTTATCGCAGTAACACAGAAGCAAACCAGATTACTAACTCTGTACCTTGATCAAGATACTTCTTTAAATCTCAGTTTCTTCTGTTGCAATGAGAGTAATAACTGCATAGGGTTATCAGAGATGTCAAATTTATTGAGATATGGATATTGAATGCAAAATATATAATAAAAGCATTACATAATGCTGGTGATGGTATGATTGGCTATCATGATCTACCTATAACTTCAATGAGTTTAGTGCATGGAATAAAATAACTTGAGCCACAATAAATATCTATATGGGCTTCATTGACGTTCCTAAGAAAAGCATGGTTGATTTCACCTGGGAATTGAAACATAGACAATCGAGAAAATCTTTATAGACCGACAATAACTTCACCCACTCTCCAAGGCAAACTGACACCTCCCCAACAGTATCCAATTGACATTGATAGCTAAAATTCCACTCAGACTGGAGATAAACGGACAAAGTCCAGTTGAGAGCTTTAACTGAGTTAAGGCTGAGGAGACTTTTACCCAGCAGAGATGATGATGGATTTCTAGGCAGCAAAGTCACTGAGGTATGGATGTTAAAAAAAAAAAAAAAAGTTGTGTTGATTTATTTTGTGCAGTCAAGACAAGTGGGAGGGGTCACTCAAGAGATGATATTGGAGAGAGGAAAGCTCACAGAACACACACATTTGTCTGTAAATTGGAACAACATCGCAAGGGTGCTGGGTAGTTACTATGCTTATGAGATCACTCCGGTGACAGAGTAGAGCCTAGCTTGGGAAAGACAGTCTTGGAGACTCGAAACAAGCCTACTTCACTGGTCCAACCCTAAGAGTAAACGGTCTGAGATTCTCTCTGTAACACTGCAGCAGATAATGCTCTATTAACATTGTACATGGTTCCTGCATTGCAACCCTCATGGCACTTAATGAACTGGTATTCTGAAAATCCTCATGGTTTTCATGATTATGTATAGGAAGACTTAAGATTTTCTCTTACTGGCGCTTTCTTTGAAGTGAAGGACACACACAGCTTCACGGGCACTTATAGATGAATCTGCTTTCAGCGAGTGTCTCAAATCATACTTCTCCCATAGTGCACTTGTATGCTGGACTTTCATGGCACCATTGGCAACATTGCCATCCCTTCCTTTGTCGTTTTAAAAGGCATGAAAGTATTGTTTTAATCTGCCTTTCTTTGATATCTAGAGAAATAAAATGCTTTCCCCATTTGTCTTCTAATTATGTGTCCTCACTTGTGAATTGCATGTCATGTCCTTTGCCCATTTGATAAGCAATTGTGTTCAATCCCCTTTTTGGCTGGCCTCTTTCCTGGCAACTCTCCACATCCTATTTCCCCACAGGCTCACTCTCTAATTTCTTTTCTCTTTGATCTATTGAAACCAAATCCTTTGTCTAACTCAATATTACAATAGACATAACAATTCTAATTACTCTATTGATTCACGGCCACTACAGTTGTGAGCACATTAAGAAGCATGGGGCTTTGCCATCAGAGAGGAGGCCTTCTAGGTCTGGGCAGCGTGCTCTACAGATGTGTGATTTGGTTTCAAATGTTTGCTATTTTAACATTCTGAGCTCTTTTGCTTATCTGTAAAATGGGAGTAGTCACTCATCAATTAAGAACTACCTTCAGCAATTAGAGACCAAATACAGTAGCTAAAAAGTAGTGGCCTATTCTTTTGTGTTCAGTACTTTTACTTACTGTTTCCATTCTTTGAAAATTTTATTTATGTATACAATGTATTTTGATCGTATCTATCCCCCATTCACTTCCTCCGGTCCCTCACCAGTCACCTCCACATTATCTCCCTCCCCATTCCATATTTCCTGTGTTTCTGAATCCAGTTAGTGCTGGCCATGTGTGCATAGGTGTGGCTTCATCCACTAAGGCGTGGGCAACCTACCAGAGTTCATTGCTACAAATAAAATGATTGTGCTTCTCCTCTCCTTGGCAACCATCAAACAACTGCCCATAGGTCCTCAGCTAAAGTGTGACATTGGGAGTTCCTCTCTCCATACTGGAATTTTTCATGAGTTTGATCTACCATTAGATATAAAGAACCCCAGAACTTGACTGGGAAGTTCATGACATTTTCCCCTTCCCAGAGTGTGGTTGTGGACTCAGCTTTACTGGCAGAATTGCTTTTTAAGTCCAGGGAAGCAACTGTGTACTGTTGGCAGAAACTACTCCATCTCTTACTTGTTGGACAGATTATTTGTTATATGCAGATCTCCAGAATTTTCTCTGATGGGATATCTGCATGTTAAGTCAAACAAAAACAACCCTGGTTTTATTTATTTAGCTATTATTATTTTTTTTTTAAGGAGGCAGTTCCTAACTCATGGAGTGTTTATTATCTCTTTTTTGAGGTGGACCTAGGCTTGGAAGCTCTGGGTATCAAGGTGTCTCTGTAGCTATCTAGCTACTTGCTCAAGTATCCATAAACTTATCAGAAAAGGGATTCTCATAAAGGCTCATGAATTGGCTCTTGAGGTAGGTCAAACGAAGGTCCCAAATCTTTATCGCCAGATGAAACCAATGACAGATACATGCCCGTGGGCACATGTATTCTGGTGTGAGGGTTAGAAGACAAACCTCATAAATTATTAACCATAGTAACAATACAGATTTTCTGCAGCATCACAAAACCTTCACAGACAGAGGGCTTGCGGATCTCTTGCCTGCTGAGAGAATGTAGAAACCTCTTGTTCTCTAGATAGGGTTTATTATTATTATTACCAGTTGAATTACCATAATTCTACTCTTGACAAAGTGTATTCATTATAAGTGAAATTTTTGTTCAGATCTTGTAGTTCATGCCTGAAAGCAAAGATATTAGAATTAATGAGCATTTTTGCTGATGAGAAGGGAAATCACTGAAGGGTGATTGGACCTCAGCCTTTTAATGGGTGCTATCTGGCTCCCTTTACACTGTGTGCTGTGGTTTAAGAGAACTCTTTGTACTGTGTGAGGCTAGAGTGTTTGTTTCCCAGGGATATGGCCTAGCGATGACCAAAACATGTAAACAGAGCCCCACCCCATTGAGTGGGACTGGGCACAGGAAGGGTGAAAACTTATTAGCAGGTGGTAGGAAGGCCTTTGATGGGTTTATTAAAATATCAGTGTAATTTGATTCTGTGTTTCCTTTTACACAGTTGGCAGGCAACAGGATTTATAAAGAGAGGAAGCCCACTCAGGGAACCAGGTGGCAACTCTGAAAGATGTGGCTGCTGCTGAGCCCTGTAGACAACAGTGTATGATGCGGGTGATGCAGGGAGTGTGGGCATAGGCACATTTTCCAGGAAGTTCAAACGGAGGTGAATGTGTCCTGGAACCTGATGGAACATAGGATTTCAGGTTGAATCAAAGGGAACATAACGAGATGCCTTCAGGGCCTTATGTGATTAGGTAATCTTATTAACATGTTGGGAAGAATTTTCCTACTGAGAACATTCATTTTTTTTATATCCTAAGGGCATGAGATTATAGAAATCAGGAAGAAGAATGGAGGCATGAGCTCTAGCTGGTAGTGCCACCATTTCACGGACATCACATAGAAATGAGCAGGATGTGGGCTGAAGAAGGTGTCTTTCAAGGTGTGGTAGGACAGCTGCCGTATTTCGATGAGATGAGCACAGGCAGGAATATGTGGATCTAGTTGCTCCTCTGAACTGTTTTAATTCCCAGCACTCCAGATGGCAAATGTGATAGGTATTGTTTCCTGCTGTAGCCGGTTCTCTAGCTCACCCTATACCAACTGAGGGTCCCTCAATACCATCCTCACATTATCATGACATTAAGGGAATCTCAATATCAGAGGAAATGGCATGTTAGTACCTGTACCTAATCATGGAAAGTGGTATGTGGAGGTCGGTAATGGTGCTATATGAACACGGGAGAATGAACGATTAGTTATGCCAGGAGGATCTTGTCACAGGAGACGTAACATTTCAGCTTGGTTATGAAAGATGAGAATAATGCTACCAAGAGAAGAAAAAGGAAGGATGTTCCAAACGGAGGCTGAGACAGAAGTAAAGCCACTGAACGATGAATGCTTATTTGGGAAACAGCGTGGTGATAGCAAAGGTACCTAACAAGAGCAACCATGATTGTCAACAGTAATCACGCATTTATGATATGCTAAGAACGTTAAAGCTCTTCATGCATATTAATTTATTTAATCCTTAAAACAATCCTGTGAGTAGTAACTAATATTATCTCCATTTTACAGAGGAAGACATAGAGGCTTAGAGATGTTAAAGGACTCTCCCGAGGTTCTAGCTAGCTGTGGCCTAGAGCCAGGATTAGAAAGACACAGTCTGCATATGATTGGCTAGATAGACCAAGAGGATACAACTTAACATTGCAAGCTTAGGGCTTATTCTTTATCTCTCTTCTCCCCAGAATCTTCCATTGTGAGTACCAAACATGACACATTTGGATTCAGGAAGAATATTCTTGAATTTTTTTATTTGATCAGTCTTACATTTTAAGATGATTGAGTAGTATGATGTTTTTCCGTTTAATTCAGTGTGCTTGGACGTATGTATAGTTTCTAAGTGAAAAGCAGACAGAGGTTAGGAGGGTCTGGACTAATTTTTTAATGGGAAAATTATCAGTCAAATAGAACATGCTCTAGACCAAGGATTATAGAGTGTGGCTACTTGACCAGCATCGAGACTACCTGCATGCTGAATGGAAACATAACTTCTTAGATCCCAATACAAGACTGTCTGGACCAGAAACTATAGGGATCTGAGCCCATCTGAACCTGTGCACTAACAGATATCCCAGGTGAGACCTGAACCCATGGACTAGACAGAGTAACTTTTAAGACAAAAAGTGAGTTGATTTCATTGAAACCCTAGAAAGGTAATTCTGGTAGGACTGATTAAAGGTTTGAGAGATTATAAGTTGCTATTAAGGTAAAGATGGCAAGAATTAAATAAGTTTGGGGTCAAGTAAAGAGGCTTCTGAAATATTAGAGAGGGAGAGAATGCGGTGTGCCACTAAAGATTCTAGCCTGTAGAACTACTGGTACCATGTGGACAAGAGTCAGAGTCAAATGCATGGCTGTGGGAACCTAGTAAATGATGCCAAGCAACTCGAAACAAACAAAGGATGTATAAGATTAGCAGGCAGCTAGAAATCAGTCATTTAAACCCATAAGAGGGATGGGCTCGTGCAATCCACCCAAGGATTCATATACTACATAAGGTTGGACCCTTGATGTGGGATTTCCCTCTGTATGCTGTGGTTACCATTGGTTAATAAAGAAACTGTCTTGGGCCTGTGCAGGGAATAGACGTAGGTGGGGAAAACTAAACTGAAGGCTTGGAGAAAGAAGGAGGAGTCAAAGAGATGCCGTGAAGCCGCCTCAAAGACAGACGTGCTGAAACTTTGCTGGTAGGCCACGACTTTGTGGTGGTGCACAGATTAATGGAAATGAATTAAATTAAGATGTAAGAGTTAGCCAATAAGACTTTAGAGGTAATCGGCCAAACAGTAGTTCAATTAATATGGTTTCTGTGTAATTATTTTGGGTCTAAGCTAGCCTGGCAGCTGCGAACCAGCAAGCTGCCTCCCTCCTCCAACAGACCCTAATACAATGGATGTGAAAAATGATAAAACTGAGGCTGCATAATGTATTAGTAAGAGCGCTTGCTTTATGAGCATGAAGACCTGAGTTCGAATCCACAGTACTCATGCAAAAAGTCAGGCACGCCTGTTGGTGTCTGTAATCTCAGGATCAGGAGGTGCGGACAGGAGGATCCCAAGACTTCACCGGCTGGCCAGCCCAGCTGTGATGTTATGCTTCCTATTCAGTGAGGGATCTTGCCTCAAGGAAGTAAGTCAGAGAAAGATAAATGAAGACTTCTGATGCTCTGCTCTTGTCTCCATGTTTGCATTCACAGACACATGCATCTATACACACTCGTAGAACACATATATTCATACCTGAAAAATGGTGGAGTTTCTAATAGGTAAGACCTCATGGAGAGTAATTAGGCTATGTGGCATCGCCCTCAGAAAGAATAACATCTGTTCCTCAGGGGTGTGCCACATCTCCAGGATCTAGATAACTTACTACAAAGGAGAGCTGTTAGAGAGTGAGGCCACACTACACTTGCGGCTTCTTCTGTACCTTTCACTTGCCGTTTTCACATGCATCCTTGCTTTGTGATGTTACCACACATCATAATCTGGCTGGGAGCCCCCAACATATGTCACTGCTCAAACTTTTTAGTCTCTAATCTCAGGAGCCAATATATGCTTTTCCATATAAAACAGCCAGTCTCGGGTCTTTTGATAAAGCAGCACAGAATACTATAGTTCATAAATAAACATTAGTACACTAGTAACATGTATGTAGTAATAAAAATGGTGGATAAAAAAATGAGAGAGCTCTGTACCACCTGTGATAAAACAAAGGGCACAATTACCTATGAAGAACGAGGGGCTGGGAAAAAAAATTGAGATTTAGGGGATCAGCTGATATGCAGAGTACCGGGAAAACCGAAGGAGGAACCAGAATATGAAGGTGTTCGCAGCAGAGGGCAAGGCCATACTGGGTGGATATACACACTCAGATATACAGCTGACTAGAGATAAAAACTGAGACTAGAAACTAAAATCCAGGGTAGATTAAAGAAGTTTGTGAACCCTTCGGTAGAATCACATTTTTAATTATAAAAAGTAAAATACACAGCATTAAGGCTAAAAATAAGCTACAGGAATATATAGTCATTAAAATATCAAAAGCAAATTTATGAGATAGTTGACTTCCTACAATGGGTGTGTATAGGCCCCCCATACATCCATGCATTAGACATACATATAAATCCATTAATACATTATAAAACTGTTCTCCTAGTGTTGTTACAATCTTAAATTCAGAGATGCAATTGTTGTAAATGGTAATTTGAGTTGTCTGAGCTGACTGCTATATGATATGAAAATATGATGATTTTTAACTAGTGACAGAAGTCCCAGGCATTGCTGCTCGCTTCCAACTTTATTCTTGCATTTGGAATCCACCTGGATGCCAAATTAAATTAAATGTTGGGAAAACACCCAATATGCCTTTTCACGAACATGCATAGACTCCTAAATTTTATGTGTGGAGACCTTGCAAGTATGTAGATTCTAAGTTAAGGCTTCTTATACTGTAAGATTCTTGAGCCCATTTCTTACATGGAGATCATTTTACATTAAGAGAAGCTGGGAATAGGCACAATTTTGTTTTTTTTTTCTAATTAGAGATTTGTGGTTTTTTTGTGTTTTCTCTAAACTCTACTTGAAAGCTGAAATCATTACTTTTACATTTCTTATTTCATCTTATTTCTCTCTGTCAGTATTTTTTCCACATGTAGTAAAAAAAGGAGAAAAAAAAAAAGAACCAAAAAAACCAACCAGTTGCTGTTTTGCACACTCTTCTGGGAAATCTCTTTAGCCACTGTCACAGTTTGCTGTACCTATTTTCCATTCCACATTACTAGAGGTGACAGTTTGAGTAAATGTTCTACATTTTGGCCTTGCTACAGCTTCTAAAAAACGTTTTTCCCATATTGATTAAACTCCTGATTGGGATTTAAACGTGAAGCAATCTCCAGGCTCATATGTGTAAGTACCTGGTCCCTAGATGGTGGTACACTTTTGGAATGTTGTAGAAACTCCAGTAGGCAGAGCCTTTGCTAAAGGAAGTGGGTCACTGGGAGTGGGTCTCACCTTCTGTCTGTTTTCCCCTTCCTAATTATAGACATAATGTGGCCAGCCAACTCCCATTTTTGTTGCTATAACTTCCCCACCACGATGGAATGTATCCCTTTGAACTGCAAGGCATACTAAACGTTTCCTCCCTTAGGTTGTGAAGAAGGACGCTTAATGAGCTCCCAATAGATACACATCTTCTTAGACCGAGATGGAGCGGGGAGGGCCTTGGGCTTCCCATAGGACAGGGTAACCTGCCCCATCTTAAGGAAGCAGGGGGAGGGCGGTGGGGTAGTGGGGGAGCGGGAGGGCCGGGAACAAGGGGAGTAAATGTAAATTTTTATTTTAACAATAAAAAAAAGAAGAAACAAACAAACAAACAAAAGGACGCTTAAAAGAAATCCCACACTAGCTCAGAATTGAGTATAATAGAGGGTTATTTATTTAGGGGTAGACTCATAGATCACAAGCCTCGGCTGGAACAGGAAACAGCAACTGAATCCCGTAGCCGGGAGAGAGAGCAGACACAGGCTTTACATCACCATATATAGTATATGAGGCCCCGCCTAAGTGGGTGGGTAACTTAAGGGCTACTGGCACCAGGAATTCCAAGCGAGGCTGCTTCTTGTCATGGTTTTGATAATAAGGGTAAGGAAAGCCATATACTCTTCAAGAATGATCTTGGACTCCATTTCCTTTGTGGCTTTATTCATTTTCACCAACTTCAGGGTTAAGTTACATTAGCATTGTGTTTCTAGGCACAACAATAAGAACTTAAATTTCCTTAGCTTGGAGTGTCAAAAAAAAAACTGTCCACAATGCTGTTCTTACGAGTGTTAAAGGCGTGTCAAGAGGGCATTCTTGTGTCCATCCGTGTCAAGTGAGTAACTCTCACTTATTTAGTAGACAGAGACTAGGCTAGGGAATCAAAAAAAAAAAAAAAACCCTCAGGTAAGCTGCTTGATAGAATAGTTGAGATTAGAGACAGGTTTTCTCTCTCCTAACAAAGAGCTCTTTTCTTTTACACCAGACTGCCAACTACCTCTGGCTTTTCTTTCACTCAAACCTTTCGGTTGGAAGGGAAAATGGATTTTCTTCATAGACGGGAAGTCATCCGTCCTTGATATCCTCAGATCCGTATGTGGAACCTGTGAGTCGTAGTTGTCAGGCTTCTCTAGTATTCCATCCTTGCTGGTGGCGTATGGGAATACTTTCTAACACTGGTCCCACTTCTGTAGCGTGAATCCACAAGGGTCTGGTAAAGGTTCTCAAGAATTTATTTAGGTATAAGTAAATAAACACTCACTGATACAGAATGGGTTAATCCAGCTGCCTTCATCCAGCTGTTCTGACGGAGAGGTGGGGTGATGGGAGGGTGGGAGTGGGGTGGTGGGGTTGGTGAAGAGCACCAACCGCAAGCCTTCTGTTCCACTCTGACCACCCAAAAAAGAGTGAGAGCAAGAGAAGCCAGAGACCCTTCTTATAAGCTGTCATGTCAAGACCTAGGACATGCTCCAGAAATCACTGGCTCACCGGATCGAAATTTCACAACACATTTCTCTCCCTGTATCCACACGAAGGGACAAGCCGCGTGGTCTCAACATATTTAACTCACTAGGATTGGTTGAGGATTCGGTAACTAACTGATGAGGGGCAAGACTCCACACTCATCTTTTCTTCTCATAGCATGGCTTGCACTCCATGCTTGCTTCACTTGCTTCCTGAACACAGCCCAGCCCCACCAGCCCAGGATCAGATTGATCCCACATCAATCATTCATTAAGGAAATTCCTACCCCTTACACATGCCCACAGTCAGTCTTATGGATGATGCAATTCCTCCGTTTGAGGTTCCTCTTCCCCGGAGTTGGTGTCAAGTTGACAAAAACTAAGCCCCACACTCAGTCAGGACCTGCTCTACAAACAGGAGGGCTTTTGGACAGATTTGTCTTATTTTTAGTGATGTGTGTTTGGATGTGTCTGTTCGTGGGTATTTGCAACTGAGTGTGGGTACCCACAGAGCATCAGAGTCCCTGGAGTTGGAGTTAAAGGAAGTTATGAGCCACCCATGGAGGGTGTTAGGAATGCAACTACGGTCTTACCCACTGAGCTATCTCTTCAATACCCCCAAAAATGTTTTAGGTAAGTAATATTTTAAAGACTCACCATCAATGATGCCTGGTATTCAGGCCTTGTGCTAAAATTATACAATTCCTAAGACCTTTTTCATCTAGTTACACCTGTGGCCTCTTCCTCAACACCTGTGCTGACTTTCATTTTCAGTTAATTTTTCCTCTGCCTTTATTTGTATGATTGGGGGCCTATCCTCTCATTTCATCAGATGGAATTCAGGGATGTTTTTTTTAAAAAAATAGTGGTGAAAACATATCAACACTATTTCACTGGGAAAGATTAATGGGGATTTTGGTGAAATAGTTTGTATCTTTGCAAATAGTACAATAAGCAAGGGGAAAAAAGGTGTCAGAAGAATAAAAAAGGCACAGGATGTTATCTTAAGCAAAATGAACACAAGAAACAAACTACAAAGCAGGTGCTGTATATACAATTATTGGCCAAAAAAGAGAGCCGGAGGTTTGGAAAACAAACATTTTTCAACACAGACACATACAGAGCCAGAAGGCATTTTAATGTTTTGTGTTTTTATATCATCTATGCCAAGAGAATTTATGATCAGAGCATTTCTTTGTGATTTTTGAAATTAATAATACAAAAAAGGAGCTTGGCATATGAAGTAAGAAATTTGATATTTCACAATGGATCCCACAATGGCACAGAATGCCCCCACCAGCCAAGAGGAAGTTGAGGCTTAGAGGGCTTTGCATTTATATTTCTGTCTTTTTTCTAAAGAAATAACACATAGCAATCTATAAGTCCAAATAAGCAAATGATCATGGCCCATTTAAGAGTTTAAATGGTCAAGGCACCTAGATCCTGATGAATAAGCCATTGAACTATTTCTCAAATCAGAGTAATTTATCCCCTCAAGTGAGATGCTGTCCACCACTGTAAATGGACCATTTTATTGAATGGGAAGTTTGGTTATGTGCTGGGTCAGTAACCTAGAGCAGGTTAATTGTGAAGTGTAGCTGGAGAGGTGGAAGCATCAAGAGCTTGATGAAGAAGCCTGAGGCCAAGAAGAGACAAGAAGTATAGATATTATGACTTTCAATATGATGGTCTTTCTGAGTCCTCATACTGTGTCCTTCATGGTAAACAGGTGGAGGGGGCCAGTGGATATGGGCAATAGGCAAACCATTCTGAGTCAAGAGTCACTTGTGGTGATATTGGGATTGAAGAGACAGGGGAATAGCCCCATGCTGGCAAAAAGAAAACATAAATTGGAATCCTTCATAATTAAAAACTTAACGTTTTGCAAAATCTACTATTAAGAAAATAGAAATACGAGTCTGGGAGAGAATATTGGCAAATATAAAGCACTGCTGTCCAGAATTCATAAATTACTTTGAAAACTAAGTAAGAAAAGCAATCAAGCCAGTTAAGCATGGAAAAATATTTGAACAGATACTTTATCAAAAATATTGATGGCAAATGAGGCCCTAGTAGTTTGTTCATCCTCATTAGTTAGGAGAAATGCAAATTCAAGGCACAGTGAGAACCACATCAAATCTGCGCTCATACTACCCTGAACTCGCCCTCTCCCGGAGGTTGGGAACTGAGCAGGGCTGGGCCTGATTAGTACATGGACAGGAGATCCACAACAACAGACGGGGCAGTGCTGATACATGGGGAGAGCAACGAGAAGTCTTGTGTGCTGTTGGGAATGCAGTCTAGGCAGACTCTCTGAAAAGCAGTGGAGGGCTTCTTGCACTTTCCCAAGAGAAATGATAACTTGTTACCCACAAATCTGTTCACACGTGTTTGTAGATATTTTAGTCACAACAGGTCTGGACTGTAACAATGTAAGTGGACTTTTAAGTGGTAGATGGAGAATCAAAGAATCAAAAAGTATAGTGCAGTCATGTAAATGGATGCTGTTTGGCCTTAAAAGGGATTAGATTATTGGCACACACCACACCCTGGGTAAAAGGCAAATGTGTTCTAAGAAGTGAAAGGCACCACACTTAAAGGGCTGCACTGTGAACATTTCTGTTTATATGATATTCTCGAAAAGGGAAGTGTACACACAGACACAGAGGCACAAACAGACACACACACACACACACACACACATCACTCCAACAATATCAGTGGCTGTCACAAGCTGACGAAGGGTGAGGCTAACTGCCAGGAAGCACAGACGGTGGTGACACTTTCTCTACCTCTTGACCATAGCGCCATGTAATCCTGTTTGTTAAATTCATAGAACGGCCTCTCAGAAAAAGGTTGATGCTGTATGTAGGTCATTTCCTAGGGATAGAAACATGTGGGCTCTGATTGGAACAAAAATGTATGATATTTAGTCAATACGCAGTGTAAAACTATGGCAAACTACGAGGAAAATACCAATTATCTCACATCAGCTGCAAACTCAATTTACTGCTTCAAATGCTGAGTCCTCAGAAGAAAAAAACTCAGGAGACTTCTGAAACAAAGTCCACATTGAACTTAAAACCTATATGCTAAGGATAATCATCATCATAAAGTTGGATAAGTGGCTTAAATAGCTAAATATGATAGTATCAGTCAAAATAAATGATCCACTTAGATTTCCTTTACTCAACTGAGGATAGCCTGTATGAGATTTGATTCCCACACAACAAGAGGAAGAAAAAGTAAAGCCTTTGATTAATAATTTATTTTGCCACACAGAAATAATCTGAATAACCAAGTATACAGGTTGCAAGATTCCAACTATTTACTCAGCAAAGGCAAATAAACATAAAAAGAAGCAAAACAAACTCATTGTGACAAGTACCAATATTCTCTAAGGTCTTGGACACCAAGGCAACCTTCATTCCTAGGCCTGTATGCCTGTGAATATTGGCTATTTCCCGTAAGTATTTCATATTTACGTTACACAATGTACCAACCTGGTAGGCTCGGCTTGACTGTAATTCTTCCCCCACTACAGTTGTAGCAGACCTCATAGTCCGTCTCTCCTTGTCGATCCGTGACTGTCTTTGCTGTCTTTATATACAATCTCTGCTCTCCATTTATATAAAGACTCGAACTGCTTCCACAGTTTCTCCATGCTAAAGAGCAATTCTTTGTATTCGGATTTAAAAAACAAAACAAGACAAAAATGAGAGCCAGAGAAATATCAATGAGAGTAAACTTGGGGTACCCAACCCATCCTTACAAAACCTGGATACCACTTCAGGACAATCATACAGGGTTGATCCTATGGCAGACATGTAAACATGATTGGGGGCCCTAGGATCAGGTCACTTCCCATGACATGTTTCTATATGGATGAGGTTACATAAACTTTACATGTCACTAAGCCAAAGAAATTCATAAATGGAGCCACTTTCCAAGTTTATTGGTGGGAACACTGAATGGGTGGGCTATAGCAAAGTAAGAAAAGGGGCTCTCTTATTGATTTGGATGATATCTGATTAGATTCTTAGCCTTGGGGTTGGTAGAAGAGAGTGGTCTGTTAATTAGTACATTCTAAAGATTTTACCTGATAATTGAAAGATTGTTAGGTCAGACATAGTGCATGGTGGGCAGAGTGCTTATTAAAGGACTTAAGGCTGTGGGTAATATTAGTTCTTGATTTACATTTCAATTCTCCACAACCGTGTAGTTCTAATTAGTCAACTAGCCTTGTAGATTCTTAAATATAGGTGCAGATTCCCCTCCCCACCAGAAACTTCAGTTCACATACTTTTTTCATGTCTTCTAAAATGACAGTAAAAATAAAACGAAATAGCACAGGCTTTCAGTTCTGTTGATGCCATGAAAAAGGAAGTACACTGAGTTTTCACTGAAATAGTCTTTTAATTTCTAAAATTATTTGAGATAGCACAATGGAAGTACATCACAAAATCTTAAAAATGTACATTTTGATTAAATAATTTTCCATTTAGGAATTTAACCAAAGAAAATAAGTTGATGGGAACAAAATGATACCTGACCCACATAGACTAGAACCAGCCAAAATAACATTAAAATAGAAAGCTAATTAAGTATACACCATTAAGGAACTTGGGTTAAAAAAAAGAAAAGGAAATTTGGCAGAATATAAATTGGGGGTGGGGCTCTTAGCATGAGATTTAGTCCTGTCTTCCTGTGCCCAGCACTTACATTAAACACCTATTCCCTCCATAAAACATCTCTCTCTCTCTCTCTCTCTCTCTCGTTTAGTTTGATGGGTTTCTTTATTATATGTTTTCTTTAACTTTCCCCTGTTTTCTTCATTATCTCGCTGTTGTGTTTTCTGTGCCTTGAACCATGCCAGGCATGTAACAGATATGAAATAAATGTTCCCTGGGGTGGGGCAGAAATGAAAATCTAGTAAGGGCTTTTTAGTGGTCTGAGTTTAAGTCCTTTGTTGTCTTGTGTACAACCATTTGTTTACTTGATTTACTTAATAATATACTAACTATTTCAATAATACCTGCTCTAAACCAGATACCATAATAGGTTCTGGTTCATATAACCCTGCTATGATGGAGCTCATGGTATCACGGGAAATGTGGTTGCCAGTGTGGCAATCACCGGGGAGATGCAGAAGGAATGTGTATCATAGGGCATTTACTTCCTTGGGGATGAAAGGAAGAACGAAATTCCTTCTACCAGAGCTTTAGTATTATTAAGGAACTCATTCCAATAGTTGTTCTAAGAGACGTTTACATCCACAGAGACCTCTAGCTTTCCTAATGGTTAGGGGTGTGGTCACAGGTGAGGCCAGTTTAGGAAAGAACAGAGAGGCTCAGAGATACCCCCAAGTGTGGAAGTATTCAAGTTTCTAATATCCAAGAATTATGGGAAACTATTGACTAAAAATAGTTTTAAGCAGTGTACATGCCATGATTGTATTTGGAGTTTGCACAATGGGTGCAGCCGGAGCCTGCAAAGCAGGGATGGAGGCGTGTCCGGAGGAGGCAATTCTAGTACACAACACATTCCTCCAATGGAAAACTGTAGTCCTGGGCCTAATTCCTGCTCTTTCTCCTGGTTTCCACAGGTAAAGGAGGTCTCTGTTGCTTCTGCTGCTGCTGGACTTCAAGGAGGAGGAGCCTTGCTTCACAGGCTGTGAAACTGTCTGCTTAGTTTCGTCACCTTGCTAGAAGCTACAGTCACCTGGGACTCCTAACTGAGAACACGCCTCCCGTTCTTCTGGCTGTAGATTGTAAACCCATGGAACAGTTTCTGGATTCATAACTGATTAGGAGGGCTCAGACCACTGTGGGCAGGTAGTCCTGGGTTGTGATGGTAGACTGAGAAAGTCATGGGGAGCAAGCCAATAGGGAGAGGTCTTCTGTGACCTCTGTTTGGGCTCCTGCTCCTTGGTTCTGGCCTTGAGCCCTACCTTGTCTTCTGTCTGGTGAGCTGTTCCCTAAACATGTAAGTTGAAATAAACCCTCTCCTTTGCCAAGTAAGGTTTGGTCAGTGTTTTTCCAGAGCAACAGGAACCAGACTAGGACAGAAATACTCTGTGTGGCGGGGGTTTTATGTTGTTCGTCTGACCTGGAAAAGGAAAGCGTTGAAATCTAAGGGTTGTATTTGCTCATTTGGGATGGCTATATCCTTACCAGCTGTCTACCTGAAAGAACACAAGGGTATGGGTTGTAAGACAGTGTGGGGGGACAGAGTGTGGTGGAACAAATGAAAAGAAACTGTATTAATGCATTGGGAGGCTGCCATGATGAAACCCATTACTTTGTTTGCAAACCTAAGAAATTACTGAAGAATAAAATCGACTAAATACAGTAAAGGAAAAGGCTATGAAGGTACTGGTTTGAGTCACTTTTATAGTCCCCTTTATTATTATTTGGCCCAGACCTGAAGATGGAGAGCATGGTACATATTTTCATTTCTTTTACCATATACATTAATTTATTGACAGAAACACACATTTGGCTTGGAACAATAAATAAACACACCCTTGCAATGTCCTACCTGTTTTCTCCTATGTAGGTATGAGCTCCACACACAGCCAGGCAGAGATGAAGTTTCCCAACAGAGTTCTCTAACCCCACTGGCCGAAGCCCCCTGCTCTATTTCTAATCAATTCCGAGCCTGCTGTGGCTTGGGGCCCAGCCTTTCAATTATTCAAGAATGGAAAAACATCTGTTGCCTGATGCACAACAAAACCACAGTTAGTGCGAGTCAATCACCAGGGTAGTCAGGTCTCTAGATATGCACAGGTTTCTGAGAGAGGGCAGCTGCTCTAGGAAAGCTGGTGGTTTCAAACAGCATGCTGAGTGTGTGGAATATGGTGGTGGGGGGGACAAATTGAGGACTAGGGAGTGTGATGGTCTGAATGGTGATGGCCTCTATGGGCTCACATGTTTGAACACTTGGTCTCCTGTTGGAGGAATTATTTGAGAAGGATTAGGAAGTATAGCGTTGTTGGAGGAAGCATGTGACTGGGGGAGAGCTTTGAGGTTTCAAAAAACCCACCCTATTGTAAGTTAGCTCTCTGCCTCATTCTTGTGGACCAAGATGAAAGCGTTCAGCTACTGCTCAAGTGCCATGTGCGCCTGTCTGTTGCTATGTTCCCTGCCCAGGTGGTCATCAGCTCACCCTCTACAAGTCTCAAGCACCAATAAGCTCTTTCTTCTATAAGATGCTTTGGTCATGATGTCTTATCATGGCAACTGTAACTGAGATAGCAAATAGCCCAGCATTATCTGCTGCTAAACTTGGGCTATGGATATACTGGAAACCTTTGACTGCAGTCCTGGGAAGGCTACTAACCAAGGAGCAGTCCTGGGTGAATGATGGAAACTCTCAGGTCCTACACAGATTTCAGTGCTAACCACCCCGGATCTGGAAAAAAAAAATTTCTCACCCTGGGATAGAACTTGGGAAATGGAAAAGGCAGGTTCTATGATCTTCAAGCTTTTCTTACGTCTGTTTTTTTGACTTCAGGATTATTTTCAGGGCTTAGTTAGAGCCATTGCTAAATTTTCTGCTTAGGATGAAATCAGTCTTGCTATAATTTGTCCTGTTTACAGTCGTCCATCCAATCCTGTATTCTCTTTTTCAACAAGAAAAGCCCCTGTTGTGTGGGAGAGAAAGCCCCCGAGGGATCCTAGACTACCCGGCTTCATGTAATGCAGTCTAATTATGAAGGGCCAGGTGAGAACCTTCTTTACTTCACTTCTGCCTCCTCCCTGCACTCCCAAGTCTGGTAAGTTTGCATTAGCAGAACCTTTTAATGAACCATCTAGGAGCCATGAGACCCATTTGTTTACTCAAGTCTTCATTCAACAAGCTTCCATAGAGCATCGGTACAGGCCAAATAAGGGAAAGTCAAAGATGAATGAGGAAAATACATATGGCTTCACTGATGAGACTGGCATGTAAAAAGGAAACGACGCTGTGGAGGTTGCACAGACAAGAAATTTAAGAGCATCACGAGCAAAGTCAGTGAGCACGGCCCAGAGAGCCAAAGAGTCCCTCAGGTTAGTGGAATTTTTGCTGACAGTCAATTTCAAATTGCTGTACTACTTAATTCTCATTATATGTGTGCATGACTCAGGGCTCTCAGAAAATAATAAAATTAATAGTTATCCTGAAGTAAAGTAATAATAACTAAAATATTTGTTATGTACCTTTAAGATACTAAAAATGCTTTGATATGTATATGATATTTTAATACCCATTATTTAATTATTTTAGCAAAAATTATCAAAATAATACTTGATAATTTAGGTTTTCATTTGACATCATTGACTTATTAATGCCAACAGAGTTTTGCCTCATTATTTTGTACATGTAGTTAATATTTATTATAGAACCCCATTTTTCTTCTCATGAATCCGCAGTTAATGGATTTAGGTCATTCTAAGTTTGCACTATTATATTCAACATTATGGTAAAAATGGCTATCCTCAGGACAAATTATTAGAAGTAGGCTATCTGGTCCGAAGACTGTCTGAAACATACACTCTTAGAGTGTACTTTAGTTTTCATGCAGAATTAGTTTCTCTCTCTCTCTCTCTCTCTCTCTCTCTCTCTCTCTCTCTCTCTCTCTCTCTCTCTGTGTGTGTGTGTGTGTGTGTGCGCGCACGCGTGCGAACTGAGAGGTATGTAAGCATTTTCCTTAACTAACATGGAGTATACTACATTGTAGATATTAGACTAAATATTTCATGCTCATTATTTGATTTAATGATTATAATACTTCAGCCCAAGAGCTCCAATGTCGTGATAGTGATATTCAAAGAAAAATCAATCTATTAACACGCTTCATTTATCAAACCCCAAAGTAGTGGTCTTTGGAGGCAGAAGGGAGGCATATCCATTTTGAAAGGGGCAGTAATGCTGTAGTCTTGCTTACAAGCATGGTTCACCGTTCATATCCTGTGATTTTTAAACACACCTAGAGTAAATGTCCAGCAGGAGCCTCTGCTGGCTGTTGTGAGTATTGGAGCTCCCTACAGTCACATTTCTGTGTATCAGCTGATGTTGTCCATGTTTTCTCTAGCAACAGGGGGAATCACAGGTCCTGGTTTGCCTATATAGATCTATCCCTGTGGTCTGGAAGGGATTATTGGGAGTGTACCCTTTCATTCTTAGAACTGCCCCAGTTTGAGCAATAATTAATTTTGAGGAAATGTTTTGCATATTAAATAGGAGTTGGGCTCAAAGATTGACAAATGCTTCCAATTCCTTTATATCTTTGAGTGTTTTGTCTTGGTTTCTGATTATCTAGAACAACATCCTCCCTGTCGTGTTGCCATATCACTTATCCAAATGATAGCCGAGAAACAGAGCAAAGTAGAAATGTCTTATATTGTTATTTTGAGACAGAGTCTCACTACGTGGCACTGCTGGCCTAGAACTTGGTATGTACACTGGGCTGGCCTTGATCTCAGAGAGATCTGCCTGTCTTTACTTCTCCAGTGCTGGGATTAAAGGCATGTACCACCACACCCACCAGCTACTGTCCTCTGAGAGAATAACAAAACTGTCATCCCCTATCCATAGGAAAACTTCTCACTGAAAGTCAGTCGGTTTTTGTTCTTGACACAGAAACTTCAGTCCCTCCATATTTGTGGTGTTATTTCCCATCTACAGGAATTATAAGGATGTATTTGAAGAGAGACACAATGCTTAAAGAAAACACATTGGCATGAGCAGGAAGAGATGATGTCAGTCTGGAGAAAATCAAGCAGCCTAAAAGCAAATGCAAGGACTGCTATTGAAGGTGCAAATAGCGCTGTCTGCAGTAATGGGCAGGAAAGAGACACTATGAAGGATAACAATGGCAAGTCATAATAATGATGGTGATTTATTAAGAAAGTATTTAAACAGTACATTTCATGGGTTGCATTTAAGAAGGCAGTACAGAGTGAACGTTTTAGATGAGGCCTCAATCCAAAGTATTTCTTGTTGCTCAAATTAGATTTATAGAAAGCTAAGCCTTCAGCAAGCTAAGTACCCTGACTGTATAGAATGACTTAACTTTCTAAGAGTCATGGGCAGCTAAGAATTTAATATATAAGAGAAGGCATTTAAGTTGTATTTTCTGCCCTCAATGACTGTGAATTCTTGTTGGCAATATAAGGTTTCAACCTTCCTAGATGTCTTTGCATTTTAATAAAGGACTTTAAAAGACTAAAATGCTTTGTAATCCCAAAGGAGTCAAGTTTTAGTAATAAAATTCTAGGCAGCGAGAATACAGGAAAAAAGTTTGGGGTCTAAAGGATCCTCTGTCTAAAGGTCTGTAAAAGAAGCTGCTGTTTTCTTTCAAGTAAAGATGAGCCTGAAAACCAGATCGTCTCCCGAGTCACTTACGCCTTTTGGAGTCATGATCCACCACCTCAGAGAGACCCAATAGATCGAATTGTGCCCATAAGACACAAGGCAGAAGGAGTCAAGCAAGCTCATGGCCAAGCATAAGGCTGAGGAGTCCCCGGAGTAGCTTGGACTACTACTCAGTACTAATCAGAAACAAAATTATGGATCATTTAAGTGACAAGTGGTCCCAACCTCTCAGAGTCAAGACCTTTGGGGTTCTGAGAATTCTGGCTGAATATCCAGCAGACTTCAGCTCATTAATTCTATCTATGAAAATGTTTAAAGTGTAATGAAAACTCAATACAACAGAATTAGAAGGTTTGAGTCTTCCAGTGGCTTTCCCCCAAGGTACATAGCCCTAGGACAGAGGATGTGGCCTCTGGAAGCAGAGATGGACATGCCAACCTCCACTGCACTGATGCTCACTCTGTTAGTTTCCTGGGAGGAGAAAGGTAAAGAGCAAAACAAGACATCCTCACTTAGAGGATCAAGCCAAAGTCTTGTCCCAAATGTTCCACCCTTCAATGAGGTTATTCAAATCTGCTAAAAGGAAGTATATCCCTCAAGTTGTTCTCACCAGAAGTTCTGTTCAATGTTTCCTACAGAGGGGCTTAGCTTGCCTTCCACAGTGCCTCTTCCTTAATACTAACTCTTTCTGGGAATTAGAATCTGGGTCTTTGTTTGTTTGTTTGTTTGTTTTTTTCTCGAGACAGGGTTTTTCTGTGGCTTTGGAGCCTGCGCTGGAACTAGCTCTTGTAGACCAGGCTGGTCTCGAACTCACAAAGATCCGCCTGCCTCTGCCTCCCGAGTGCTGGGATTAAAGGCGTGCGCCACCTGGGTCTTTGACAGTCAAGCCCAAAGAGCAGCTATTTAGATGTAAAAAGCCCTCTGTTGACTTCAGGTCTCTGTGTGTGTGTGTGTGTCTGTGTATGTCTCTCTGTGTGTATCTCTGTGTGTGTGTGTTCCTTTATCACTCCCTTCTGCTGGAGAACAAAGGATCAGAGAATGCAAGTAGCTGAATTGGCTCTACAGGGAACAAACGAAACCTGTTATCTCCTGCCTTGAGCCGATGCAGAGTGCATGCTTACTGTACATGATCTCAGAGATATAGAGGACCCTCTATCCAAACCAGTATTCAATTTCTATATTTGGTGTATGTAATTACATCATTACCGGCTTATGTCTCTGTGGCTTGTATGGATTGTCTCATGTGTCAGCTATCATGTCCTCCTTATTGCCGAGAGAAGATGTGTCAAAGGAGGGGACCCAGGATACTGGTCAGTTCAGGTACTTCAGAACTGGGCATAACACAAATGGAACAGAAGGTAGCAGACCGGTTTCCTACTCCATGCTTTAGCTCTGGAGCTCATGCTGGGCAGATTCCACCCCCTTATCCCACATATCACATTATACCGTAATCACTCACAGTTCACCACTGTCATTATCCCCCTCTTATGGATGGTATGGTTGCTGAGTTTGGTTTAGCTCATGCCACCAAACCACAATGTCTTACTTTACCATCTAAAAACAGCCATATATTCTACTGTGCTCTGAAAAAGCTAACATCAAATTACTGAGTTTCATGTAATCTAGGGCTTTGGAAGTCTGTTGGTATACATATTGTTCTGGTGAGTTTAATGCCAACTTGTCATAGGCTAGAGTCATAGAGATGAGGGAGCTTCAATTGAGTAAATGCCTCCATAAGATCTGGCTGTAGGCAAGACTTTAAGGCATTTTCTTAATTAGTACTTCATGGGGAAAGGTACAGTCCATTGTGGGTGGTCCTGGGATCTCTAAGAGAGCAGGCTGAGCAAACCACAAGGAGCAAGCAGCACCTCTCCATGGCCTCTGCATCAGCTCCTGCCTCCAGGTCCCTGCCCTGTTTGAGTTCTTGTCCCACCTTCCTTCAGTGATGGACTATTATATGGAACCATGAGTAAAATAAGCCCTTTTCTCCCTAATTTTTATTTTATTTGTTTTTTTTTTATTTTTTGGTCATGGTATTTCATCTCAGCAATAATAACCCTAAGACACACAGTATGGAAAAGAAGTCAATAAATAGAGGGGAAAGGGTCTGAGTCCAGACGGCAGGTTCCAGAAATCAGTTTCTAAGGTGACACTGGCCAATGTCCCTAGACCTGAAACAACTCTCCTTGGCATGGGAGCTTGTGGAATCCTTGGAATGACCGAACATTGTTTAGATTCCTTGCTTGGCTCTAAGAGGGAACAGAAATTACTGTCTCTAGGGAGATACCAGATGAGCAGATGAACTCTCAGCCATGGAACAGGTCACAAGGGCTCAGTACATATATGTACATTCACACACACACACACACACACACAGAGCGAGAGACAGACAGACAGAAAGACAGACAACAACACACAGGGATAGATATATATAGAGAGAGACAGACAGACATGTACACACACACACAGAGGTGGGGTGAGGAGGCAGAGGAGACAGAGGCAGAGGGACTAAGAAAGAGAACATGAACACTTGATTACAAAAGCGCAGGTAGAGCCTGAAGGAAAATACCGCACCAGTGGTGGATGATTACTTGATGTTTTCAGCTGGTAAATTTAAATTTTACATAAAACCAAGACTGGGAGGGAGGAATCAGTGACAGGGAAAACCCCCAGTGTTCACTGAGTTTGCCAAGGCTGAGGTGCTCAGCAAGCTGGTCTAGCTGGAACTCAGCAGCTCCCTATCACATCTGCCTGTCCTCCCAGGTGTGAGCTGGTCTAGCTGGAACTCAGCAGCTCCCATCACATCTGCCTGTCCTCCCAGGTGTGAGCTGCTCTAACCCACCCCTGTGTAACTCATTTCACATCATCTACACTTTCCAATAAGCTTTTACTCTATTAGATTGCTTCCTGGAAGAGCCAAATATTAAAAATCACCGGTCAGTCGGTTCTTTATTCTGTTAGTCACCACACTGATTTTTTAAGCTCAGAACCAATAAAACTGTGATGGTGAAGAACAGATATAGATTTCTCTTTCCCACACACTCATATATAATAATAATAAAACTTTATTAAACAAGAGACATGTTGTTTCAGGGAATTTTTCTTTCCCTTTCTCTAGTGCCCTGAGGCTAAAATATACAATCTTATTAACTTCCTTGAAGAAATACTCCATTCCCTTGGTGCAAATGCCGAGCATTCATCTTCTTGGACCTGGAAAATGAGACAGGACCTTGACAGGGAGGTGTGTGGGTCATGGTTCTACCTAGGGAAATCTCGGGAAGCCAGTGTGATTAGGAGGTTCTGTGGGAATCCGGGAAGAGCCTAAGAAGCCCTCCGGATTGGCTGTTCCTGGATGTCATGTGTGAAAGAAAAAGACAAAAGTCTTGAGAGCAAGATGGCATGGCGTGGCATGCTGGGTATGAGGGAGGCAGAGATGCCGGTTATTCTCCCCCACCCAGTCAACAGAGGAGCGGGTGGGGGTTTGGAGAGCAGCTGCTGCTTTCCCAGAACCACACAGAATCAATAGTGGCATAGGAAACAGAAGGCTGGCACTCTCTTCCGAGCCGGCTCCTTCTCTGAGTCCCACTCCACGGTGGCAGATTGATCTCAAATCCCGGAAATACATCTGTGATGGTAATAACATGGGCTCTGCATCCCCCAGGGGATCAGGAACCAGGCTGCCTCCTGCATGGCTGCCCCCAGCAAAACCAGCCATGCTACTCTTGAGGCAGGAGAGGCAGCCAGCATCAGCAAGCATAGGCTGAATGAATAAATGATCTCCGAGATCAGGTGGAGAGTGAGATTAGATTACAATATCCAGGGTACAAAATCAGTCTAAATAAACATCAATAACAGAATGGCTAAAGTAAATATGGTACAGATATATGATGGAGATTCATTTAGTTGCAATGAGAAAAAATGTGTCATTTACAGGAAAATGGATAGAACTGGAGATCATGTTAAATGAAATAAGACCCAGAAAGGCAAATGTTGCATGTTTTCTTTCATATGTGGAATCTATATTTACATATATGTATGTACATATGTATAATATATATTATATGTTTGAAATGAAGATGGGGTCTATGAGAAGGGAGCAATGGGTCTAACATGGAGAGGAGGGAGGAGTAAGACAGGGTAAGGGAGAAGGAAAAGATAAAATGTGTTCTTCCTCCTGAAGCAGGCTGACCTACAGGCTGTGGCCCTATTTCCTAGGGTTAGATCTTTCAAAAAGGTTAAAGACAAAGGTGTGAGTTGGCACCAAGGGTACCCTGATTGAGTTCTCTCATGGTTCACCACAAAAGGTGGTGGGTTCCCAGGCAGGGGTTTCGGGTTACACCAGGCATGGGAAGAGGCAAAGGGACTAAGATGGCAGAGAAAACAACAGAAAAGCAGCCTGCAGGTCTCAGCCACAGACCAGCCCTGTGATAAAGGAGCATGCATGCATAGCGGTGCCCAGCCCACGCTTCTCTGCACAGGTGCATGAGAATTCAGAGCATTCCATGGGAGTCAAGGACTGATGGAAGATGAGTTAAGCCCATGCTTTGAAAGCCTAATTCCCAACTTGTATTTGGCAACAACACTTTTAAAGAGGTAATACGATTAAATGGGATCCTGAGGATGGGCCCTAGTTTCCTAGAAACTGGGTTCTTTGTAAGAGGGGAGACACCAGAGTGTTCTCACCACTCCATCCCCTGAAGATGCCATATGAGGAGCAAGATGGGTCTATAAGCCAGCAGGAAGAAAAGCCTCACTGAAAGTCAATCCTGCTGGTGCCTTCACCTTGGTCCTTTTTTGTTTTGTTTGTTTTTGCTTTTCGAGACAGCGTTTCTCTGTGTATCTTTGACTATCCTGGAGCTCACTCTGTAGACCAGTCTAGAACTCACAGAGATCCACATGCCTCTGTCTCCCTGAGTGTCGCCGCTGCCCGGCTTTCACCTTGTCTTTGCCTCCTCCAGATGCATTTCTGTGGATTGAGTAACATAGTCTGCACTACTTCTGACAGTCCTAGATGATTAATACATGGGCTGGCAGTAAAGGCTGAAATCTCCAAGGAAACTCTAAAAGGAGGCAGAGCCATGGTTCCCCCTTATTGCCAGTTGCTATAATATAATGGAGCTGTAGTCTCCACTTAGAGAGTCTCAGTAGAGTTGAACAGCCATGGCTTCTCTCTCTGCTATGTTAGCTTTTATCCTCTACTGGACCCTAGACATAAGATGCGCAGTTCCTGTCCTTAACTAGAGCCCTTCCAGGAAAATGACAATGGAGACCATGAACTCTGAAGGCCATTGTAGATACACATCTCTAGCCCAGGTGTATCACTGAAAATGCTAACAAAGACACAGAGCTATCATGAAGGATGTACTGTTTCATTCCCCGCAGGATTGGGAATCTTTTAACTGTATATGAGGGAAACAATGGGATCCTTGCAGTAAGCATTTATACACATCTCAGATTCTTTAGTTGCTGTGTGTCTTACTTAGTGAATCCCAGTGACGTGAATGCCAGAAGCACATGATTTTTAGAAAAACGTTCTCTAGACATTTGTACTGTACAGAAGATACCTCCAATACACAATAGTTGCAGTGGCCTGGCACCAGGGCAGTGACCTTCCTGCGCCCCTTTTTTCCATTCACTAGAGTGGCTCTGTAGGCACCCTTTGTGCATCCGTCTGCATCCACTCAGGCAGTATATTCCAGCTCTGTATGCTGAATCCAGCTTCCACCCTGCGCCTCCCGGTCCACTCAGGTTTTCTGTAGATCCCATTTAAGATCAACCACCAAGTGTTTCCCAGGCAATTACGTTGCACTTAGCTCTGTGTTTTGCTGAACAGTGAGATAGGAACTGAAAAGACCTTAAGGTTACTTCCAACTTGAGAGATGGGGGAGCTGGCATGGACATCTATCCTCTGCGAGCTCAGATTTCACTGCCTCCGTGATGCGTCCACAGTTATGGCCCCATTAATTCCATTTCCTCATGATCACAGAGATAGACTCCATTTCTTGGTCCCCCTTCCCTGAAAATGGAGTCTACCGATAGGTAAAATACCTATAGGTAGGAACACGTGACATTAGAAAATGAACGAGAGAGCATGTGTAGCTTCCAATCTTGTCCCATAAAACCTTCGTTTTTGCTTAGCTTCTGGTGGTAGGAAAAGATGAACAAGACTAAAATGCTGGGCCTTTGGAGATAGTGGGATCCACTACATATGCAGAGCTTGGATATTTACTGACAGTGTGGAACAGAGGCCCCCAACTCGCCTACATGAAACTCTGGTAAGAGTAAGAAAGAAACTTGCAGCGTGTTAAATCAGAGAATTAAGGATGATTTGTTCTGGTAATTAGCTTGGAAAGACTAATACATTACTGGATTTCTAAATTGGAAATAAGAGCTGTTCGACCTCTAAATTGAAGGCACCCTGAGACGGGAAACTCGCGAGCATTGTAAGTCCAATTTTCTAATTTCATAGAGCCCTGGGTACAAGCTGTGGTCAGTCCATTTGCAGAGCATTCTTGTGATTCGTGTCTCTCTAACACCTATAGGCTATGATGGTAGCTGTGAGGGTTGGGGAGAGTCCATGGACAAACCTCACCTGTGATAGTCCATGATGGAGGCAGCTTTTCAAAACATAGATGTGGCTGTGACCCACTGCAGAAAGTGAGTTATGGTTTTCTTCTTATTTCAATGGAATCCCGTGATCTCACATTATGACCCCACCCCCTTAGGATATCCTCCCTCAAAGAAATTGTAGCAGCTTTTGACTTGGATCTACTCAGACTGAAGAATGTAAGTTTCGAGAGTGAGGACTTTGGAGATGGCTTCTGGTACACTTTGCAAAGCCTGCTGGGCTACTCAGAGCCAGGTCTTTGGTGTTCACAGACAAAATCCTCAATCCATGGGTACCTGGTGGCAGACAGGTTAGTCAGCCTCACGACTGGGGGCCTAAGAGTCCTGATATGCATTCCTACTTAACTGAAAGATTCCTAAACACAGAAAGCCATTACGTTCTTAATTATCCCCCTGCTTAGCTGCTTCCCCAGCCGGGGCCTTGGCAACACTAGCCTGGGTATAAATCACCTTCCATCAGTATAACTGCAGGACCTCAGGGATCATTTTGGAAAACTAGGATGTGAATGCATCAGGTTTGGTTCCAAGCAGTGAGCACCTTATGGGATTTGGGAATATCTCTTTGAAATCTAGAGATCACTAATGAACGAGTTAGCGATCCTGACCCCTCGACTCATCCCCTTCCTCCCAGGGTTTGTCCACATCTGCACTGCACCCTGGCAGCCTCCTGGCGGATCTAGCCACAGGCTTTCATTGCAGCTAGCTCTAATTGGAGGCATCTAACTGCCCTCCCCTTCTCCCCCTCTTTCCTTTTTTTTTTCTAAATTACTAACTAAACCCAAGAGTGCTTTGTCCATTCAGGCCACGGGTAAATATTTGGGATTATTTTGATGTCAGTCACACTTGGTATTGTTTCTAATGGAATATGACCAGAAGCTGTCCTCTCATTGTATCCTCAAGCAAAGATTATGCTGAGATGCCTCAGAAATGGTTCTCTATAAGAAAGACAGGTATATTCTGTGAAGCTACTTAATATCATTTAGCCTCTTCACCAGGTCTGTCTCTCAATTCCCTTAAACTTTCAGATTCACTTGTAGGGCCTCATATGACACTATCTGGCAGGGGCTATTTTAAGTGGTTTATAAATATTTACCAATTTACTATTTTGCATTATTTTTTATGTTCACTGAACAATAAGAAACCCAGGACTATGGGAAGATGAGAGAATGTTTCTGGGTTATAGATGGAGAAAGTGGTGGAGTCAGAATGTGAGGCTGGGTAACTTGCCTCTAGAGACCACAGGGCTAATCTGCCTCTAGGGACCATAGGGCTAGTCTGTCCTCCATCAATATGCCTGCCTCCAGAACTGGTTTCATTATAGTATCCACCCTTCTTAGAGTGCCTAATCTCCTGTTCCTTGTACAGATAAGTCTTGGCTCTCAAATGTATGTAGTTTCTCTGTGAAGTTATCCCAAACATTCTACCCCATAGACAGTTGATAAGTTCGGACCAAACTGGGATGATCTGTAAGAACATGTCATTTGGAGCTTGGGTGAGGGAATGTCCATGAGCCTACACTTCCTGGTCTTCATAAAAACTATTGTACCTTCTTCATTGAATTAAAAGATGAAATCGAACAGCCACACCTAAAGCATTTAGAACAGCATTGGTTTCACTGTGACGTAGTATGCATTTTATCTGATATCTAATGTATGTTTTATTAATATCACTTCAAATTCCTCCGTCCTGCTGCTATTGTGGCATAGTTTTACTTTCCTAGCATTATGTGGCATCCTTACCTGTTTGTCCTTGCCCTGAAAACAAAGATATGTTGTAGACAGCTTTTTATTTCCTGGTACCCAGATTAGTACAATGCTGACAGTAAGCACTAACTTAATAGCAATAGTGACTTGATGAGTCAAGGGCACCCAAATTAGATCATCAGCCATCATGTTGCAAAGCTTCTTCTTACTCATCCACTGAATTATATGTAAAATACGTCATAGTTCCTTTTCAATTTTAGAACAGTGCATCTCAGAGTAATTGGATCTGACATTACTGGGAGAAGGACTCACTCCTAGATACGCAAACAAATGCAGTCTCTCATTGGAGTGGTCGATTTAAAAGAAGGCGACAACCTGGTAGGATCTTCAGACAGGAACTGGCGGTCTAGATGGGGATCTAGGCCCGTTGTTACAGTGGATGCCTTGCAAATTTTATGAACTGAGTTGGATCCCCAGAACACATGTAAAGAAAATTCAGATATTATAGCACATGCTTATATTTCCAGGGCTAGGAGGATGGAGCCATACAGATTCACGGGACTCACTGCTCAGCCAGTCTAGCCAAATCAGTATGCTCCAGGGTCAGTGAGGGACCCTGTTTTAGAAAAACCAAGGTGAAAAGAGCCCTCAGAATGACAGCTGAGATAGTCCTGTCCTCCGTATAGATAGGCGTACACATATGCATGCACACATATATGTGCATCTATACATACATGAACATGCACATGCATTCCCACACACAGGAACAAGAAGTCAAGAATTTATGGCTGCTAGTGTTAGCTGTGTGAGGTTTTCTGGCCTTATTTATTTATTTTTTTACAA
>JAQHUG010000067.1:2156215-2170994 GCA_028555095.1 Dicrostonyx torquatus | reverse complement strand
GGTGGATCTGAAGCTGTGGCACTCACCAAGGACCTGCTGCCATCAAAAGGCTTTCTGGCCTTATTTATCTTCAGAGAGGAAGCTATTTACTTACAACAGGATCCTGAAGATACACCTGCCGGGGAAATGAGAAATCGTTCAAGCCCAGCATCTCAGGATCACTTATAGCACAGAGAAAAAAACCACGTTATAAAACCCTCTCTATTATTTGACTATTTGGATCCTCAGGCTCATTGATTTCAGAATATTTTTAATGAATCATTATGAGGTCAATAAAGCTGCATGTCTTGCAAATAGTCAGGGAGATCCCACATGACTCTAGTGCTGCAGTGCATGGGCTGTTTCCAAGGCCCCTGCATCATGCCATGGCTTCTAAAAACTAGGGCAAGTATTTCCTCCCTGGCCTGCTTATATACCCTGTGTGTGGGGGCGAAAGTCTCTGCGTGTGCTCAGGGTAAAGGGGTAGGACCACCTGAAGTCTTGCTCTGGATGATTAAACATGTTTGCTACTGTTCAAGAAAGTTAGCCTCCCCTCCCTGCTCCCTGCACCGGAAGGAGGAGGTGCAGTATTTACTTCTTTCCTTCTAAGAGAAAGAACAATACCAACATATTTATAGCTACATTGGACTTTCAAGAGCATCTTCCTAGATGGCAGGCCCTAGGCATTGCTTCCTATCTCTGAGGTCATCAGCAGGACGGAGTCCAAATATCCATGAGAAGTACCAGAAAGAACCAGGAACAGATGTGGATCTAGGTAGTTCTATGCTACTACCTTCCATCCAGATCTAAAATATCTCAGGTCTGCTTTCCTATGGCATCCTATGGATTTTTCAAATCCTGTGGAGTTGAAAAATGTTGTTCCATGTTCAAGTACACCTTTGGGATAAGTTAGTATTTTATCTCATGCTTGCCTGGCTTTCCTAAATGAGCTGTCTACTGCACAGCATCCTACGGTCTTTGAGTATGGAACAGATTTTCTTTGGTGCATGTGGAGGGAAAGAGATGACTGGTTAGGTTCAGGGAAAGGGAGGTAAGAGCCAAGTGCTTTTCGAGGTTGTTTTTGTAGCTAGTGTGCCCAGATTGTTGTGTGTTTTGTGAGTACAGTTTGCATTCCCTGTAAAACAATACCTTCCTTGAACTCTTTCAAGTCTTGCTTGGTGTGGTATACAGTGTCAATAACACTCATGTCCTTGCTATGTCTCAGCACCTTTCCATAAGACTCCATATTTTTACCCAGTTTAGTTCAGCATTTCATGCCTACATAGTACAAATCACCATCGCTGATCATCTCTCCATTTCTATCCCTCTTATCCACGTCAAAGCCAGTTAACATCCTGCTTTCATTAATTACATCATGCTCAGATGATGGTGGTTCACCTGGATACATTGCTCTCTCTGCCCCTTGCATACCAGTATAGCCTGTAGTACTCTTTGCCAGATTCCTCTGAAGTCACTGGCTTCCTCAAGAAAACACAATGGCTCCCCGTTGTCTACTAAAAGCTAAGCATAGCCTGGCTTTTAAGGCCTAGCATCTGGCTCTAATCCTCCTTTTCTGCTTGTCCCTAATTTGTTTTTTGTAATACTCATCATTGCATGATTTACACCACACTTGTGACTCCTTGCATTGCCTAACGATTCATTTCTTTCCAGGAGTACCCAACACCCTGTGTTTCATCTTGTCTGTCAAGTCATTTCATTCATTTGCCTGGACCCCTCTGACACTGCTCTATCTCCTACTTCCTATCTTCTACCCTCCACTACAGTTGCAGCAGTGTGAACTTTCTGTCTGTGCGGCTGAGCTATTGGCACGATGCCTCGTGGAGTCCAGCATCAGCTCTGTCACTGCTCTCCTAGATTCTCTCCTGCCCATATTGATACTCACCCACAGAGGGCCGGGGTTTTCATTGCTACGTCACAACTATTTTCAAAACAAGTGATCTAAATTCCAGTCTGGGGACCTAAATAGTCGCCATGGTACCATCTTTCACAAAAGAAAAACAACATGTATTTATTATTCAGGATGTAGCCTGAAGCTTTAACTCCTAGGTAGGAAAATCTTTATCTTAGTGAGGGGGCTATCCCTGAACATCAGGAGGAAAAAGTGCCTGTTACCCAATTCCACACAGATGCTCCTTCCTTGGCTTGGAGACCTTCTTTCTTTCCCTTGTTTATCTCCCCACCTCCCTAATTTTCAGTAGTCACGATTCATATATTTTTGCCCTCATGGAGGGCAAGACTTCCTTTCTTTCTTGTCACTCCAAATGATTGACATCATACACAAATTAAAGATGAGCACAACTACCCCGAATAAATATTACTAGAATATTTTAAGGTGAAGTCAAGCCCAGGAAACTCAAGCCAAAGAGACAGGAGGCAGAGAACACAGCTCACATTTAGCATTCAAATAAAGGCAGGTTGCTTTTCTTGAGAGGGCTCTAAAAGGCTGCTGGATTCTCACAGTTTAAGTCCAAAGAACAACAGGCAAAGAATTCATACAATTTCTATACTTGACTCAAAGTTTTGTGGGGGTGGGATCCAAATTGTTAAGAATTCACATTTCCTATTTGTGTGTGCATCTGGGCTTTATCTACCTGAGTAACTGTGGTTCATGACTCCTGATATATTCTGTAATGATAGGATTGGAACATGAACTCATTAGGGATTGAAAAGAAAATATATTCTTTTGGAGTAAGTGAATGAATGAGGGAGGGAGGGAGGGGAGAAGGGAAGGAAAGAGTAAATGAATGCACACAGATACATAAGGAGGGCAGCCCCCCCCCCCTGCAGGCCAGCGCTATATATGGTAATCCCAAATCCAAACCCACAGCCTCTCCCCCGAAGGACAATATATATGTAAATAGAGCCATCACATTCAGAATGTCAGGCCTCTGAGGTTTCCTCTGGAGCTCACAAAGGCCACTTCACATTTCTCCATGAAATTCCAAACCTTGACAGCTTTCTTAACACAGTGATGGTGTAGAATAAAAGCTTCAAAAATCATGCTGTTTGAAAAGTAAACTACTTACTGTTCGGTTCAGAGGAGGAATTCTGAATTTGAGTACTTCACAGTCATCAAAACTTGGCCTTACGACACAACAGTGATTTAAAATGTAAATACAAGTTTTTAGGCAGGCAGATCAAGGACCAGCCATTGCCCAAGCTTAGAGCGGGACTGAACATGAGCTGTGAAAGGGACAGACTCCCCTACTCACTGGGTCAAGGCTTTGACGACTTCAGTCTGCAGGATTTAATGCTACAGCACCCCGCCTCTCAGCTCCCAAGGATTCAGACACATTGCTACAAAGGAACTGTGCAGTAAATGCGGGAGAGTTAATAACTGAAACAGATGGTCTTTAAAAAAAAAAGGTACTCTGTAACCTCCAATGAATTAAAGGTTGCCTGTGAACCACATCTTGCTTTTTGCCTCCTGCCTGTCCCTGTGAGTACAGCTGTATCTCAGTTTTCAGGTGTGTACCCGTGCTTATATGGACATGCTTGCGCTTTAAGGGCCTCTGTTTCTCAAAGCATATCTGCCTCCACGAACCCTACAAATTGCTGGTTATTGTTTTGTATGGAATGGAGATGATTGGATAGGATCCTTAGTGTGCAGTGGTCACTACTGTCTGCATAGGCCTCTTAGACTCTCCCCTCTGCTTCCTTAACTGTGGGCATCTGCTGCCCCAGAACCTGGCAGTGTGGGCTGGGGCTGATGCCAGCCCCTGTGGAGCCAGAGCTGTTCTGAGGTTCCCTGATAGGAGCTGGCAGACTTTGCCTGGGTTGCGGGGGAGGACTAGATGACCTCTAAGTTCCCTTCCAATCTTAAAACCGTGTGACAGATTTAGATGACATGACACTAATATTCCCCTGTGTTAAAGGACCACCCTCCTCCATACACAGCTGTTTTTCTACTTTTTCTAGAAAAATCAGTCTAAAGAGCGTGGTCTATAGACAAAAGATGTGACTCACCAGTTTTCATCCTGATTTAAAAAAAAATTGCACTATGGTATTGGTATTTATATATCTATGTGACAATACATGACCAAATATGAAATTTTTCACATACAAAAACTTATAAACACTTTATAGCTACATCAAAAATACCCAGAAGCCCTAGGTAGGAGTAAGCCAAGCTTAATTTTTCAAGGAATATAGAAACCAGTGAAGCAAACCAAGGAAGTTGCCTATGGATGTAAGGTTCTGGAAACGGTTTTCTGAAATTTAACTCAGTGGATATATGTTGAAGGTTGGCGACTAGGCTGGGCTGCACTTGTTTCATATACAAAGAGTCCTGCTTGATTTTAGAGACTGGTACAACACAATTTCTTTAATAGGGACAGTGAGGGAATAAGAATAAGAAGTCCCTTTACTACCAAGAACCAGTTACCAGCCAGGCCTTCTGCCACACCACGCATTATATACTTGTATATGCATTCTGCATTTAATTTCTAATGCTTAATCAGTCATTAAAGGTGATTATATTCATCTCAATTATACATCTGAGAAAAACAACTCAGGAAGGGGTTGAATGTCTTGACCCAGGCCACTTACCTATTAAATACTAATTCAGATTTTAAAAGCGTAGGTGTTTGACTGCAAAGTCCAAAGATTCGATATCATACTTACATTTGGCTGCCACAGTAGCTGGCCGAGGGATGAGGGAGGTTCTCTATGTGTCCTGTGATGGGGTGCACAACTTCCCAGTATTCAGCCTCTCTTCCCAGGCTCCATGCACTGCAGGGGCACCCCTCTTCTCTTTGTTTGAAATGTGCCAGGTGGTGAATACAGGTGTGAGTGATGGTCAGGTTTTGAACCCAGCTTTTAGCAATAATTAACTATCTTAAGTAACCAATTTAGGTGAGGCGTTTTCTAGCCTTTTTCCTAAGGTCTTTCTTCTGCCTAAGCCAATTTAACTGCAAATGCATCCTCCCTGACTGACAGCCTGTTCAGAGACTCTCAGTGCAGGTGACCTGGTTCGTGGTCAGATGTGCCTGCAAAGGGGAGGCTTCGCAAAGCTGCCGGTGCGGATCTCGGGGTGAAGTTGTGTGCTCTGCTCTCAGCCTTCTAGAATCTACCCAGGTTTGGAGCCCGTTCTCCATCAAAACCGCAGGTTGCTCCTCGGCAGCACAGATCCATCTTTGCCCCCTGTGATGGGCTCCACTCGCCTGGCAGCCACAGGCAAGACGTGTTTTATTCGCGAACATCCTTCTTGTTTCAGCAGATAATGGACTCTAGTTAGGAGACAACACAGTAAACGCAGCATAAACACGGGGATGTGCAGCCGGAGCGAGACTGCATATAAATAAGAGTGCTGGGAGCCAGGAATGTAATAAGTCAGGAGTGCAATGGAGAAAAGGTTATTAAAAGCGGAGCTTGTAAAAATCTGCAACAAGCCTGGAAGCTTGGAGCCGGTCTTGATTAGGAGAGGACTAAAGGCGGCAGTCTGTTTTATCTCTGTTGCTGAATGGCTGGGTTACTGGACACTGCACTTAAAATCCCGCTGCTACGGGCTTGGTTCAATTGTAAAGTTGGGATTTTACACACTTAAAAATATTCCAGGGCTGTTGTAAAGCTGTGTACCCAGAAAGCATTGACACACAAAAAGCTAAAAGTACCACACAAATGCAAGGTTATATTATTCTTCAATTTTGAAAGTGGCTGAAATTACTCGTACACATTTGAGCTCTCTTGTTGGCTGAATATCAAGCAATGTTCTCCTTTATACCCAAAATCTCTCAAGGATATGGCAGTCGTAAAAGCATTGTCTGCTACAATAGAGCCCAAACAGAAAGACCTCTCTCTCTCTCTTTTTATTAACTTTGCATTAGTTAAGATCCAGTAGGCTATGCTGCAAATAATAAATGAACCTTGAAATCTCGGTGGCTTCGTAACGACACTGAAAAGGAACAAGCCGTCTTTGTGGGACAATGCCCAGTGCATCTGGGGCAATTCTCTTGTGTTCATTTTAGAAGCAAGGGCCTTTTGACCCTCTGGCTCTTTCTAGCTGGTAGCCACACCTGTGAGTTCAAGTATTTGCACAGTCTGGAAATGTGAAAGTCAAGAGGACCTCTTGATGAAATTGTTTTAAGTCATACCAAGAGGTGTATCACCTCTACTCCTCTTTCTTTGTCTCGAACCCAGTATTGAGGCTCTGACCCCACCACGACATGTGAATCTGAGGCTACACAGGGAGGTTTCTTTTCTGGGTGTGTGTGTGGGGGTGTGTGTGTGCCTTACCTGCCTTGTTGGTTCTTATACTCGGCCTCTGGCCGCGGAGACCTTGCAGCTGCAGAAGAAATTATACCACTTTGATGTTATGCTTCTGGCCTGTAAGCCTGCAGATAGGCAGGAGCTTGTGTATTAGAGGGCAAAATGAAAAAGCCAAAATGACTTACCAACCACCTATCGACGGTTAAGCCAGTCCACTGTGATTTCAATACTGGAAATTTGTGTGTCGGCTTCCTGGCTTATTCAAGGTAACACTGAAGTAATTTAACCATATTTCCAGGCTAATTGCTTCCATGCCATCTTAGCTGCTATGATATAATTGGGATAGGATTACCTCTTAGCCTTCTAATGCTCAGGCTAATAGCTTTGGTCAGGCATTTTACTATTGATTAGAATACTTTATTAAAAGTCTAAAATCATTGTGTGAAAAGAAAAACTTGTTAAATGCAGTCATATATATCTTACAGCTTAACAGCTGGCATTCCCAGAGTCTGAAGTCATCATAAATGGCTGACATTACTTACTGCAACCTGTCTCAGTGTTAAAGAGATTCAGTAGTAACTTTCAGGCTGCAGAGATTCCAATGGCAGGATGACTGAGATTCTGTTGTTATTTATGTCTTTGCAGAGAGAATGGAGTGGACATCTATAGAAAGAAATTAGTACTTCAAAATAGCAGTCTGCGTTTAAGTTCACTTTAAATACCTTTGCCAGATGGACAGCCAACTGTTTTCATCAGTGTTTGGAACTTCCCAGCAGTAAAATGCTGGTGTGTAAAGGTTAGCCATTCATTTTATCTTCAACAATGCAGTCTGTTCTTAGAGTGAGTCCATTCTCTCCGTTTGTGAGCTCGAGGGTTTGAATTTGCCAGTCCTAAACTCCATCTGCTTGTTGCCTGTCAACAGTGGAACAGATTTCAATAAACTTACAAGCTGTAAATAAATTGTTGAATAAACCTAAATGATAGGCAAGTCTTAAACACTGGAGTTTGTTGGACATAATAATTAAGACTCAGAGAAGTGGGGGCTGGGAGATGACTTCGTGGGTAAAAGTACTTGCTTGTGTGAGCATGTGGATCTCAACATCCATGAAAAAAGTCTGGGCATGACTGTGGGTGCCCATAGCCAGCATTGGTTGGAGACAGACAGATCCCATCCTACATCAAGCGAATAAGGCAGAGAGCCATAGTCGTTTTAACAGCGAGGAATAATTCAGAGTGACCCAGGGTTTCTGATGATTGATGGAAGTGCCGTGAATGCTTGTCCATGCTTTTACTTTCAATCTTTATGTGTGTTTATAATTAAAGAGGATCTTTTTTGAGAGGTCAACTTGAGCCTGACTTTGTTGTCTGATCTAGAAGTCTGTTTCTTAATCTAAAATTTATTTGTATTTAGAAGGGAGTCTTTCATGTTTTATTATGTCTGACAATTTTCTCTTTTTCTATATTTTTCTTGCTGTTTAGTTGTTTTTCCCTTTTTGCTTCTTCGTTAATTTGGAATCATGCAGTGTTTTCAATATTTATTTTTATTTTACTTTTTTGTTTGTGTGTATTGAGTGTGCATGCGTGCGTGTGTGTGTGTGTGTGTATGTGTGAGTGTGTGTGCAAGCATGGGCATGCCACTCATGTGGAGGTCAGAGACATGCCACACATATGTGTTTCTCTCTCACTTTGTTTGAGGCATAATTTCTTCTGCAGCTGCAAGGTCTCTGCGGCCAGAGGCCAAGTATAAGAACCAATAAGTCAGTTCTTAATGTTTGTGAGGCAAGCACTTTTTNTTTTTCTATATTTTTCTTGCTGTTTAGTTGTTTTTCCCTTTTTGCTTCTTCGTTAATTTGGAATCATGCAGTGTTTTCAATATTTATTTTTATTTACTTTTTTGTTTGTGTGTATTGAGTGTGCATGCGTGCGTGTGTGTGTGCGTGTGTGTGTGTGTGTGTGTGTGTGTGTGTGTGTGAGTGTGTGTGCAAGCATGGGCATGCCACTCATGTGGAGGTCAGAGACATGCCACACATATGTGTTTCTCTCTCACTTTGTTTGAGGCAGACATTCTGTTGTTATTCTATCTGTATATACTAGGTTAGCTGCCCTTAGTCTCTGAGGGTATTGTATCTTCTTCTTCCTTTAGCTCTGAGATGCTCATGTCTGCAGGCTTACAGGCCAGAAGCGTAACACCAAAATGGTATAATTTCTTCTGCAGCTGCAAGGTCTCTGCGGCCAGAGGCCAAGTATAAGAACCAATAAGTCAGTTCTTAATGTTTGTGAGGCAAGCACTTCTTTTTGTCTTTTTTTTGTTGTTTTTGTTTTTTTGTTTTTTGTTTTTCGAGACAGGGTTTCTCTGTGGCTTTGGAGCCTGTCCTGGAATTGTCTTTTTTAATCTTCTTTTTTCTTTTTATTTATTTTTTTCTAAATTAGCCCCTTCCTTTTCCCCCCTCCCCTTCTATTCTCTCCTGTGGTCCCCATGCTCTCAATTTACTCAGGAGATCTTGTCTTTTTCTACTTCCCATGCAGATTAGATCCATGTATGTCTCTCTTAGGGTTCTCATGGCTGTTTAGGTTTCTGGGATTGTGATTCGTACGCTGATTTTCTTTGTTTTATGTCCAAAAGCCACTTATGAGTAAGTACATGTAATATTCCTCTTTCAGGGTCTAAATTACCTCACTCAATATAACATTTTCTAGCTCCATCCATTTGCCTGCAAATTTCAAGATGTCATTATTTTTTTCTGCTGTATAGTACTCCATTGTGTAAATGGAACACATTTTCCTTATCCATTCTTTGTCAAGGGGCATTTAGGTTGTTTCCAGGTTCTGGCTATGACAAACAAAGCTGCTATGAACATACTTGAGCACATGTCCTTGTGGTATGATTGAGCATTCTTTGGATATATACCCAAAACTGGTATTGCTGGGTCTTGATGTAGGTTGTCACCTAATTTTCTGAGAAATCACCATACTGATATTCAAAGGGGCTGTACCAGCTTGCACTCCCACCAGCAATGCAGGAGTGTTCCCTTTACCCTACAACCTCTCCAGAATAAGTTGTCATCAGGGTTTTTGATCTTGGTTATTCTTACAGGTATAAGATGGAATCTCAGAGTTATTTTGATTTGCATTTCTCTGATGGTTAAGGATGTTGAACATTTCTGTAAGCGTCTTTTAGCCATTTTATATTCCTCTGTTGAGAGTTCTCTGTTTAGATCTGTACCCCATTTTTTATTAGATTATTTGTTTTTTTAATGACCAATTTCTTGAGTTCTTTGTATATTTTGGAGATCAGACCTATGTCTGATGTGGGGTTGGTGAAGAGTTTTTCCCTTTCTGTAGGCTGTTGTTTTGTCTTGTTGACCATGTCCTTTGCTTTACAGAAGCTTTTCAGTTTCAGGAGGTCCCATTTAATAATTGTTTCTCTCAGTATTTGTGTGACTGGAGTTATATTTAGCAAGTGGTCTCCTGTGCCAATGCGTTCAAGTGTACTTCCCATTTTCACTTCTGTGAGGTTCAGTGTGGCTGGCTTTATGTTGGGGTCTTTGATCCATATGGACTTGAGTTTTGTGCATGGTGATAGATATGGATCCATTTTCCTTCTTCTACATGTTGATATACAGTTATGCCAGCACCATTTGTTTAATATGCTTTCTTGTTTTCATTTTACATTTTTTGCTTCTTTGTTAAAAATCAGGTGTTTGTAGATGTGTGTATTAATATCTGTGTCTTTGATTTGGTTTTATTAGTTCTCCTGTCTGTTTTCATGCCAGTACTAGGCTGTTTTCAGTACTGTAGCTCTGTAATAGAGTTTGAAGTCAGGGATTGTGATGCCTCCAGAAGTTCCTTTATTGTAAGGATAATTTCGGCTAACCTGTTTTTTTTTTTCCATATGAATTTGAGTACTGTTCTTTTGAGGGCTATGAAGAATTTTTCTGGGATTTTGATGGGCATTACATTGAATCTGTAGATTGCTTTTGGTAAGATTGCCATTTTTACTAGAGGCAAGCACTTTTACCCACTGGACCCAGAAACAAGATGCTCAATTTTATCTTCATAATTAGAGTTAACTCTAGAGCAGTGGTTCTCCATCTTCCTAATGCCATGACTCTCTAATACAAGTCCTCATGTTGTGGTGATCCCTAACCATAAAATTATTTTTGTTGCTACTTCACAACTATAATTTTGCTACTGTTATGATTCATGATGTAAATAAATATCTGATATGCAAGATATCTGATATGTGACCCCCCCAAAGGGGTTGAGATTCATAGGTTGAAATATGCTGCTCTAGAGCAATGATTCTCAAAGTGTCTAAAGGACTCCAACATTACCCATCATAGTCACTGTTTGGGTCGCTTATCCAGCCTCTTCACAGGTTTGTTCCAAGACTTACTGAATTAAACACTCTGATGATGTGACCAAGCAGCCTTTCTGTTGAGGTCCTCTCTAAGACTCTGATGTGTTCTGACAGTTGATAACTGACATGCAATTTAAATTATTCAAATGTAGCACTCCATAATCTACTTTTAGATTATATTCTACTACTAGACCTATACAAGTAATAAAAATAGTTTCAATTTTTACTTCCTGTTTGTTCTGGTTAGTTTTTGTCAACTTGATATAAGCTAGAGTCACCTGGAAAGGGAAAACCTCAAATGAGGAATTGACTCCATCAGCTTGGCCTATAGTCAAGTCTATGGTGCATTTTCATGATTCATGATCGACATAACAGGGCCCATCCCACTGTGAGTAGTCCCACCCCTGGGCAGGTAGGGCTAAGCGATTGAGCATGCCATGGAGAGCAAGCCAGTAAGCTGTGTTCCTCTGTTGTTCTTGCCTCCTTGCTCTGACTTCCCTCAGTGATGGAGCATAACATAGAAGGAGAAGTCAAATAAACGCTTTCCTCATCACGCTACTTTTGGTCATGGTGTTCATGCCAGCCATGGAAAACAAGTTAGAACTCTTTATTGGTATGAGTCTGCCATTAGATTGTCTCTGTCTATTTTATACTGTATAGTATAGTTTACCTCATCTTTTAAGTTAGTTGGAGAAATGAGATGCAATCTTTCTTTTTATTTATATTTACCATTTCTGTTGGGCTTCTTCATGTCTAAATGAGCTTCAAGTTCCTTTAACTATCTCTGGTAGCAAAGTGTTCTCAGTTATAACCTTTCAATATTCCTTTATTTCATTCTTGTATGTATTGATGTTTTCACAGAATAGATATTTCTAGGTGGACTTTTTGAGGCACCATGAAGATGTTATTCCATTTTTGTCTTGTTTACATTGATTTTGATATGAAATCTCTGTTTGTTTTTACCTTTGCTGTTTTATGTGTTATTTATCTTTTTAGTTTGCTTTTAAATATTTTCTCTGTATCACTGGCTCACACCAGTTAAATGACAGTGTGTTTTGCCACTGTTTCATTTGTATTTATATTGTTTAGCTTTCATTAAGCTTCTTGGCTCAGGGGACTGTCAGTTTTCATCAAATTTGGACAAATTTGAGGCCATTACATTTTCAAATATTTTTTTGTTCCTGTCATTTGCTTCTCATTTCCACTCCAGGTAGGTCGCCATGGTTCTGTTTGTTAACTTATTTATTTTCTGGAGGATCTTTCCTCCCTATGACTCTGTTTACCTAATTAGAAATCCTTACATTACTTACCTTCTATTACTCAGTGTCCACTCTGCTAGACAGTCTGTTCAGACAACCTAGAATTGGTTTTGCTTTTCTTTTGAATCTTCCTTAGATAGATATATTTACATAAATACATATTTTATTTTTAGGGTTAAATATCTATGTATAATATTTAAAGCATTATTTTTTTCAAGAGATTCTCTTTTTTGGCACACTTCTGTCAATTGATTTTTATGTTAAAGTTTGTCATCTTTCCTTTTCTGTCTATCCAAAACAATATTTGTTTACTTCTGCTGCTAAGATTCTAACCCAGAACATTAAGTGTGCTAGGCAATTACTTTACCACTGAGTTACATGCTCAGACCCTCAGTGCATCTTACTTGATTATGCTGCTCAAAGTTTAGGCTTGATTTCTTACTTTAAAGAGTGTTAAAATTTTGTTTGGACAAGCCATAAAAATTATTTATGGATTAGCTTGATCCTTTTGATGTTTCTGTTCAAGATTTTCCTCTGTTGTGGTTTGTTTGTTAGGAAGCATTCACAGAATAACCTTTTGGTCTGGGGCTAATTTGGTTTGTTTCTTATTTGCTGTCTTTTATTCAGTGTGCTGAATATTCAGGGACATCTTTTGCATCAACTTCTTGAATTCAAATGTGTTCCTGGCCTGTGCAGGCCTCGAGATTCATTTGCCTGACAGAGTGGAGTTTTTCTTTGCTTGTCATCACGTGATACAGTTTTATTTAATATGAATATAGAGCTTCATGTTCAGCATCATATTCAAGGAGACCCTGTGATGATTCCCAAAACTTTTTTATTTTCTATTTTTCCCTTTTTTTGGCACTTTAACCTGCAAATTTTCCTATTTCAGGTTCCCAACAATTAGCATCCTCTCATGCTAATGAGACTAATGTTCTCATTTGACTCTCCCTTCTTGAGGTATGGATTTCTAAGTTCACTTAGGAAGGAAAAAGGGATGCTATAGCACTCAGTTTGTTCTTTCTCTTCTCAGCCTGGCTATCAGACTAAGATCCTTGTTAAGTTTTATGTTTTATTGTGGTTTAAATGAGACAGGCTCATATATCTGAATGCTTGGTATGTGCAGTTGATGGAACCATTGAAGAAGAGGTGTGTCAAGGGAGATGAGCTTTCAAGTCTCAAAAACCCACACCCCTCCAAGTCAGCTGTGTCTCTTTGCCTCATTTTTGTGGGTCAGATGTTACATTTTCAGCTACTGTCCCTGTGCCATGCCTCCCTGCTGCTGTGATCCATGCTATGATGGTCATGGACTCTAACCAGCTGGAACCTTAAGCTCCCAATTACTTTCTTTGAGAAGTTGCCTTGGTCATGGTGCTTTGTCACAGCACTGACGTAACTAAGTACAGAACTGACTAAGAGAGTGTTTGTTATTTTCTATTTTGTAAAGTTTCTAGTTGTGGGGGAGACTAAGTTTAGTATCAGTATTTTTTTGAGGCGGGCCAGTGGTGAAAGTCTCCCACTGATTTACCTTGAACATTTGTTTAGACTTGAATAATATGGCATTGATTTGTTTGGTATGGGAAAATTCTGTACTAGAATTCAAGTCATTTTTTTTAATCTCCTTTCTGCAAGTAAATTACGATCTGAAAAAAATCCTTCTGTGGTGTTTGGATATTGGGTTTCAGTATTTATATGTTGGAAAACTATGGAATAATATTTCTGTTTATATCTTTGAGACAGAGACTTCATGGCATTTTAGTATTGTATTTTCTTTCTGGCATGTTTATATGGATTAGGCGAGGTGTATACTATGGGGAAAATGCCTCAGTTTCCAGCATCTTGAAATTATGGTTGTAGGTCTTTTCCTTGCCAAGAAACAATTACTAAGGACCAGTTCAACCCAAAGACCTGGACTCTCACGCATGCAGGGGATAGAATGGATTGTCCAGGCTGCTAGAAGAATCCTTGGTTGCAAAGTTTCCACACTTGATGTTTGTGCTCACTACGAAATGAAGAAAGAGCTAGAATGTCTTTCACAGTTTTAGTGGCTACACCTAGAAGCAAATATGTTATCACTACTCACATCTTTTGGTCATAACTACCTGCTTTTGTCCAGGCACAAAATAATGAAGATTCAATGTGTCCAAAAAGATGAGCGCTCCATACTGACTAGCACACCAACACCATGTCCCTGGCCACCTGAGACTGGCTGCTTTCCATCACTGAAGAGGGCCTCTCAGACCAAATTGTATGTGTGTAATCTCTTCCACTTGTTTAAGGGGCATTCTTAAATGTTATCTTAATATCGCTACATTGATCTTTGAGCTCTTCTGGGTAGACTGTTTTAGCCACTTTGCCTCGGGTGAAATACAGTGAAGCTAGACACAGATCAAGAGAGAAACTGGAAAGAGATTTATCTTTATTGTATGTACAATTCCCTGGAGAGAGTATGCCAGTCAGGGTCACTGAGACAAACACAGGGTCAGCCATGAGACAGAGGCAGGGAGAGGAGTTGAAGGTAAGCGCATCTGTTATGGCTTCTCCAGGAAGGAAAAAGCAATGTAGGTCAGCTAGGTTCAGGATTGGCTAGTTTAATACTGGCAGGCTTTGAGGCTTAGGGTTGATCTTAGTTTTCTGATACTTGGCTCCAATGTGAACAGGATGTGTATATTGTGACTGATGTGTGATAGTCCAGTAAGGGTGACTGTTGAAATATGAATTTAATTGATAATACCCTCAAAACTGAAATAAAACAGCATGTAAGCAAAACTATTATCATACAGATATAACTTATTACCCCCATTTCCTATTTGGAGTCCTTATTCATATTCAAGGCAGATCAATTTTCCAGCATCATCACTATTACCTAAACAATCATAGAGTTAGGACACGAAGGTCTGATTCACTGATAGGCATTTTCCAGGGCAATGCCTTTTTATTTATTTATTTATTT
>JAQHUG010000067.1:2118693-2148981 GCA_028555095.1 Dicrostonyx torquatus | reverse complement strand
CAGAAGTAAATGACTGACAAACTATACTATTTAAAATCACTGCTTGGCCCATTAGCTCTAGTTTATTATTGGCTAACACTTATATCTTTATTTAACCCATTTCTATCACCTCTTGGCTGTGGCTTACCAACTAAAGTTTTGGTGTCTCCTGTAGGACTACATGGTTTCTCTCTTACTCTGTCTCCTTTCTCCCAGCATTCAGTTTAGTTTTCCCCACCTATCTAGGGGAATCCCACATCACCTTCCCTTTTCTGTTTAAATGAAAAGGAAGGCCTTATCTTTAACAGTCACCCAAAGTTCTTTATACCACTGGGGCATCCATCTTCAGCCTACAGGCCCATAGTATCTGTGTGATTATTTGAGGGCTGAGCAACCGGAATTCAACAAGTGGGCTCCTATAACACCTGCCATACTAGCTTCTCTACAATGGTGGCTAGAACTTTTAACTTTGAGCCAAAATAAACCCTCCATTCATGAACTGCTTTCTCAGGGCACCTTTTCTTAGCAACAGAGAAGTGCCTAAAATGGTACTCTAGGAACAGGCAAAACAGTTTCCTAAAGACTTCCTTGCCCCAATTCCTGAAACCTGTGAAAACACAAGGTTATATGGTAAAGGGGAATTAAAGTAGTAGGTGCCCTTAAAATTGGGAGAATAGCCTGGTGAATTTAGTGTAAACAGAAAGGCTCCTCCAGGCAAATGCTGGGGGTTGGAACAGTAGGAGAAAGTGACTTAAGGATTAATGACAAAGATAGAGATTGAGATAGCTCATTGTGACAAAGACTCACCCTCCATTGATAGCTGTGAGGATAGAAGCTGCCACCCTTTATAACCTGACAAAGGGAAAAAAAAGAAAAGGGATTTATTCTACCTAAAGAAAGGTGCTAAGATAGCCTTTGAGGTTAGCTTCAAGAGATACACACCAGACTTCTGACCAACAGAACTCAAATAAGTTTGTGTTTCTTTAATCCCCAAATTTGTGTTCATTTTCATAGTTACAATAGGAAACTAACATTGCTTTTCTTCTGTTCCCCAACATCCTCTCTTTTAATAAAGAAAAGTACATTTAGAGGATTATATAGCATAATCTCCAACTTTTACAGTTCCAACACCCACAATATTTAAACAGCTGTAGAGCTGCTCTGTGTGACATAAAGAAACAGACCTTTTACAGCTGCATGTTTAAAATGCTGTAACTACCCAAAGGGAGTCTGTAAAGAGTGATCCTACCTAGATGGAGAGAAAGGCCAGAAACAGGAAAGATTCTACAATGTACCTGGGTGAGCAAATGTTAAGACCTCACTTTGAAGGTAGGGTTCTACTAAGGACACCCCATTTCTCCTCTTCATGACTTGCTTGGCTAGTTCAGCACCCAGAATGGCCTTATGGATAAGAATTGCCACTCTGTGTCTTGCTGCCTGTTTCTTCCTGTTGGACAAGGAATGACACAATGAGAAGGGCTGAAGATATTTCCATTACTGAATTACAATGATTCTTGCAGACCACTAGTGGGACCAGGGGAGAGAGAAAAAATTCCCAGAAATGGGTTTAAGACCTGTCATTACAGGAAGATAGAAAACTTGGAGCAGGTATCACTTTTGCTCATTTTAAAAGCCAATGTAGAGATGAGACACACTTTCAGAGAAATAACTTAGTCGGTGATGATGACTGAACCCCAAAAGGCACCCAACTTGTCAAATCTGGATTGCAGAGGAAGGGCTTTGCTCTAGACTCAGGTAGCAAGGCATGTGGCCTAGTGGAAAAGGAATAAGATTGTGATAAAAGGAAGGTGGTAGAGGTTGTGGGGGTGGTGGTAGTGAGAAAATATCCTTGTCCTAGGGATCCCATGCCAATCAAGAAGAGTGAGAGTACTGGATTCCATTGTGGAATCATACACACTACATCATGAGAGTAAACCAATTCTGCCTCCGAAATCTAGGTAAGAAGATTCTCTCCAAAGTACAGCAGTGTCTCTCCAATAGAAAAACCATAGATTTAAGATCAATAACAGGCTCTTGAGGATAGTAGGGTATGCCTGTGAGGTTTTTTTTTTTTTTTAGATAGTAAGAAATTCATATGGGAGCTGGGAGTGTGACTTGGGAAGACAGTCCAACTTAAAATTAATTTCCTCATGTAACAAGGCAATAGCCCTGCTGTGTATCCTCAACTTTAAGAATAAGTGAGATGCCCTTTTTGTAAACTCCGATGTCATTTAAAAAGTCAATCATGACTGATACTTTTCCAAGTATTAAAGCTGGCTCAAATTTACATCAATTTATTAGAATTAGCAAAGCTTTGGAACAGTCTTTCTTGTGTGATATTTTATGGCAAAGAAGGGATTGATTCCTTTGACCTTTGGCCTTATTTAATTTTATCTTATCTGTTCTCTTTGTCTTGTCCAAATTCCATGTTGCCACTTTCTTATCTTCCATACATTCATCCATTCATGTCACAGTGGTATATGTATATTATATATGCCATTGTTATATTAAAATAATGTTGGACAAGGTCACCAATGATCTTCTAATACCAGTTTTTTAATAATATTAACAGTAGTAACATTAATGATGAGACTAGATAATGTTTCTTAAGGTTTAATTATGTCAGGCATGGTTCTTAGTGAATTACATGTATTAATTAATGTATGAATAAGGTACTGTTATCACCAAATTATCAATAAGGAACTTGTGGATCAGAAACACTGTTCCATTCCCTAGTCATAGGTTATGGCAGAGCAAGGAAGCACACCCACTCAATGCTACTGTTGATTTCAATTTTAGCTGGTCAGCATGATGTGCTATCTACACTTGATGTTCTCTGCTCAGTGTGGACTTTTGTCCTCCATAGGCAATCTCTGGTTGGATAAAAGTTACTGAAAAGTCTTGTATGTAATTTTGGTAAAATCTTGTAGATGGCAGGTACAATGATTAGGTAGAAGGAAGCCCTAACATTTGGCATTGAATGATCTAAGGATTGATAGACTTTCCTGAAAGACTGAGCAGTAAGTGTAAAGGAATAAAATAAGTTGTAACATTATTTATATAAAATGCCAGTGGTAACATGGTCAATTCATGGGGTTTATTAGCATCCCATAAGTTGTGTCTTTGAATGCATATTGCATCTCTGTGTTGACTTTTAAGTTTACGTGCTGCCTCCTTTCAGTCCTCTAACTAGAAAGGATGATAAAGAGAATGTAACACAAGGAGAGATGTATAAGACTTTGATGAGGGTAGAGGGCCAGTTCCTTTAAATCTGAAGCCAAGAGAAACTTAAGAGGCTAGTTGGTTGATGGTGAGCCACTGTAGACTGACTTTTTATATTTCATATTGTTTAATGAATAGTAAATTTACAAAATAACGGATTTTATTGTGACTTTTTCATGGATGCAGATAATGAATGCATGTCTAGAAGATGCTATCTTGCATCAGGCATCCTGGCCCTCTGGCCCTTCTAATCTTCTGCCCCCACTTTTGTGATGTTCCATGAAAATGACCAGCCTTTCAAAATAATGTCAATGGTGAGAGAGTGGCACTTTTATCTTTGGGTAACTAACAGCTATCTAATTGGACTTAAGAACCACTCAACTGAAGGGAATTCATTCCTGGTACTATAAACCTAGCCAAACTACCCAAGGCTAGAGTCATAGGGCTTAGTGGAGAACCTACTAGGGCCATGTCTCTAAATCTGGGTATCTCCTGTCTTCTAAGTATTTGTCCTCCTACCCACAGACAAGTGCATCTCTAACCCTTTACCAGAGAAGCTTCTCTTTGCAGCAAATAGAAACTACTAGAGAGACCTACAACTGGTGATAACTTAGGGTTGATATATCTACAGTGCAACCCATATAGCTAATACTTGAAGTCTTTATGCATTAATCCCTTATTGATTGAATAGATGACATAGATCTCTCCCATTTTGTATGCTTCTCCTCTGTTTGGCCTTTATTTCTCCTAATGTACAGAAATGTTTAAATTTTATCCAACCCCATTTAACAAATCTTGATTTTATTTCTTGGGCCTTATTTTTGAATCTTATTCAGAAAGTCCTTGCCTGTCTCATCTGTATCTTGAAGGGCTTTACCTGTTGTTTCCACCAGTAGTTTCAAAGTTTCAGGTCTTATTTTTGTTTCCACATATATATTTGTGTGGCTATATCTCTGTGTGTATATGTGTATGTGTGTGTATCTTTCTACTTCTTTATTGAAGCAAGATTTCTGACTTGAACACATAGCTTGCCAATTTGACAGATCCAGATACCTAGCTAGCTAGTTCTGGGCATTTCCTGTATCTGTCTCTTGAGTGGTGTCATTATGGGTGGGCTGCTGCCATGACTGCCCAGAATTGACATGAGTACTGAAGACAGAAACTGTTTCTCATATTTGTGTAACAAATACTGTACCTACTGGGCCATCCTAGCTCTAATGTTTCAGAACTTTAGACATTTTACGACTTTTTTTAAATATAGGGTAACAGGTAATACTTAGCTTTATTCTTTTACATGTGGACTCTTAGGTCTCCAGCACTACTTGTTAGTGCCTTTCATTGCAAGTCTCACTGTTATTTTTTAAAAGTCCTATGGGTGTAAGTGCATGAATTTAATTTTGCATCATCTACTCTCTTCTGTTGATTGTTTTCACAATAAGCCTTACTGCATTTTTCACAGTGGCCTTGTCATGTGATTTGATATCAGGCATTGTTATTCCTTCTACTCCAGTCCCAACTGAAGATTCTTGGTCTATTGTTGATCGTTTGTATCTATATGAACTTTAGAATTGTATTTTCTTGTCCTGTGAAGATTTTTATTGAGTTTTGACCAGGATTGCTTTCATTTACTTTTTTGTCTTTAGTAATATGGCCATTTAATGATGTAAATATTGCCCACCTGTGAACACAGTAGGTACTTCTGACTCCTAGCATCTTCAAGTTTCCACTGGAGAGAGTTCTTTACATCTCTGGTTAGGTTTAATATTAAGTATTTTATTCTTTTCTTAAGCTATTGTGAATAGAATTGCTTTTTTGGTTCCTTTCTCAGTTGGTTCAGTATCAGTTTATTAAAGATATACAAGTTTTTAATGCTGATTATTCTATCTTAGTTTGCTGAATTTGTTTGTCAGTTAAGTTTTTGTTTGGCATCCTAAGGGTCGACATATTGGCAAATATGAATAATTTTACTTTTTCATTTCCCATTTTCATTTCTTTTATTTCTGTTTCTTGCCTCATTACCTTGGCTAAAATTTTAAGAATTGTAATGACTAAGAATGTTGAATATTGATATTTCTTGCTTTCCTGTTTTTTTCTTCAAGTCTAACATTAACTATAAGTTTCCTATATACAACTATTATTATGTTGGAATATGATCCTTCTGTACCTAATTTCTCAAGGGCTTTTATTATGAAGTAAGGTTGAATTTCATCAAAGAGTTTTCTGTATCTATTGAAATCATTGTAATTTTTGTTCTTGTTTTTTTTAATGTACACTATTATATCTATTGTTATGTTGAACTGTCCTTGCTTGTATCTTTGGAATGAAATGAACTTGATTATAATTTGTGTGTAGGTGTGTGTAATTTTTGTGTATGTGTGTATGTGTGAGTGTGTGTGTGCATGTGAGTGTGCTAGTGTGCCCACCTATGGGGGCTAAAGGTTGATGTTGTTTTTCTCAATCATTTACCACCCTATTTTTTGAGACAGTGTTTCTCCCTGACCCTAGAGTTCACTGATTGTCTAGACTGGCTAGCCAGGAGAATCTAGAGATCTGCCTGTCTCATCCAAACCTTAAATAGTTAGGGTTACAAATGTATATCATCATGTCAGGGTTTTCACATGTGTCCTAGAGATGCAAAATCACATCTTCACGCTTATGCAACAGGTACTTTATGACCTGAACCTTCTTCATGTTACATTGTATACTTTTATAGCAGGAGACTTCTTGTTCATTTCCTGGCCAGCCAAACCTGACCAATCACACAGAAACTATGTGAATTACAATATTGTTTGGCCAATGATCCTACAATATACCTAGCTATCTCTTACATCTTAAATTAACCCTTAACCCATTTCTATCAATCAGTGTATTGCCACAAGGCTGTGGCCTACTGGTAAGGTGCCTAAGGTTTTGGCGTGTCCTTCTCCTTTGGCAATTCTATCTCTTTGACTTCACCTACTCTCCATCTATGTTGTTCTAGCCTGGATATATTCTGCCCTGTCATAGGCCAGAGCAGCTTCTTTATTAACCAATGGTAATAAAACATGTTCATAGCATACAGAGGGGAATCCCACATCATAGTTTTCTCATGTACAGGTTTTTTTATTTTTTTAAAGGAAAGAATATTAATTTCTGTAGTAAAGCCCATGTACATAGGACTGTAAATATTTAATACAGTGCTCCACCCTTGTACAAATGGGAAAAATTAAGCTTAACATTTCTAGACTAATATGGCTGTTAATTTATGGACGATGCCAACTTAACAAGATTTACTTGTTTGGGATATTTTTGTCCAAAGTTGAGGGCACAGTTCAAGTTCACAGGATGTTCTTTAAAGATGTATTTTATTCTTTGATGATTTCATGCATGTACAAAATACCATAACTTTCTTCTTTTGTATCTGCCTCTATCCCTACCAACATTCAATGGCCAAATACCCAAAACACTTTAATGCATTTTTGTTTTTGCTTTCTTACTCATGGGGTTTAATAAGACCATTTCAGTGGGAATGGTCATGAAGCTATTCCCTAGAACACGAATAATTCACCAGTGGCTGCACCCCTAAACACAGTGACTTACTCTCTCTGAATAACCTTCCCTGTTATTAGTTTCATTTGGTGGGGCTGAATCCCACGAGCCCTTCTTTCATCTATAGAATGCTTACAGGTTCAGTCTTGTGTAAGACCAGAGGCAACTGTGACTGCTCTCAGTTTATGTCTTGGTTAGGGTTTTTATTGTGGTGAAGAGATACCATGACCATGGCAATTCTTATAAACAAAAACATTTAACTGGGATTGGCTTACAGTTCAGAGGTTTAGTCCATTATCTTCATTGCAGGAAGCATAGTGACATTTAGCAGACATGGAGCTGAGAGTTGTACATTGGCAAGCAGAAAGAAGAGAGAGACACTAGGCCTGGCTTGAACTTCTGGACTCTCAGAACCTACCCCAGTCACACACTTCCTCCAACAGGGCTACACCTACTCCAACAAGGCCATGCCTCCTAATAGTGCCACTGCCTGATGACCAAGCATTCAAATATATGTCTATGGGAGTCATTCCTATTTAAACCATCACACTGAGAAATCCAGCCATAGCATACCATGCTCATAAGATAGCATTTTATGGTCCTCTTCCTCACTGTCCAGTTTTTATATTCCTTCTGCCCTGTCTTTTACCATGTTCACTGTGCCTTGTAGTGGGTAATACAGGTGTCCCATTGAAGGATGAACATTAAACAGTGCAACTTTTATGAGAATTCATATGTCTGTATTTATTTTGGAAACTGTTCAATGGTTTTCTTTTCTGCTTTTGCCCATCTGGTTTGGGTATTAGAGCAACCCTGGCTTTATGAATGAATTTAAAAGTATTACTTTTTTTCATAGTTTATGGAGTAGTTTTTTGGACACTAGTGTTCTTCTTTAAAGGTCTGCTAAAATTCAGCAATGAATCCACCTGGTTTTTGCCTTATCTTTGTTGGGAGAATTTTTGTTTTTGTATTTATTTTGTTTTAGCTTGGTTTGTGTTGAGAAAGAGTGTCATGTAGCCATTGTTGACCTTTTATTGCATATGTACCAAAATGGTCTTGACTATTTCTCTTGCCTCTAGTAATCAAATGCTGGCATTACAGGCATGTGCCACAAAATCTGACATGGGAAGACTTTTTATTACTATATCAGTATTATTTGTTGTTAGTTTGTTTTAAAGTTCTTCAAACCCAAAGTTTAATATTGGTGGGTCCAATATATTTAGACATTTATTCATTCATCATATTTCTTTCAATTTATGGGGTCGATGCAAATTTACAAAACAGTAATTAATTATTCTGAAGATTTCAGTGGTGTCTGTTATAACATTTCCTTTTTTTTTTTTTTTTTGGTCTTGGCTAGTTTGGATTTTCTAGTGCTCTCTTGTTGAGCACTTGTCATCTTTTAATATTTTGAAAGAAAAGAGCCAACTTCTCTCGTAATTGATCACTTCTTGTATTATTCTTTCAGATATACTTAATTTCACCTCTGACTTTATAAAAATCTGTTGCTTTTGAGCTCGATATTTTTCCTCTAGATCTTGAGTTGCATCAGTAGGTTATCTATTTGGGATCTCTGATAATTTAATGTAGGCACTTTTTAATTGTAAACTTCCCTCTGATCAAGGTTCATGTGAACTGAGGCTTTGAAAGCCACTTTGTGGCACCTTGTAGCCTGTGTGGCTTTGTGATGCCCAAGTGTTTATCCTTTTGTTGATGTCTGTGATGGTGACATATGCCTGACACATTTTAATGTCTGAACATCACCACAATGTGGTCTAAATGGAAAACTGACTGTCCCATTAAAGCAGGTAGTATGCTCCTTATCTCCTCTTAGCCTTCCTACTGAAACAGTGAAATTGAGCAAAAAATAGAGACAGCTACAATCTGCATACAATTTTGTCATTTTTTCTACTGAGATACTAGAAAAGAAGAAAGAAAAAGTGACATTCCAAATGTAGTTTTGAAGTAAAACTCTTAGAAAAGAAATAAAGCTTTGATCAACTAGAATATATATGTATGTTAGATTGACTATTCTGAAATAATTTATTTTTCAGTTATACATAAAGCAATTTTGTGACTCATAAAATTGATGAGTCAAGACATAGTCTCTTAAAAAGAAATGTTGAGTAATTTGCCTGTTATTTTGTGGAAATCACTTAGTAATCATATGAAGGAAGTGAAAGCTGATGTGAAAGTGTCCTGTCACTTCTAATTAGTGAAGAAAAGAGTCAAGAGAAGAATGGGGGTCCATCTTGGGGCAGCCTCATGTTCCATTTGACATGACTGTTACTATGTGCCATGTCTTTACGTGCACATGTATGTGTCCTTGTGACTAAGTGTGTAGGTGAGGGCAGTTATGCTTATATAAAAGCATTTTTATTTTGTTAAGAAAATGCAAATAATTTGACTGAGGCAGTCAGCTCTTAACTACATAGAACATCTTTATGGGATATATACTTCCAGAATAATGATCCTTAAGTTTCTGAAACTCCGAGTTACTTAAAAGGTTTCTGAAATAATCACAACACAGGACAGTGCCTGTTTTAGAATCCCAACTTCTCACAAGTATGATGTCCTAAGTATTTTGATCCTGGATACCTGACTAGTGCTGACATTGAAGTGAAGGAATGACAGACACTGAAGAAATGGCACATATACAGAGAAGCTGGGATTGGATGGCTTGTTCTTACGCTGATGGAGGTCACAACCATGGGATAACACAGAAACTCAGTACATGTGCCTTATTCATGGGAGGAGGTGGGTTAGCCAGTCTCTGTGGGAGGTCCAGGCTGTAGCCATCAGGGAGACATAGTGTCAACATGCACACATGGACCAGAGGAAAACGTTGCCAATTCCCATGGACTTGGTGCATTGTGGTCTTTGATGTGACCATGCCAATACCAGTAATACATACTCACTTTGAACTTTGTCTGCTCATTGCATACTCACTCTGGGCTCCCTCCACTCCCCACGCCTAGAACTTTCCCCTACCAGCTTTGGGAACATGACTGTGAGGGTTCTTTGTCAAACTGAAGCCATCAAATCTCTATTATCAGAGTGGTGGTCCTAATTACTCACTATTATCTTTTTCATTCCATTCAGAAAACAGATCACTGTCTTTACCTCGATTTTCAGCTGAGACCAGAGCTTGTATTCACCCAGATAGAGGTGAAGTGTTCAGTTTCTCTATGGTAATACCTGTAGAATATGATTAAAATTTGGTCAATAAGGTAATCATGGAAATGACACATCAACACTTTCATATTTAGGTTGTATCATGTATTCCTATGCCTTGGATTCTTTGCTTCTTTCCTCAAGCTAGAAAACTCTATTGAAGCTGCTCATTCAGAGTTAGAGACAGAAGCTCCATGCTAGTGGTATCAGAGCTGTCCACGCTGAGCAGTGAAATGAAAATCTATCTTGCTGAAGCTTCTAGGCTTTGGATACTCTTGATATTCCAATTTACACTGTAACCCAAGACACATTCTAAAAGATCTATAAGTAAGAATCATTTATACTTTGCCATATAATATCATATTATATTATAGTTGACACCATTTCAGACCACCAAGATCTTCCTAGAAATCAGATAAAATCCCAGGAAAGCACAGCTCAAGACACTGGGTTTTTTTCCCTCTAAGCAGTTGCCATTTGGTGAGTTAAGAGACAACAATTTAATTTCTCCCCCCTGAAAATCTAAGAGCAAGAAACTCCTTTTGTGTTTGAGATCTAAAAACTCATTCCTTCATGGCTTCATCAGCGCTGTCTATGCTTGAAAGCTATAATTTTTCTAACATATATCTTATCTAAAATGAAGAGAACAGGGGAGAGAGAGAAAAGAAAAAAACACAGAGAGAGAGAGAGAGAGAGAGAGAGAGAGAGAGAAAGGAAGAAGTATAGAGTTAAAAAGACAATCACCAGAAACATACAAAGAAATTCTATTGTTGCTGCTGATTATGAAACTTTTTTTGATACAATTTTAGGCTTATAGAAAACTTCTAGAAAAATTGCAAGAACAGTCTGGTAACTATGGTAAGCCCATTTTTAAAATTTGCCAACTTTCTGTATTTATCCCACTTATTCTGTTGTTATTCCCTCTATTTATGAAATTTGCGTGTGCTTGTGGTGTGTGTGTGTGTGTGTGTGTGTGTGTGTGAGAGAGAGAGAGAGAGAGAGAGAGAGAGAGAGAGAGAGAGATATTTACCAATTTAGTATTTTCTTTTTTTTCTGGATCTCTTAGGAGTGAAGATACTGTTTCATGACCTTGCAGTTTTTCAAGTGCATAGACTAATTTTGTGGTACATTCCTCAGTCACCATAAGATTCATGTTGTGCATTTTGAGTGGCAATATCTTAGAAATAATTTTACTTCTTCTCAGTGTCTTGTATGGGACAAACAATGTACATTTTTGACTTTGAGCACTTGGTTACACAGAATCTACTAGATTGAACACTTGAAAAGTCTTTATTTTGATTAATTGTTGGTACATGTCTAGGACCTTTAAATTCATCACAGTTTCACTACAAACTTTTGCATCTATTATTTGTTGATGACTTCATGTACTTGGAGTGTTTAAATGTATATATTTGGAGAAGGTATTTTGTCTACACAAAAAATTAGAACTGATAAACTTATAAGAAAGACTAATTTTATTCCAGAAAAGCCAAAGAGTATTTTAAAGTTTGATTTTTTTCTTTTAACAGTTGGATAGAGGGAAGGGGTTTTGGTGTGAACTTGGGTGGAGTGTCTTCTGATGTTCCTTCTAGCTCTCTCTTCCTAAGGTGAGAGTAATTGTACACAGGGGCATATCTAGCATTCCAAAGGTAGTTCTTTGAGCTGTGAACCTGCCGACTTCATTGTAGAATCTTTAGCATCTCTAGTAGCTCTTCTCTACAGCTCAGAAGTTATCTGCAATGGAGCGTGTGTACAGCACAGTTGCATACTCTCCAGCATGTCCATTCATACATGACACCAGCTCCCTTCAGTCTGGGTGTGCTTGTGCTTACTTTTCCCATCAGAGTGTTACACTGGCCCAAAGCATCTTCTGACATTTGGTCAAGAAAGCTACGAAGATTCCTCCTTGTTCTCAGGATAATTCATCCTTCGAAATCTTAAATGTCATAGAAGAAGTCAACTACCCTGGAACTGCCCTGGCCAAGGATGTCCTAAAGCATATAATATAGTGAGTCAATGCTACTAGTTCAACCTAACTCCCAAGCATCTTGGTCCCAGCATCAAACACGAGGGTCTACAGGTGATTCCAGTTACTTGAATTTCCTAGTTGAGATGCCAGATATTGTGGGACAGACAAGCTTCTCTGGGAATTCCTGACTCATGAGCATAATGAAATAGTTGTTATTTTCTAGCTCAGAAGGGTTTGCTGTTTAGCAACAGATCTGGAACTTTGGGGCACCTGTCCATTCCCACATTGGTCTTATAGGACTATATACCACCCTCAGTGGGGTCAGGGTAGACTCTGTCTTAAGGCTTTCTCTTTCTATCACTTGTCAATGATAAATATTTTAAATCAAAAGATTATGTTATGGTGAACGAGGTCTGCCTCTCCCATGTCCTCTAAGATAATGATGTGTGACTTTTGTGATATCACATAATGTCATAGATCCTGAAGCATTAGCCATATTTATGCTCTGGAATATAAATAACTGTGATGTGTTTATGGGATTTTGATAACTTAAACACAATAAGTCTAATAATAAACATTAGTTCATACCTTAATTTTGGAATGTCTGTGATTCTGAAAAGTTCCTAATAAAATAAATTTTATTGATGAGACCTATTTCTCAGGGCCAGGATATCAGAGAGTTTTCTGTGAGGCTGTGTCTCACTGAAAATACATTTATAAAGTCTCACCACCACAAATTCCTAAAAATGAGCTGAACAAGGACAGAGAACAACTCTAGACATGACAAAGTGAAGAGAGAAAGATCACAAGGCCTCAACTCTCACAAAGAACTAACTATAGGCAACTAAGAAATGCTGAGAGCAGGAAACATAGTCTTTCCCAGAGAAGAGCAGACCAATTAGTTATCTGATACCTAATGGTCAGTCCTGAAAACATGCATACAAGTAACATTATATCTTCTGAATAGGTTATATTTAGAAATATATGTATATAAGTATATACATACTCATGCAACATCAATTTGAATGACAAAAGAGGCCATGAATTTTAAAGAGAGAAAGGAGAAGTATATGGGAGCATTTAGAAGGGTGAAAGGGAAGAGAGAAATGATGTAATTATATATTATAATCTCAAAAGTAAACAATATTTTAAAAATACCACTTAAGCTTGAAACTGTGCAGACTTGTTTATATTCCATTCGAAAAGATAAATCTATATATTACTTCCTGGGATTGTGTGGAAGTGTCCAGTTGCTATGCAAGCATGTATGTGTTTACGGTCTGTTTTGTCTCATTACAAACTGAGTGGCCCAGTGTAATGGCTAACATGTACTCGTTTCCCTTTCTCTGCAGATTATTTTTCCTACAAAAAATGTGAAATTGTGAGTCAGATTACTCATAATGTACAGCTCTTATGTTTTTTGATTATCGTTCTTTAATTGGGGGATGTTCATAGAAGACCTCATAGGAGAATCCAAGAATCCTGATAACATTTATTAAATTTCACCAGGGGTCTCAAGGGTCTGCAAGTTCCTTTCATAGTTTTCTAAGGAGCTTTTGGGGTAGGCCCCTGGGAGGGGCAGGGACAGCTTGCACTCTACAAGGTCCTGGTTAGTTTGTTAGCATGGTAATTTTCTAAGGTGCAATGCTTTCTGGGAGGTAGAAAGAAGAATATTCTCAAAGTGGGTGCGAGACACTCCACTGTGAGCTGGTTACTGCATCCCATGGAACTCAATGATGAATTATCTAAACTTTATGGACAAAATAATATTCTATTATGTCTTTATAAAATATTTTCTGACTGGTAGATGAAAGAAAAGGAACACTGAAATTTGAAATAAGTTTTTCCTAGGATTTTAAATCTGGAACAATAAATCAATTTCTAAATTAGGAAGACAGCGGCTGTTTGTGACTGCTAGTAATTAATAATAAATGATGATAAATTTTATCCTTAATAATTCCAATTACTTGGAAACAACCTAGATGCCCCTCAATGGAAGAACAGACAAAGAAAATGTGGCACATTTTTACAATGGAGTATTACTCAGCTGTAAAAAACAAAGATATCATGACATTTGCAGGAAAATGGATGGAATTAGAAAAAGAAAAACCCATTCTGAGTTAGGTAATCCAGACTCAGAAAGACAAACATGTATGCATTTACCCATAAGTGGATATTAGATGTAAAGCAAAGGATAATCAGACTATAATCCTCAGCTCCAGAGAAGTTAGGTAGCAAGGAAGACCTAAGAAGGACACATGAATCACCCAGGGAAGGGGAATAAGATAAGATCTCCTGGGTAAACTGGGGGTATTGGCGACAGCAAAGGGGAGAGAATGGGAGATGAGAACATGAGGGAATGCGATGTTTGAGGGGGAAGAGGGGCAGAGTGGGAGAGCAATGAAAGAGAGCTCTTGATAGAGCTGCTACAGGGTTAGGGAGAACCCTGGTGCTAGGGAAAATCCCAAGAATTCACAACAATGGGGAGGGAGCTCAAACTGACCTTCCCCTATAATTAGATTGATGAACACCCTAACTGTCATCATAGAGCCTTCATCCAGCAATTGATGGAACTAGATGCAGAGAACCACAACCAAGAACCAGGGCAAGCTCCTAAAATCCAATTGAACAGAGGAAGGAGGGAATATATGAGCAAGGGAGGTCAAGATCATGATGGAGAAATCTACAGAGATAACTGAACCAAGCTCGTGGAAACTCTGAAACTCTAGACTGACAGCTGCGGAGCCTCTATGGGACTCAGCTGTGCTTTCCAGATGTGGGAGACAGTGGTGATTCTTGGATTATCTGTGAGGCACCTGGCAGTAGGACCGGGCTCTATATCTGGTGCATGAGCCAGCTTATTGGAGTCTGTTCCCTATGTTGGGATGCCATGTTCAGCCTTAAGAAAGGGGAAGGGGCTTGTTCATGCCCTAACTTAATGTGCTAGACTTTATGGACTTCCCGTGGGAGTCCTTAACCATTGGGAAGAGTGGATGAAGAGTGATCTGGGGGGGTTTGAAGGGAGTGGGAAGAGGGGTTAGGGGGGAGAACTGTGGATGAAATGCAAAATGAAATTTAAAAGATGAATTAAAATAAAAATAAATAAGATGAAAATGGCCAACTGAGTGAGAGCCACAGTGGAATGGATGCTCACACAGCATACTTTCACCACAGCAGTTTCAGATTGGTTAAATGGAAAAGGACAGAATAAATGACCAAGCAAGAAGAACAACAAATGTCCCAAATTACAAACACATTTTGTAAACAACTACCCTCTAAAATTAAGTAATCAGGTTTCAGTGTGAAGCTTAAAGACGCCCTCAAACCCTCACTGGGGTTGGTGTGAAGTGGGTGGAAGACTATGATGAACCCTACTCTCTAGATATCAAGTTGACTGGAGCAATGCATCCAGAGGGCGTGGTCCCTGAGAAGGTCACATGACCCTCTGTTTCTTGTGTCTGATCTGGCTTTAGAGTAGAACATTGCAATAGAGCAGGGAAATCGGCTAATCTTTGGCATCTTGCCAGCCATGGAGTCTATTCTGCAAAGGACTGGAGCTGGCAAATAAGGCCCTCCTGTTCTTTTCCAGATCTATTTGTCTGAAGAAAAAAAAATCATTTTCACTTAAGAAAAAAGATTCCAAAAGTAAACAGCAACCACTACCTCCCGAGCCAAACAAGAAATAAAAAAGTCCACCCTGTAGTCATCTCCTGCTTTTCCTTGAAAATACCAGTGTTTATTTAATAGACCCTCAGCCTCAGGACGAAAACAAACAGATCAATCACCAGGGTGTTCCATTGTGCCCATCATCCTGAAGTCCGTCGATGGTATTTATCTGAGACTGAGAGTCATTGCACGGGGCACAGGTGCAGCTGATGTGGCATGACATTGCTGCTATATAAATAGCCGTGAGTGACAGCGAGGAGGTAGAGGAAATTGCACCAGAGCGCTCCAGGCATCTAGCCCACCTCCCAGCCTTCCTGCCATCCTGGGCTTCACCAGTCATCGCCTGGTCACGGCCACCATGTCTTATCATCGACCTCAATAGCTGTTGGCACTCTGCTCCCATCCTACTCTGCCTGGGGCCAAGACAGAGATGAATATCTAATGGGCCCTAATATCTAATATCTTTCTCCACTAGGATGAGAGTATTTCTTTTTGCTGATTCCTAGCATGGAGATGTGCTGATTTTACAGGCAGGATGCAAGTTTCCACAAGTAGAAGATATGCTCCTGTTAGAAAACCCAGGACTGAAGGTTGAGATTTGCAAACTAAATGGAATTCTCACACAAAGCCAACTCAAGGGCAGAAGGCAGTGTGGGTACCCTGCATTTTAGATGTTGGGGAGGATGGATGTCTTCCTGCAAGCTAGTACTTTTAGCAACTTAACAAAATGAAATGCTGCACCAACTTCATTGGGTTGCCCTTTGTGCATGTTTGTGGCATATTTTCTTAAGTACTAATTGATATAGGATAGCCAGGCCCATTGTTTGTGGTGCCATCCCTGGGATGCTGGGCCTGAGTTGCAGAAGAAAAGTAGTTAAGCAAGCCAGAAGAAGCAAGCAAGTAGCATCATTCCTTTATGGTGTTGCTACATTTCCTGACTCCAGGTTCCTGCTTGAGTTCCTGGATGGACTCCTTCAATGATGGACTATGGTGTGGAAGTATAAGCCAAGTAAACCCCGACTTCCTGCCAAATTTGTCTGAGTTACCATGTTTATCACAGCAGTGGAAAAAAAAAACTAGGGCAGGAACTCATTTAGCTTTACAGCCATGCTTATATCTATAACATTGTTACTCATTGTGGGCTCAATGTGTACATAGCTGGTGTCCTGCTGAGTGGAATTATCTGTGCTCTGGGACTCTCAGAGGACACTGGAAACCCTAGCTTTGCTACTGACTAGAGTACAGCCATGCCTATGTCCTCAAACTACCATTGTGCATGCCTTCAGCAAGTCTTTTGTCTGAGGGATTAAAGCTTGGATACTTGGATACTTGGTTACATAGTGTGCTTTTTGATCATTTCTCTATCCATTTTATTTTTGATGTTTCCAATATTTCATTGAGTCACTCAGCAGATATGTATTGTGATAAACAGTTGCTAAACCCACTATTCAAGGCATGTATGAGACCACCAGCTTAATATTTAGAAGGCTTATCTACTCCATTCAGTAATTATTGATTGACTCTTTCTTTCCATAATACTCCCATCCTATGGACTGTGCATTCTCTCTTTAGGAGCAAAGAGCAGTAGTTCTTTGCTCAGAATCTTGAGAGTGAAGTATGATTAATTTGAGCCTGCTTAGAAGACAACTTGACCTCACAATCCTCCAGAAATGGTTGTTACTTTTACCAAATTTTTCAAAATAGAGAAGTGTCCTACCCCATTCTTCGATGTTTGCCAGGTCACAGAGGTATGCTCATGCAAGCACTCCATTGAAAAAGCAGAGTTACGGTGTCTTTGAGTATCTTTACCATCTCTTTATAACTGTTTATGTAATGTTTTGCATGACAATTTATTTTTCTCTTGTTTCCCTGTTGCTTACTCTTTAGGCTTTAGCTCTTGTGTTCCCTCTTCCAGGCCACAGTCTGATTACAGCAGCTAAATTAGACATGGCCTTCTGAGCATCTCTGCACATCACCCATCTGCCTATTTTATGGAGGCCCAAGGGCTTCACAATTTCCTCTTTAGACCCTGACCAGCTTGGAGAGCAAGTATCAAGCATTGTCTCTCCTGTACTTTCCCCCCACAGTGAATAAATTGTTATGGTTTCTGATGACTCCATGATACGTCAGTAGCCAGGTCAAGTACCAAATTGGTAGTAGGACCCAATTCTGAGGTTATCTTACTAGAACCTTCTGTGCAGGTAAAGACCGAATATGTGCAGTAGTTGAGGCCCATTTTCAGTTGCCCCTGCTCTATAGAGTTGCCTTTATTGTTTGCTTGGGGGTTCTTGCTCCCATCCCTGCCAGTTTTACCTACTGAAACTTTGCATGTGTCTGTTTTGTTTACTCATAGACACTGAGATGGTGTCACAATCTCAACGTGGTAAGAGAAAATTTTCTAAGAAGCTCTGGATCCCTTCTGCCAGCCAACAATGCTGGCCTGTGTTCACTGTCACTTCTCACAGCCTGCAGGTTCTATCTGGGTGCTCTAAACCCACTGGAGCTCTCTCTGTGGTGGTCCCTCCCTTCTTAGGTTAAAAGCAGTGCCCCAGATACATGCATAACAGGTTTCCGATTTATTTCTCTTCAACAGCCCTTGGCGAACAGTTCTTTCCCCCACCGTTCTCCTTTTTATTGCTTGCTTTTGCTTTATCTGCTAAATCCCTGCTTGTGGGTCCCCAGGTGCCTTTATAGCTCCCGCCCTTGTTAATATCTCCGTGTTGTTGCAGTTGCTGCCCGTGGGGTCTTAATGAGGAACAGGTGGATATTATCAGCTCACTTTTAGGAAATAAGATGGAAGGCAGGCTTATACCAACCACAGCATTATATAGGTTATCTCATTTAAAACCACCCTTGTGCAGTAAATACTATTTCTCTGACTTTAAGATGAGAAAAAAAAACCCTATCCCCAGGCCTCTAAATATCATTCCTTTGAAATGCCCTGTAAGATTTGATGTCTCCTCTGCTCAAGTTCTTTCAACAGAGTCCTATTATCTATTACAGAGTAAAGATCACATTCCTGAACCCAACAGTCAAAAAGCCTGACTATACATTTTCTTTTCTGCTGTGCACCCCTTTATAAATGCCCAGCTATAATTAAACAGGTGGTTTTGCTCTTTTGCAAATACCTCTATCCCTTTCCAATGTCTATGCCTCTGCCCCTTCAATTCCTTCTTCGAATCACTTTATGTATACTGGAGGCATCAGTATAAAACGTCAGGTAAAAAGTCACAGCCCTAAAAAAAATAAACTACTGACATTCTGGGTTAGAGACAATTGCCCCTGCTCCAACTAACCTGGCCCTCTCCCTGAGTCCTTAAGAATCAATCATGTTACACATCATTGCCAGTCTGAAATGGTGACCTCCTTATGAGGTGAGACTCATGCCTGATTCTAATTTAGCATCCTGCAGTAGGACCAGAGAAATGCCTTTCTGAGAGCTGATGTTGTAAAACAATAAAAATTGCTCAATTGATCATTTTGAGAAGTCACTCCATCTTCATGTAACCACCATCTCCATCTGTGGTTAATAACTAGTACTAATGGAGACACATCTGACTAAAACATATGAAACCAAAACGTAGTGCTAAAATAATTGGCATCCTAAAAATGTTGCTTAATGAGGGTAATTCTTTACCCTCCTAAAATGGCTTATTTCCAGGGACTGTATTTGGTTAAATAAGCATGGTTTGCTCTAATCCACATTCAAAGTCCCAAAATAGTGTTTTCCCCTCTGAATAGGGCATCCCAATCATCTTTAGTCTCCTGTAGATGATCACCGGCACCCAAAAATGGCCACACTAAATGTGAGATGTGATTTCCAAAGACCTCTTTGAGTGTTAGCTTCTCTCAATTGGCTCACATTCAGCCATCCAGTTAATCACTCATTTGATCAACAAAGACTTTTATTCCCAGTCATATATCTTTCCTGAATTCCAGACCTGCACCTGTATATCCATTCATCAACTCAGTAACTCAGACCTATAGTCTACAGGAACCTAAGATACTTATAATTGAATTTGTAATTCCATGTCTTTGCCCAGAGCCAAGTCAAACCACATACAATCTGCTATGTGCCCTTTATCTAAATCAAAAAGAAGTACTTGTATATTTCCTTTGTAAATCTGGTCATTATTTTTATTTCTTTACCCTTCTTCCTCAATCCTGCATGTATAATCAATTGCTGGGTACTATTGATTATCTTGCTGGATTATCAATAGCATAGTTGCTGCCTTTTTTCTACTTGTCCTATGTATTGTTTCACATTTTCTTGAATAAAGTAAGAAATGGGTATCATTAATAATCAATTTAATATATGATGTCTGGCAACAAACCAGGTTCTTTTTACATGTCGCCTCATTTAACATGCTCAAAAACCCTTTAAAGAAAGGCGTTTCAGACAAAATGTTTCTTTAAATGAGAAAACGAAGACTTAGAAAGTTGAACTGCCTAAGGTGTCACAGCTTCTAAGTGGCAAAATGGGATTTAAAGTGACTCTCCGTAACTCCAAAGTCTAATCTTCCTTCACTCTGTGTTGCCTCCCAGTGAAGAAAATGACATTTTTGATTTAAAACATTCATTAGTTTATTCAGCACATCCATTGGACCAGACTTTTTTTGTTTCAGGCTTCAATGGTATAATGATGAATACATTCCTAAGAGAAGCCCTGGGGCTCTGAGGATTGGTTAGTTTATGCTTCAGTAGCAAGCATCTTGAGAATCTCAGTTGCTTCATTATGTAATTTTTATTTTATGTGCCTCAGCAAGTGTGTGTGGGGGGGGGCGCACACATGCACACTCTACGGGATCGCCTAGGACTCTGTACTATCCACACTCTCTCTGTCTAATACTCTCAATGATAGAACTTTCTAGAACATGGCTGATGACTTTGACAGTGTTCAGGCTACAGCTTGGTGATACAAGTGCTGGCTCCTATAACCTTCTAACCAGAACAGCTTTCATGCACTTAGAAGCTTATGTTTCACTGGCCAAAGAAAACCACATGTCTGTCAGCCAGAATGTGACAGGAAGAATAATAAACATTGTTAATATCAATATTGTTTTCCATTGCCAACAAATCCTTAGCTCATGAAAGGCCAGACATTTACTTTGGGGGGGAGAATCTTAGTTTCTTTCCCTTCATGAGAAGTGTCCCAAGAAAGAGGAATTTACCACAAGGACTGCTCAGAGTTTAAGGCACTGACTGTCATTCTGGCAGTTTCTGTTAATCTGAGTTAGTAGGTCTGGGGAGAGCTATTACTTAGGAAGGAGCTTGTCCATGTCACTCTGTGTTCTACGATAGTTGATAGAACTGGCAAACTAAAACAATACCTTCTCATTGTAACTACATTATTTTTTCTCTTTCCCCTGTTCTCTCCTGATGAGGTCCATATGGTATCATTAAGAGGCAACTTTGGTCTTCCCAGTAGAGCAAAGGAGGAAATAGGAGGGCCTAAATTGGCTTCAAGCAAAACCTACTTCTCAAACCCATTTTTTAAAAAAGTAAATTAGTATTGAGATTATAAATACAACATTTTTCCCTTTCCTTTCCTCCCCCAAAACTTCCTATATACCCCTCCCCATTTGTCCTTATACCCACAGATAAGTGTATTACTCATCCTTCATCAAGGAAACTCCTCTTTGCAGCAGATAGACCATTATAGAAAAGCACAACCAATTAAAACACAGAGTTGTGGAGTCTAGTTCCAAGGCATACAGCTAGAAAATAATCCCTCACCGAAAGTTCCAGGACCATTTTGGAAGAGGGGCAGAAAAAGTACATGAGTCAGAGGATCAGGGAGTTAGCTGTGAGATTGTATCTCCTCATTACATCAGGAAATACACCCATGAAATCTCACCAACATGACTGCTCAAGCATGAACTGAACAGGGACACCACCCATGTTCATGCTAAATTAGACAGGGAAAAGCCCGCCAGGCTTCAACCTTATATAAAGAATTATACACAACTGAGCAAAGCTGGGAGTGGGAGAGATGATCCTCCTCAGAGAAGAGCACACCAATTGACTGTCAAACTCAATTTTTTTGATCATGTGATTTTCTTTTTATTATTATTTATTTGAAATTTTACATAGCAATCCCAGTTCCCACTTCTTCCTCTCCTCCTGCTTCCCCCACTTTTCCCCCACCCAATCTACCATCCACTCCTCAGAGAGGGTAAGGCTTTCCGTGGGGAGTCAATGAAGTCTGATATATCACTTTGAGATAGAACCAAGACCCCCCATACTATATCTAGGCTGAGCAAGGTATTCCTCCAAAGAGAATGGGTTCCAAAAAGTCAGTTCAAGGAGTAGGGATGAATCCTGGCCACCCTGCCAGTGGCCCCATAGACTGACCCAGTCATACAACTGTCCCCCACATTCAGAGGGCCTAGTGTGGTCCTATGCTGGTTCCCCTGCTGTCAGTCCAGAGTCAGTAAGCCCCCATTAGTTCAGGTAAGCTGTTTCAGTGGTTATCTCCATCATGGTCTTGACCCTTTGCTCGTATTATCGCTCCACCCTCTCTTTGACTAGACTTTGGGAACCTACTTCTCTGGGGTTATGGACTATAGGCTGGTTATTCATTGCTTTAAATCTAATATCCACTTATGAGTAAGTACATACCATATTCATCTTTCTGGGTCTGGGTTACTTCACTCAGGATTTTTTTTTCCTAGTTTCATTCATGTGCATACAAATTTCAAGATGTCATTGAGATCATGGATCTCATAACATGGATCTACATAAGAAATAAAAACAGACAAGATCTCCTGAGTAGATTGGGAGCATGGGGACCATGGAAGAGGGTTGAAATGTAGGGGAGAGGCATGGAGGGGAGCAGAGAAAAATGTATAGCTTCAATAAAATCAATAAAAAACAGTAAAAAAAACAATACACCACTGATGATAACTTATACTAGAGAAGATACAAACTCAATTTTTAAGGAGGCTCAGCATTATGGAGGCTGGGAAGGGTGGTTTCTCTGAGTGAGTAGTAACTCCTTGTTTTCCACTAGGTTACAATTCCCTGAGTGACCTTCTCTCAGAACCCTTCCTGGACAAACACTGATTAAGCAGAATTCAACAATTCATTTTGGATTGGTCTTAATATCATCAAGTTGCCAGTATGGGTCATCACACATGGGGATGGAGACAAAAACATTTTATAATTACAGGGAAAACCACACACTCATAGGAGTATGGGTTACCCTGGTCCTAAGGGGCATGAAGGAGTAGAGTAAAAAAGTACAACTACACAGATTCAAGGGAGATTACAGTGCAGCAGCCGGATGACTGCTACAGTTCCAGAAACCCCATAGGCCCATGGTAGAATGGGAAGTTTACTCTGAGTGCATTCTTAATAGGAAAGAACTCTTCTTAACTGAATATACGTAGGAGATGCATTAAATAAGGCTTTGGTGTGGCTGTGAGCTCGTGATCAACCTGTATATGGCGAAATGAAGAGTTAAATGCTCTTTTTAATGTGCTGGATTTAACAGAGGATTAGAACAAGCTTAGTGAGGGGGGAAGAGGAGATTTAAAAGAAGTGAGAAGGAGCTGGGCCACAAGAAATAGACTTAACGGGGAGTCTGGTTGACGGATTTGTTAAGGGTCTTTGCATTTTAAAATTGTTTTGCATTTTGTTGCATATGTTCTCTTCATTGTCTTGATTCCTTTCTAAGGACGAAAGCACTAAGTTCAAAATGTTTGTTTTGAGGGAAAGGGACAGCGTTTATTGATCTCTGTTGTTTGTGCTGAGTTTGGAACTAGGTAGATTTGAGAGTTTAACAATGAAGCGCTAAGAATCATTGGAAATCTGAAAGGATACATTGAACTTTTTCAAGACTTGATATGATCTTGGAATGACTTGATATTATTTTTCTTTTCTTTTCTTTCTTTCTTTCTTTCTTTCTTTCTTTCTTTCTTTCTTTCTTTCTTTCTTTCTTTTTTTTGTTATTTTGAGATAGGGTTTCTCAGGGCTGGAGAGATGGCTCAGCGGTTAAGAGCACTGACTGCTCTTCCAAAGGTCCTGAGTTCAATTCCCAGCAACCATATAGTGGCTCACAGCTATCTGTAATGAGATCTGGTGCCCTCTTCTGGCCTGCAGGCAGACATGCAGACAGAACACTATATACATAATAAATAAATCTTAAAAAAAAAAAAGAGAGAGAGAGACAGGGTTTCTCTGTAGCTTTTTGGAGCCTGTCCTGGAAATAGTTTTTGTAGACCAGGCTGGCCTCAAATTCTCAGAGATCCTCCTGCCTCTATCTCCCGAGTGCTGGGATTAAAGGCATGCACCACCACTGCCCGGCATTTGATATAATTTTCTAAACAGAAGTCATGAGATGACATGTTGCATTAAATATTTCTAAATGTCAATCTTTGTCTATATTTCTAATAATTTTCTGTGTATAAATTCCCATAAGAGCAATTACTGGTCAGAGACTGTGGACACGTATCAAATTCTTGAAATGCATTGCCAAATTTGTGACATTGTTCTCTTTTCTGCACCCTTGCCAACAATGGGGAAAGAGAGCCTATGATACAGTCCCAGGATCTCGGGGGCTTGAGTGATGCTGTTTGTCTTGAGAAAGAGTATCTTTCTCCTGGTAATCTCTGCTCACTTCTAGCTTCACCCAGTATCCCTAGCCTGGTTTTTATTGTGTTTGGTTTAAGAAAAATAGAAAAAATGTATAGGAGGAAGTGAAGAACCTTGTAACAGTGAGGAATCCATGAGGATTAGCATCTTTCTTCGAAAATTAAATATCTTAGAAGGATCGTTGAGGTCCTGTGGTCTCTGGGGTAGCATGTAATATCTCTTATTCTCTATCTGCCTCATCCCAACTGTCAACTCTATTGTTTGCTCAAACACACACACACACACACACATACACACACACACACACCCCATTTTCTGATGCTGCAGAGCCATTTCATATTGCAAATACATATTGCCTAGACAGATCTCACAAAAGTTTTCTCTTTTTTTTTATTGCTTTAGAGTCCAGGGATGGCTGCATTGACTGGTACTCTCTCTTATTTAGAAAGAATCTATTCTTTCCTTTGACCGCTGGGATCAGAGGCAGGTAGATCATTCACAGGAAACAGAATCCAGCATAGCAGTGCAATCCTAGGCTGTGTTTGGGCTCCAGGGCAGAAACTCAATGAGCAGTAACACTAGGGAAAAACAGCTAATCAGGAGAGTATTATATTTCCTTTCTACAGCTTATGTGACCACTGTGTATCTGGTGAACAGAACAGTGCTCAAAAAATCCATGCTGGGTCACATGCAATAGGAAGTCTTCTCACAGGAATGGCTTATGGTTTGATAGTTCAAAATGTCCTCCAGATGAAACTTACCAAACTCTACAATCCACTTGTCCTAAATTCATTCACATATGCATCTGTGTGTGCATGAACACAGACATATATTTATATTAATTTGTGTTTAATAAACTAACATGCCCAACTTCAGATGCAATGTCACTGACAGTATCATCATCTCAATTTCATTTGGAATCACCTGGGTCCCACTGATTCTCTTACCATGTCCAGTTCTGTTCCTCAGGCCAGCAGAATGACCCGATAAGAGAAACCTTATCCATCCATTCACCGTTATAATCCCAGTGCACATAGACAGTGCCTTTAGACACTCAGCAATTTATTTTCCAGCTGAGTAAGTTTGTACATGAATGAATAGTATAATATTATCATTATTCTATGCAAGATGCCCCTTTTGTTTCATTTCATTATAAATTTATTACTTCCTTTTCAAATATCTCATTCCCTTTCTTGCAGAAGCACCCTCTCTGCCTTGTGTAATTTCCAAATGTATTAGTTATCTCTGTATCATTGAAGGTTGTTATGTATGTTTTAATTAATATGAATATAGTAATTTACTGAAATCTCTTTCTGTTTTTACTTCATGGTCTCACAGTTTTCTATTTAAAACTCAGTGGTGAACGGTGGTCATTAAAGAGTGTTTCTTAGTGAACTTCTGTTTCATGTATCTCTAGGTATCTGGGTTGTTGCCATCCTCCATTAGTCCCAAATAATGGGGGCTCTCTTAGTTGCTTTTATATCGATGTGTTAAATTACCCCAGTGGAAACAGCTTAAGGAAGGAAGACTTTATTTTGGTTTACAATTTGAAATTTATGTTCCATCATGGCAGGGAAATCACAATGGGAGGAGTGTGAGGTATTTGGTCATATTACTTCACAATAAGCTCACATGGTTCACTTTTTTAAAATTGATTTTTATTGAGCTATGCATTTTCTCTGTTCCCCTCCCTTCCTCCCCAAACCCCTTCAGACCTCTCCCATGGTCCTCATGCGATTTACTTTTATCTAGTTCAAAATCCTAGCCCAGGGAACAATATCTGTGTGGGTATGATGTGAGATTCCCCTCTTTATACTGTGAATACCATTGGTTAATAAAGGACTGTCTTGGATCTGCGGCAGAATAGAGGTAGGTGTTAAAACTAAATTGAATGCTGGGAGAAAGAAGATGGAGTCAGTGAGAAGCCATGTAGCTCTGTCAGAGACAGATGCCAGAACTTTATCTGGTAAGGCACAGCCTTGTGGCAACACACAGCTTAATGGAGATGGGCTAATTTAAGATATGAGAAATATTCATAAGCTATTGGCCTAACAGTATTGCAAATTATATGGTTTTGGTGTGATTATTTTGGGGCTGGGCAGCCGGGAACAAACTAGCTGCCTCCGACAACATGAGTATGTCTTTCCACTCCATTTAACTTTAGAAGGTACTCCCTTCCAAGTCTACCCAGAGGCCCACCTTCTACATGATTCCCGAGTTCATCCAGTTGGCAATGAGACTGAGCATCAGATAGACAAAGACATCTTCATAGAAACTTCTTTGTGGACCCAAGGAAAGGCTTCTTTAGAGTGGACACTCTGAGGTAGGTGACAGCAATGTGATGGGTGATGTATATGTTTCATTTGCATGGATTCTGGTAGAATCTCTCCAGCATACTTCAGTTCCAAGAATTTCTTGTACCTACTTTCTAAACTTTGCTTCTCTGATTGTCACTGCTGACTGAGCATGACTATTATTATTAGCTCATTAGATCTCTCTGAGTTACCTATGCTTATCTGTTATCTATATTGAATTAGTTGTACTAGCTCTTGCTGGCTGTTTACAGAAATTCTTCGTATATCTAGAAACTAAATCTTCATTAATGTCTTCATTTCAGCCTCTTCCATTGTTGCCTTTGTACACAGTGACATTTGAAAGACCGAAATCTTTTGTTCTGTTGAATATGTTTTCTTTGTGGTTTATTTATTTTTAGTTTTCTTTAATTAAACCTTTTTAACTATAAGGTACATATCTTTCCAATCTGAGATAAAGATGTATTCTGCTCAACCTCTTCTGTAAATTTAATAGTATTGACTCCTGCGGTGTGGATATAAAGTTTACATATTTATCTAAACTTGGATAATAAGATAGAAAGAGCAACACAATCAGTGGAATATGGTGTGACTCTTCCTGGGGCAATGTGAGTTACCAAAGTAGTGACCCCATCCAATTCTACCTATGAGTCTAATAAGGTTCTTTAGAGAAAGTGAGTGAGTCATGGTCACTTGTATTACTGACACAACCACATAGCACAGGTGATAACTCATGAAACCCTCCATCCACAGAGTGCCCTGTGTGACCTGGAGGAAACTCCCTAGAAGAGCCTAGAAACTGCTGCTTGTACAAATCCTGAGTGAGATCTCCTCAGTTACAGTGTTCCTGAGCATGTTAAGATCTGTGAACTTCCCAACATCCTTAGCCAGCAGAGAAATGCAAATCAGAACAACTCTTACACCTGTCAGAATTGCCAAGATCAAAAACACTGGTGACAGCTTATGCTGGAGAGGATGTGGGGCAAGGGGAATGCTCCTCCATTGCTGCTGGGAGTGCAAACTGGTACAGCCACTTTGGAAATCAGTAGGCGATTTCTTAGTAAATTAAGAAACGATCTACCTCAAGACCTAGCAATACCTCTGTTGGGTATATACCCAAAGGATGCTCAACTATGTTTATAGCACCATTATTTGTAATAGTTGGAACCTGAAAACAACCTAGATGCCCCTCAACCAAAGAATGGATAAAGAAAATCTGGTAAATTTGCACAATAGAGTACTAGACAGCAGCAAAAAAAATAATGACATCTTGAAATTTGTAGGCAAATGGATGGATCTAGAAAAAAAAAACATATTGAATGAGGTAACCCAGACCCAGAAAGACAAACATAATATGTACTCACTCACAAGTGGCTTTTACACATAAAGCAAAGAAAAACCAGTCTACAAGCCACAACCCTAGAGAAACTAGACAATAAAGAGGACCTTAAGAGAGACATATATGGATCTACATAGGAAGGTGAAAAAGACAAGATCTCCTGAGTAAATTGAGAGCATGGGAATCACAGGAGAGGGTAGAAAGGGAGACGGGAGGAAAGGAGGAGAGTGAGCAAAAATATATAGCTTAATAAAAACAATAAATAATTATTTAGAAATAAAGAAAGTTTTGTGAGCTTCCTTAGTCTTGGAATCTTTTTTCTAAGAGATCATGTTTCAGTTCAGAGGGAGCAGTTATTCCATGGGTAAGAATAAAGGGGCAACTTTGTAAATATTGGGGAAAAAATTACTCAGATATAAATAAATTATAAGAGAATGAACTAGAAACATATTAGAATATTACCATTCTTTTATTTTTTATTTTTTCAACTTTATGTTGACTAAGTTTTCTGTCTTGCCTGGTTCCTACAGTAGTTAAGTCCCAAAGAAATCACACAAAGGTATACATTAATTATAAGCTGATTGGCTCATTACCTTAGACTTCTTAATAACTCTTACAACTTATATTAGTCCATTATACTGGTCTATGTTAGCCACGTGGCTCAGTACCTTATTCGGTGAGGCAGTCACATCTTGCTGCTTCTGGATCACAACTGCAGACTGCATCCTCTTCCCAGAATTCTCCTGTTTTCATTGCCCTACCTCTACTTCCTGACTGGTTTCCCCGCCTCTATTTTCTGCCTGGTTACTGGCCAATCAGCATTTATTTAAAATGTAATTGACAGGATACAGACCATTGTCCTACGGCAACTTTACCTATTTTTAAATTTTTTTGTTGGTTTTATTGAGCTATACATTTTTCTCTGCTCCCCTTACTTCAGCTCCCCTCCCCTTCTACCCTCTCCCAATTTACTGAGCAGATCTTGGCTTTTTCTATTTCCCATGTAGATTAGAACCATGTATATCTTTTTTAGGGTCCTCATTGTTGTCTAGGTTCTCTGGAATTATGATTTGTAGGCTGGTTTTCTTTGATTTATGTCTAAAAGCCACTTATGAGTGAGTACATATGGTATTTGTCTTTCTGGGTCTGGGTTACCTCACTCAAAATGACATTTTCTAGCTCCATCCATTTGCCTGCAAATTTCAAGATATCATTATTTTTTCTACTGTGTAGTACTCCATTGTGCAAATGTACCACATTTTCTTTATCCATTCTTTGGTCAAGGGGCATTTCAGGGGTTTCCAGGTTCTGGCTATGACAAACAATGCTGCTATGACCATAGTTGAGCACATGTCCTGTGGCACGATTGAGTGTCCTTTGGATATATACCCAAAAGTGGTATTGTTGGGTCTTGAGGAAGGTTGTTTCCTAATTTTCTGAGAAATTGCCACACTGATATCCAAAGGGTATGTACCAGTTTGCACTATCACCAACAATGCAGGAGGGTTCCGTTTACCCCACAACCTCTCCAGCATAAATTATCATCAGTGTTTTATTATTTTGTCCATTCTTACAGGTGTAAAATGGAATCTCAGAGTTGTTTTGATTTGCGTTTTCCTAATGACAAAGGATGTTGAATATTTTCTTAAGTGTCTTCCAGCTACTTTTTATATTTCTCTGTTGAGAGTTCTCTGTTTAGGTCAGTATCCCATTTTTTAAAAACTGGATTATTTGTTCTTTTGATGACCAATTTTTTGAGTTCTTTGTATATTTTGGAGATCAGTCCTTTGTCCAATGTGGGGTTGGTGAAGATCTTTCTCCATTCTATAGGCTGTCGTTTTGTCTTGTTCACTATGTTGTTTACTTTATAGAAGCTTCTCAGTTTCAGGAGGTCCCATTTACTAATTGTCTTTCTCAGTGTCTGTGCTACTGGGGTTATATTTAGGAAGTGGTCTTCTGTGCCAATGCATTCAAGTGTACTTCCCACTTTATCTTATATGAGGTTCAGTGTGGTTGGTTTTATGTTGAGGTCTTTGATCCATTTGGACTTGAGTTTTGTGCATGGTGATAGATATAGGTCTAATTTAATTCTTCTATATGTTGATATCCAATTATGCCAGCACCATTAGTTGAATATGCTTTATTTTTTCCATTGTATATTTTTGCTTCTTTATTAAAAACCAGGTGTTCATAGGTGTGTAGATTAATATCTGGGTCTTTGATTTGGTTCTGTTGGGCCTCCTGTCTGTTTTTATGCCAATACCAGGCTGTTTTCAGTAATGTAGCTCTGTAGTAGAGTTTGAAGTCAGGGCTTGTGATGTCTCCAGAAATTCTTTTGTTGTATAGGATTGTTTTGGTTATCCTGGGTTTTTGCTTTTCCATATGAAGTTGAGTACTGTTCTTTTGAGGTCTGTGAAGAATTTTTCTGGGATTTTGATGGGCATTGAATTGAATCTGTAGACTGCTTTGCAAAGAACATGGGATATCTTTCCATTTCCTGGTGT
>JAQHUG010000067.1:2063075-2117862 GCA_028555095.1 Dicrostonyx torquatus | reverse complement strand
CTTGTAGACCAGGCTGGTCTTGAACTCACAGAGATCCGCCTGCCTCTGCCTCCCGAGTGCTGGGATTAAAGGCGTGCGCCACCACCGCCCGGCCCTGAAGTCATTTCTATAAGTGAAGGATCATTACTTTCCTTGATTAGTACTGGTCATGGAAATTAAGGAGCAAATCTTAGATTCTCTCTTTTGGTGAGTTTAGTTGGTACAGGACCTCAGGTATTGAAACTATGACCAACCACTCCTATGCTCATTCTCAGAGGCTTTTCCTATTCCTTTCTTCTCCAACAAATCATGATCTGTAGTGTTGTTGTGCATAGGATGTCAGCATCATTCCTGTAGTACAATGAAAAAAATCTAGAAAAACAAATTCTAGGGTCGTATGAGGCATCAGAGTGGTATACTAGTTGGCTTTTTATAGAGCTTTAATATACCAGGTAGCTATCTAACCTCATTTTTTCAGAAAATATTCACAGTTTGTTTCGTTTGAGGTTCCTATTTTAAGCCTATGTTTTCCTCATTCCTGAACTTCATTGTTGGCTGAGGAGGTGCTGCAAGCCTGTTCTTCTTGGCTATGATGTGAAGAACTGGAAGCGAGTCAGAAGCCTGTCACTTTGGGCATCTGGTGCTGTGGATTTGTGCTCATCAAGATATAACTGTGGATTGCTTTGAACTCTCTCACTGTGTTACATTATTTTATTCAGATACCACTTGCCATCTTTTAAACTTAAAAATACTTCAAACATTTAGTTTTGTTTTACATATGATTATAACAACAGGTTTGTTGAAAATAATAATGTTAAATACAATAATAATCTTTATGAAGTTCTTTGTGCCCCTAATTAGTCATGAATTTGATCTAAGCATTCTTACAAAAGAAGTTGTGTCTATTTCATGTTACAAATGAAGAAAACACAGTAAAGTCGCAAGAAACTCAAAGCTATGATTGTTACTGGTGGCATTTCCTAAAACACATTTTTAGACATTTAACAACTTGTCATAGGGTCTCCTGTTCTGGTCTCTGTAGTTGTTCTGGGAACTGCTTCCTAGACTGTTGGGAGCTGTATGTTGAATTCATCCAGTCTCCAAAAGCATGGAGTCCATGTTGCTATTCCTACCTCCACATATAACGTATTCTCAAGGGAGAATTAATGAAGTCATGTTAGGAAGAAAAGCTTCCTAATAATTCCCAAGTTGCCAGCACAGAAGCTGTAGCTATGATTGTCAGAGAAAGTATGTGTAGAAAATTTTGAGAATGGAACCTCAGAGACTTGATCATATGACTTCCAGCCATGATCACATGACCACATGAGGACACTACATTGGGCCAGTGTGCTGTTGTCCATAGGTCTCAGGCTTCTGTTCTATGGATGAGGGCTTTAGCTTGACACAGCTCTTAATTATTCACTTGGCTGTAAAGACTTTGGAGTTCATGATTGAACTGAGGGTTCAAGAAGTCACCAGGTTTTGACTTAAAACCCAGAGAAGGGAATAATTAATTCTCTACTACTCTGAAATGTTTCTCCATCAAATACTTAAAGATTCTTCCAAGACAACAGAGGTCAGTGCCAGGGTTGAATTTGCAGTTGTAATGACGACATTCATTTTCTCCATTCCTTTCTTCTGAGTACACCTACCCTGACCTCTTTACCTCCAAGTCTTTTCCCTCATCTCCTTCCATAGCCACCCCATTCAGTGGATGCCTTTTGTAAATATATGGATTGACCCTGAGCCATTGCCTACAGAAGATGCTTGTGGTGTACTGGTCAGGAATGTGCTAATTGCGCTCATTTTTGTAATCATACTGTATCACAGTACTAATGCCATGCCTGCCTTTTGCACTTGAGACTCTGGCTGATCTTTACCTTTTAAAGTAGCTCAGCTGTAGGCTGGGTAGAATTTGCATAGGAGTTGAGCCGATGGCAGACAGCAGTGGCTAGAAGGATGAGAAGCAAAAGAGAATGGAGCTGAAAGTCACTTCAGAGTGAGAACCTCTGATGTTGGTGAATCAGCAGGGGCTGACTAGAAATCTCAGCATCCCATCTTTGGGGGCTATTGCAGAACTCCCTGCTGTGGCTCAGGTAACTGCATTCCTGTCTGGAGACAAGTTAGAAGTAAGGGGATCTAAAAACCGCTCAGCCTCCAGCCACTCCATAGGAGTATCTATTTTGACAAAATAAACTGTGGATTTGTCCTAAGAACTCAGGCAGCAGAGACTGAGGCCTCATCACTGTTCTCATGCTTGAAAACTTTTTCTCTCAGTAATGAGAATGTCGCACGAGCAGGCCTTTCCCCAACTGCGCCGACAACAGGACAACTTGTGCCGGGATGGATTTTTCTTCATTGATTCTAATCTTCTTCCTGACTGACTGTCTTGGCTGCTTTGACATATTGAACACTGAATAGTCCCTGAGTAATTCTTGAACATTTGGGGATCGTTTTTATTTTTACAAGACAGCAGAATCCAATGGAATGATTTATCCATGGACCCGAAGAGGAAGGGCGGGGGTGGGTGGGAGAGGTTTTATTCTGGGAATAAACACAGACTCAACAGAGAATTACAAAACACATTGAACAAAAGATTCACACCCAGTCTTCAGTAATTTCATAATTTGGTAAGGATTCACAGCCTCATCTAGAGATGAACATTAATGGATAAAGGGCTTTCACAGCTGTGACTTCAGCCATGATTGATGAGAAAATGCTACTGGAGGGAGAAAAGGAAAATGAATATTTATTAATGGAATAGTGTTGGGGGCTTAAAATCCAAGGAGATCCATCATTTCAAATTCAAGGTTGGATGCATTCAGAACAGAATGTTCAATACAATGGCCCCATAGCTGAGCTACGGGCTAGAAAATTCACAGTCTCTGCTGTCATTTGGAACATGGGGAACTTTCTGGAGAGGTTTTCTTGTTTCAGTTCCTGTTGACATCACCTGGAGTAGGCAACATTTCATTGGTAATCGTTAGGATAACAATTGGCTCACCTGTTAGAACACACGGCATGATGTAGTTTCGCCATCCATCCAGAAATTACTGTATCTTGCCTGCATACTTTCTCTGACAATGGTAGTTATGGCCTCTGTGCTGATGGCTTGGGAAGCTTTTCTTCCTAACATGACTTCATTAGTTCTCCCTTGAACTTTATAAGAGCAGTGCTAAGCCAAAAGCAACACATCTTGAAATCTCCGTATGTATTTTCTCTCCAGAGAATCCTTTGCACCGCTTGCACCGCTTAGGTTGGTTAATTTATTAAGACTCAGAAAAGCCTGTTTCTGTTTTGTGAACCTCCACTTGCCTACTTTAACCTCATAAAAAATTGAAGATGGATATTCTCAGGCAGGCATTATTGGTCTCCTTTGTGATGATATCATTTTCCATGTGAGCAGCTTGTTCATATAATTAACAACAGTGATATTGTGGCTTAAGGTTTTGACAGGGAAGGAGAAATTGACGGATGACATTTAACTGCCTAATTTAACTTAAGGTGTTGAAGTATTACTGGAAGCATCAATGTGTAGATTTCAGTTAATGGACAGCCCCCAAACATAGCACCTACCCCAACATAGCCATGTGCACACAATCTCATCAGTGCATTGGCTTTACAAAGACCTTTGTTTCTTTATTTTAGGTTATGGGAGTAGTGGCATAGTGGTACCATGAAACAGCCTACACAAAACGTTTGATATCCCTGTTCAACTAGAAAGTCTTTACATTGCCACAATGATGCCACATCTAACCAGCTATATTCTTAGACTACAGAAGTTGGCTCTGACCAGTTTGTTGTATATGCTGTTGCAAAGCATAAGTTGCTATTCTGTTAGACAGTGTGTTTCAGTTTATTTTAAACCTTTGATATATCCCAATCCAGACAGTGTAGTTTTGATAACCAATAGCACCCAATGTTTAACTTCAAGTTCAAAGCCGGCGAAGACTGATCTCATTGCTTAATAGTCCGGTCAGAAGAGGAATTTCCTCTGACTCTTGGGACAGCTTGTCTTTCTGTTGGGGAACGCAACCTGCTTTGATCAATCTACCAATTTAGATGTTAAACTAATCAGAAAACATTTGCATAGACATACACGGAGTAATGTCTTGCCAAATACATGGACACCCCAGGGCCCAATCAAGTCGACACAAAAACTAAAGCATCACAGCAGCTCTAGAAGACTAATAGACATAGTAATACCTAACAGAATTCATAAGGGGGGATGCTGGAGAAATACTTTGATTGAAAGCAGAAGATCTGGGGACTGGCGAGCTCTAAGAATCAGGGGTGAGTAAATTACTATGCAATATCTCTACCCTAGACAAAGGAGCAGATGGCGTTGGGGAAATGGAATAGAGCATACAATAATAACACATGTATGTACATAAACACACACACATGATGCTTTTATTAGATCTGAATAAATCTAAGGGATAAATTAAACTTTAATTACACCATTATTTTCAGTATTAGAAATGCAACTACAAAACTGTAAGTAATGAACTGTTTAAATCTATTGATAACAGAGAGGATAATGTCATTAATTCATCGGCAGGCCCTCCAAATCTTCAATCAAATCCCTTTCCTTCATTTTTCATAGAGTTTTTATCTTAAGTAGGTACTTTTTTTTCTGGAGCCCACATGGGAACGTCTCATTTTGCATATAGGAGAAAGATGGAATGTTGCTAATTAAACACTAAAGAAAGTGAGTCTGTGGATGTGTTTCCAAGGTACAACACTCGTTTCGTAGATGTGAATTTCAGTCTTCAGCACCACAAGTGAATGAACAAAAGACTAATTTTGTGAGAAGTCAAAGAAAAGTTCGTAGAAACTAGATCCTTAAGCACAAAGGTCTTCTGTGCTTTGATGATGAAAAGTGGGTCCATGAGATTCAGATGGACCACCAGGCAGGAAAATAATTGAGAAGTTTTATGGATAGCCAAAATCTAAAATGATTTTGTAATAAAACTGCCTTGTGAGTAGTGGTATTATTGTCATTGGCCAGGGAGGAAAACGTCAGCTGGAATTCAGTCTTGATTGGGGAGAAGAATAATGCACAGTGGGGTGAAGACTTGGATACATGGTGCTCCTATGTGCAGACCTACACAAGGCTGGCTTTTGCAGCACCTGCCTGTGCTAACCTGCAGACGCCTGCCCCCAATCCCACTGCCACCATTGATTGCTGCTGCCTCACACCATTTCCATCCTGCCCACTCCCCCCATCCTCTTCCATGGTTCTTTGTTGTTGACAGCAGTATGGGGTCGGGGAGGGCTGAATTGGATGAGCACCAAAAAACAGAAAAGCATGCAGGGAAAATGAAACATACCTTGTTCCCCAAGACTTTCCTTGTTATTCCAAATGCTGCAACTTCCCCTTCAGCCAGTTGCTTTCCATGAGGTCTCTAGGGTGGAATGAATTGGTTGGCAAAAGGGTGGACACACCTGCTTATCTAGAGTTTGATGGCCTGGTTTCCAGAAGCCATTGGCATTCCTCTGTGTCGGGGCTGCTCCCTCCTTGGTCTTTAATCCGTTAGTACGATTGCAAGTGAAAACTCACAAAGAATTGCATTACAAGCCACTTGTTGGTAGGACTCACATGGGATGCAAGGAGGCTTGTTCTACTCCAGCTGCTGCCTTGGCCTTTCAGGAAACAAATGTGTTCTATGACAAAAAGCCTAGAAGAATATACACGGGGGACAGAGGGTTAAGTAGGGAAGTTGTGCATGGATACAAATATAAAATGAATCACTATACAGATCATGGAAAAGGTGGAAAGTTTTTGCAATAATTTGTCTTTGTACTATAAATAGTTATATGCATGTATCCAGGCATGCATGTATAGATACCTGAACTTATTTTGTGAGTTAGCTTGAGAGCTTATGTAGGACCTATCTTGACTGCTGAAGAATGAATTGAAAGAATCCAGATGGTGACACCCTGACTCAGAGGCACTCTGGATTGTTTTAAACTGCTAAGTTGTTACTTGGCAATAGATAACCAACACACCATTTTCATTTTTTTTTTTACAGGAGTAAAGATTGTGATGGGTACAATTAAAGCTAAGGCATCAAGTAATTACAATGATACCAGCTTTAGTCACATGACTTTTTATCCTATATTTCATCCTACTACCCCAATCTCTGTGTAGCAAGTTGTGCAGTCATTGGTTAATTTCTGTGAAAAAAAATCTCAATTTACTGGTGGCAGAAAAGAGGATGATGTTTTAAGTTAAACTTATTTAGATTATACATTGATTTTCAACCTTTCTTGGGTAAGAAATTAGGTCTGTTACTTACAACAAATGATAGACTGAACTACCAAGCAGTTAAACTGTATTTATCAATACATTTGGAGATGTTGAGCTAAGTAAACCGTTAATGCAAGGGAGTCCCTGATAACAGAAAAAGAAATATGTAACTGGCAATACTACAGCTTTTGCTTGAGAGACCTCCTTTTACTAAACATTGTTCTTTAGCCAAACATGATTAACACTTTGTTTGTGCTCCATCTCCATGAGACTTGGGATACATGATCCTGAGGTCCTCAGCCTTGTCCCAGTGTCTATTTTTTACTTAGACAGCAGCAGACTTTTCAGGTCTTGGAAAATGACTATACACATCTGCCTAGGAACCTGCTCTCTTGGAACCACGAGGCTAGCTGGCTCTGATCTGTGCTAGGAATGATGTTTTCTGTTCTTCTTGGGAGTGAGAAAACAGACATCTTTCTCAGCCTAGGAGAGTATCCTCGACCAGAAATAGTGGCTAATGATAATGTCAAGTGCAATTTTAATAGCCATAAAAATAAAATAAAACAATACACACACACATACACAAAGCGTGTGGTGTACAGAAAGTACACATGGGTGTGTGGGTGTACTCATGTGTGCATATGTATATGGAGACAGATGTTGACTTTGGGCATTTTTCTTTATCAGTCTTAACTCCCACCCCTTTTTAATTTGAGATTAGAAATCTCACTGAACCTGGAAGTCAGTCAGTTAGGCTAGACCAGCAGGCTAGTGATCATTCAAGATCTGCCTTTCTCCAGGGCCTAGCCCTTAGGTTACAGGCCCTCACACTCTAACTTTTTCCGTGGGTGCTGGGGATCTAGGCTCAGCTCCCCATGCTCACACAGCAAACATGTCTTGATCCACTGAGCCATTTTCCAGCTCCTGAAATGAATATTTAACCCGGTATGTATGATACATTTTTGGTGGGTATGTGTGCATGTATGTGTGTGTGTGTATGCAGGTGCATCTGTGTGCATGTTAATGTGTCCACATGTATATGGAGATTAGCGCTCAACGTCAAATATCATCCCTCAGGAGCTATTCATACTTTGTTTACATTTGCTATAGTTTCTCACTGGCACAGAACTTGCCTATTTGGCTAGACTGGTTTACCAGAAAGCCCTAAGAATCTTCCTGTCCCCATCCCTCTAGTGCTGTGATTACAAGTCTATGTCACGATGCCCAGCATTTTTACATAAGTTCTGAAAAGCCAACCCAGGTCCTCATGCTAACAGGGGATTACTAATTATAGACTGAGCTGTCTCCCCCAGCCATCAACATACCTAAGATTTACTATCATAAAGCACATAATCAGATCATTAGCGAAACAACTAATATTATTTTTCTGTACTATATCTTTAATCCACAGTGTGTATTTTATTGTGTTTATAACACATCCTGTTTCTAGTGCTTGATATCCACATAGAACCAGTGTTTGCTGCAGTCAAGGAGGCTGACTCAGAATACGTAAAGAGAAAATGTGTCTGTGGACCTCTGTGGACTTCTCCAGATCCAGCCCCTGGTTTCTGTGGGCTCCTGATAAGCGTTCACACCTTTTCTCTTGCATGCCTTCACGCTCTGGAGTGCCCCACCTCTTTCGGCACTCATTCCTTGCATCTCATACTGTACAGTCCGGCTCCATACACTTGGAGTGGGGACAGAGGATAGCGGGTTCTTGGAATTCCCCTCTAAAGCTCTTTTACTAAAATGGGACACATAATGGAATATACATTATGGCAGCGTCCAAACTGTTCATCAACTATCCATTACATCTGCCATCTCCCTTCTGCCAGTGGAGGTAACTATGTTATTACAGGGGGAAAAATCTTATTTTAATTACAATCCAATCAGAAGATGCATCCATTATGCAGAGTGCTTTGGCATATTCTAAAGTTTTAATTTCCTCACAAATAGGAGAGCCAATGCTGCAGAGTGGAAACGACTATTTGTATATTTATTAATTTCATCATTAGAAAAATATTTATTCGGTATATCCTATGTGGAGTTATTGGGTTTTGTAGGGGACATAAGTTCTATGGTCCTTAGCCCCTCCCTTCAAGAAACTCACAAGGTTTTTTTTTGGTTGGTTGGTTTTTTTTTTTTTTTTTTTTTTTTTTTTTTTTGAGGGGGTGGACAGTCACAAACAGATGTACAGTGTTGCCACCTATCCCTAAGAAAGTTCTGATTAGGATGAGTGGGGAGGTATCTGGGAGGAGGTGGGATCGCACTGGCTCGAAAAGCGTGGGTAAGATTTTGATGTGTCATCAGGGATGGGAAGGGAGAGGTAGGAGCTTATTTCTGACTGAGAGACTGCTGTGATGATATGGCACAGAGAGGTAAAACTATACATTGGAATTTTCTGCAAGAATACATCTTGGTAGCAGGCTGATCTGGAAGCGGGTGTGAGCCCCTGTGGGCAGTACGACTGTGCAAGTAGGTCGAGCCAGTTTATGGCAGGATTTCCTGCTGGGCTCAGGGTACTGTATCTTATTTTCTGGGCTGTGTGGAACCAGGGAAGATTCTAAGCAAGGTTGGAAAAGAATCCTAGCAGGGTTTGGGAGAAGAATCTGATACCTGTGTGCCTTTGTGTACTCAAGAACGGAGTAGGCAAAGCTGGGAACATTTTGTGTCCTGCGAGAACAAACAATATTAAAGTAATGGGTTTATGCATTTCTTGACCTTTAAAAAATGGTATTTTCAGCAAACTTCCTCCTCCCTACCTTACCCTTGTTAAATATTTCATCTCAACTGGAAAATACCCACAACAATGATTTTTTTTTTAAAAAAAAAAGAACTGAAAAACAAAAAAACGGTTTTAGCCTTTCAGTAATAAACCAAAATAAACAGTGGGGAGCTTAAAAGGCCTTTCAGCTGGGCGGGATGAAGGCAGATGCCTCTGGTTTATATTATTGTTAGATAGCATGGAGTCTGTCCTAGAAATCTCATACGGAGAGGCAAGTAGAAGGACTGAGTGTATCAAGGATCTGCGACCTACAATTGTAGTAGTATTTTTTCCTTGTGTGGGATTGGTTTATACACATGACCCTGAATCTCCCTGTCAGAGGCAAGATTCTGCTTCCTTCCCCCAGGTAGGTCCGGCAGGGAAAGCCCCAGCGATAGAGATGAAGAAATGGAGACTCCTCTTTCATAAAGCCATTGAGAAAACCACAAAGCCTTTGCGGCTTAATGCTCCAAGTGCAGCAAGCAACAAAGGCCCTTTCTGGCTGGAGAGCCTGGTACTGTAATGCAGCTCTCTGCCTAGACTAAATTACTACGTATCTGTCGCTGCTATGACCTTGAATTACCTGCAGTCCCTGATAATAGCAATGAGCAAACATCCACTTCTTGTCTGTTTGCCCCATAAACCTTCCTGTGAGCCTGTCTCGCTCGGTCCCTCCCACCTGGAATAGCTGTCTACACATCTGTTCCGACATTTGCACAGCAAACATCTAATGAGTACCTACTGTGCACCACGTCACCAGGGTTCAGAGGCAAATAGAATGCAGTCCTTTAGGTCCTTGTGGGTTGTGTGCCTGTTAAAGCCTCAAGATGTCATAATTGACTTCATTGTCAAGGCTGTGGGGACTCAGCCTAGCTTGTTATGGAGATAGCCACTCTTTTCAATTAATAACTTTGATACTAACTGCGGAATATTGTGTCCTCTCCTTTCCTCTAATTCACATGTTGACACCCTAATGGCTTCAAGAGATGGAACCTTTGGAAGGTGGCAATATCATGTCTTAAAGTTATTACTATGTGAGGCGCTTTGTACTCCAACCATATGAGAGTGACAATATAGATGTCATCTATAAATCATGGGTCCTCATGGGGCATTGAATTTGCTGACATATTTATCCTGAACTTGCCAGCCTCTAGACCAAGTAATAAATTTCTGTTTTTATAAAACACGACATCTCAGGTATTCTGAAGGTGTACATGGAGGGAGTGAGGGCCATCGTGATTAGATAAAGGCAGCCCATTCCTTCAGTGCATAACCAGATTTTGAACACGGATATGTATTTTGATGCTGAAATTGTGAGGAAAACAAATCGTAGTCTTTCAGCTCATAAAACTTCCAGAGTTACAAAACCAAACAACAAAATCAAGACCTGGTGGGAAGCGCTGTGAAAATAACGAAATAAAGACCGAACAAATACATTGGAGGGGGGCTAACATGGTTTCATCTTTCGCTCTATTCTCATTTTCATAAATCTCTATGTTGATGAGCTCCCTGGCTGGTAGATGAAGTTGGCACTGATTGATGAGCTATAGAAAACCCCACGATTGTGGAGTGGAGATGGGAAACAGTTTAAGATCCGTTCCTGAAGAGATTTCTTCAACTGGGATCTACACTCAAGGATATCCAGAAATAAGCAGCTAAGCCTCTAGAATCCCAGGACAGCAGCTCAGGGCACACACTTCTTGTCCTCAGAGTCCATGGCCTTCCTCTGCAATGGGTACCATGACAATTTTACCTCCATTTGCTCTCATTCTATAAAGACTGCTCTACCTGAATGTGGGTCCACTTCTAGTCAGGGAGTCAGTAGAGTCAGGCTTAATGTCTGATATCTTTCTAAAGAGGCAAAAGCACAGTGAATGGTGCTTTGACAGGGAGCTTTTGTACAATGGCAGTTGTAATACAGGGTGATAAAGTCCAGCCATCCTCAGGATTGACCAACACTGGCTTCTTTCTCTTTCCCAGATGGAGGTACACACAGATCCAGGTAGGCAACCAAAACTAATGAGGGGCATTGGTCATTTACTGGGGAAAAGCTGGTATAAAGAACTTCCAGGGCTGTTTATCATTATAAAAGCAATTTGTGTACCTATTCATGTAGTCAGAGAGATTTTTGACGTGAGGCTTAGAATACCCTTGTGTTTTTCTATATGGCTCAGACACTTCAGCAGTTAGGCATGAAGCTTGAAAACACACCAGTATGTAAAGAGATGTTCCACAGTCGGAAGCTGCAAGAGAGCAAGACACTATCAGCAATCCGTGTGTGGCCTCCCCTCAGGACTCCTCAAAGTCCTTCTGGACAGAGTCCAGATGGCATGGCCTAGCCAGCTGGTATAGCAGCTAGCCTTTATTGTTGGGTAGACGTGAGACGTGTCCAGTGAACCATCTTGACAACCAGCCAATGTGCTTTAATTGGTGCCAGCTGGGTGCCCTGTCTATGCAGTGTTACCTCAGAGGTGGACCACCGTAAGTAGTGACAGGGAAGAGACCTGGGTGCATGTGATGCAGTCTGGAGGGCAAGCTGGTCCAAGACAATGGATCTTACCCATCAGAGTGAAATGAACTTGGCCAAGGAGTGCTTTTGAGATCCAGTTCCCAGCTACTACCCTGGGAAAGAAATGCTAATTTGCTGATTCTAAATTAGTTGTTCAGAAAACTAAATTTTTTTTGTTGTAAATACTTTTGGTCGTTCTGCTGGCATGACTTGTGTTTGAGAGATGTCTTGTTTTCTGGGTTGAATCTCTCAAGAAATTCAAGTGTTGAAGATTTAGTCTCTAGATAGCAGGTGACTGGATCCTTATCCTTTGATGAATCATAATATAGCATTCTTGAGGGGTGGGGCCTAGTTGGAGAAAGGAGGTCAGTGGGTATGTGTTCTGGAAAAATAGACTTTGTTAGAAGCATCTCTCACGCTGCTTCTTAGGCAATGTGATGTGAGCAATCTCTGCTGGACCTTCCCTTTATTTACCCAGGACTCAAGGCAATGGAACTAGACCATCAGGAGCTGATAGCATGAGCCAAAACAAGCTCACATTTCTTTTCATATATAGTGACAAGGGTCTGACCTGTGTGCTTGGCTTCACACTGCTCAGTCCAATCTTGGGTGGGGCCATGTGGTAGAGTCCTGCAACTAGAGCCATTGGAATCTGCTTCCTCCACAGTCTTCATCCCTCTAACGCTGACCTATTTGTACTGACCTGAACTTTCCACACACAGAGGGAAGTCAGAGCTTGCCGGGAGAGGACACTGATGAGTAAAGGTGCCAGATAAAGAGGGGATGTTTACTGAAACAGCCACAGTAGTTACAGCTATTACCAATATGAAGAATTGGAGAACTACTCTATTAGACATTCTTATTTGTTTCTTGGTGCTTGTGTGTCAGGGGCGGAGTGGAGGGAGAGGTGTGTTTGGGGGTGGGAGTGCCTGTGTGTGTGGATTTGCATTCATTCGTGAATAAACTCCCAAAGGCCAGAGGATGGTAGTGGGTGTGTCATTATATTACTCCCTGCCTATTGCCTAGAAGCAGGATCTGTCATTGAACCTGACACTTTCAGTTTTTGGCCAGGCTTTCTTGCCAAAAAATAATAATTTTCAATGAAGAGTTCCACTTTTCATCTTCATGGATCCAGGAAATACAAAGTTGATCTTATTCCCCAAGGACCTTGCCTGTCATTATACTACGTATATGTGCAAATATGTTTGCATGTGGATATATATGTGTATTTTCTGTTTTCTCAATACGGTTACAGCTCCTTAACTATTCCCTCTCACTATAAAACCACTCTCTGCAGTGAGGGTGGTGCACTGTGCAGAGCTGAGCCTCACACTGAGTGAGTTTTGCATGGGCAATGCATACCCGGGAGTGTCTGCAGTGAGGGATTGTGGGTACCTTTCAGGGGAGGGCTCATGGAGATCTCTGCTGGCGAATGGAAGGGAGCTGTAGAAGCTGAGATGAGGCTCCTGGAAATAGTTACAGCCTCTAGGCCACCTCAGGTGCTAATGAGTTTTGTCGGTAACTGGCAAAACAGACACACAACATCCAAGATACTGTGCAGAAAATGCTTGAGAATTCATGGAGAAGTCAAGTTCTCCTACATCAGCCTTGTGAACCTTTCTGGACCACACTTCACCTCTTCTTCAGTCTTGTACCCCTTCCCCACACACTAGCATCCCTTCCTCCCTACCACTGCCACTCCGGAGTCCCTGGAGTACGTTCCTGTCCCTGCTCATCAGAAGGTTGGTTTTGTCGTGACAATAGCAGATGTTTCCAGACACATTTCACAGAATTTATTGTATCCTCTGTCTAAGAGGTTTGGCTCAGGAACAAAGGCAGGAAATGTTTATGGAGTGCTGATCACGTGACCTTCTAATTCGCTCCTCAGCGCTTCCTCTGAGCAGAGGTTTATTTTCATTTACCTTCTAAGGGGAAAAAAAATTAAAAGGGTTCTTGTAAGGTTAATGACTTAGATTCGTATCAGCACTGGAACAAAAAAAAAAAAATTCAGACACAGATGATTCATCCAAAACGTAGAATAAGAGGTTCATTCTTCACACCTTGATGCGTATAGGCCGAACAAAGACAAAGCATGAAGAGAGCGAGGGTGTGAAGTGTGAAAATGTCTGCTTGTGAGCATGTGTGTGGCTGTGGGTATATAAATTTGGAATGCAAAGAACGATAAACAGTGTTCTTTTGCTCGAAGTGAGACATTTCTTCCACTTCTCCTTCCCTTCCCTCAACTTTTAGATCTTTTAGAAATTGCTGCTTGTAGCATCCTCCCCTCATCTCAGCCCAGACACCGCTTCTGCCAGCGGCCCTGCCCGGGGTCTAGGTCAGCTGTCTACTTGAGTGCGTGCGGAGTATTCCTTCCTAGCTTGTAGCCGGGCCTCGCGCCGTGACGTGCAATGGTTTGTTTACTCGTTGTGCATGCGCGGCTGGGCTATGCACTCCATAAGGGCTGGCAGCAGGATTGTCGTGTTCTCTGTCACAGCCCCAGTGAGGAGTAATGAGTATTTGTGAAGAGAGGGAATAAACAGCACGAGGAGGAGAAACAAATGGCAGCCACGACGTCCTGGTGTCTTCCGTGGGAAGATAGATGCTCGCTGTGTCTTGTGTGAGAGCAAGCATCTGCGAGGCTCTGCGGGGGGGAAAGACACTGCTACAGCTCCATTCCGCACCAGGTACCCAGTAGTCTTTGCCTCATTCCATTTCACCGGTATAACGATGGGACTAAGTGCATCCTAAGGCTTCGTGGAAAAGGTAACCGGAATTTAAGATGGGCCTCAAATGGCTGGTTGTGCACAGAAGGCAAGGGGAAGGCTTCCAATTCGCAGATGGCAGATTGAACTTGATCTTATCATGTGACAGCGTACAGGTGCCTCTATGTCCAGACGACAGTGAAAATTATGCAAGAGAAATGTGAAGGCTTTACGGGTAGCCTGTGCTTCCAGACACAGAAGTTGTTAGGAAATCACCCATCCTCCAATCAAGTAACCACAAGGATCACATGATCTCATGCACTATACCGGCTGGACCCATCCTTCCTTCCTATGACTTCCATGAGATGTGTGCATGGCTTCTTCTTTATGTACCTTGGAAGCATTCTTTATTTATGAACATTCTTCTTATTGCCTGAATGATATTCTCTTAATTGTCTGGGAACAGGATGGTAAATTTTAATTGTCAGCTTGGCAGGGTATGGAATCACCCGGGCCAGGCATCTCAATGGGGGTTGTCTAGATTAGCTTACCCTGTGGAATGGCAGCTAGCTTGCCCGTGTGGGATGATCTTGACTAGGGTAACGAAAGGGGTAAGATCTACCTTCCCTGGGTAGCATCCTTCCCTCACCAAAGGATCCTGGTTTGCATCAGTGGGAAAAGGGAGACAAAGCAACAGCACACTTATGTTCACTGCTCTCTGCTTTCTGCTGTGGTTGCAACGTGTCAGCTCGACTTCTTCACCGTCAAGGACTCGACTTTGAACTGTGTGCTACAGTAAGCCCCTTCCCCTTTGACTTATTTTGTTGGACTATTTTATCACAGCGACTGAAAAAGAGATGAAGGCAGTCCAGATGGCTATCAAGAGTTATTATGGACACTACAGATTATGAACAACAGAAAGGCACTGCTCACAATTCTGGAATCTTGAAGCCAAAGATCAAGCTTGCCAGCATGGTTGGATTCCTGAGAGTTTTCTCCTGAATCCATACTGTTGTCTTCACCATGTTCCCTCACATGAAGTGAAGAGGGCTTGAAAGTTCAAGTCATCCCATAGATAGAATTTATGACACTCTCACCTCGTGAGTTCATCCCCTCCTAAAGGTCTAATTCCAAGGATGGGACTTCAAACACAAATTATAGGGATTACAAATATTCAGTCCATGTTTTGTTTTTCACAACAGGGGTGTGAATGATGACCGAGGGAGGGTCGAGTCATGGAAGGACAGTAGACAACAAATTAGAATTGGTGATGTTGGCTACAGAGCCACTGATGAGGCTGAAGCATTATTAGTGCTGGAATTATAATGAAAGATATGCCCCATAAATCCTGCTTTCTCTGTGTGCAGATGATTGGAGGAAGAATGTATGACAGGCAAAGAAATTACATATTTTCCAGAGAAAGATAGGGCCCTGAGCTAGGGCTGTGGGTGCTCTGTGTCACATTAAGGATGATGTCTGCCAGAATATTGTACCTGGACATAACAGAAGGAAAGATGAATGATAGCCTCCATGGCATTCATGTGTGCATGTCCATACACCGCCAGTCACTGGGAGAGAAGCAGCCTAGTTTATCCCAAAGAAGGAAAGAAGTATTTAGCCAGAGTAAGGAAAATCCCTGGGAGAAAAATTAGGTGTGTTCTAAAGGCCAAGAAGGGCAAGTGTCTGAGAGATCCCACGGTGTCCCCATAAGCTGAAAACGTTGGAGCTGAAGATACATGTGTCATCTTTCAACAAAACTTTGTCTATTTCCTTGTTGCTACTCTACAGCCACTGGAGAAGCAATCCTGTAGAACTATGGTTCTGGGAGGCCTGGTTCTATGAGAGAACGTTGGAGTTGTCGCTTAATGCTTCCTCATTGAGTCGTCTCTTCAGCTCTGTCTCATCCCAGTCCTGAGGACGGAGAGGCGAATTATAGATTAGCTTTGTTGAATCTTATTCTTGATTTGGAAGATATCTGTGTTTTCAAGATGAAAAAAATATTTTCAATAAAAGAAAATTATAAAAAGTGTGGGGTTGTCACACATTAAGACCTCTTCCACTCCTACTTCACCACTAGTCTTTGGTTGCCTGAAAGCTAAAGGAAATGCAATCACTACACTGAGTTTTAAATACATTATTGCAGCCAGGACCATTCATGTTGTTCTCATAACATAAATTTGGTTCTACAGAAAACAGTTCATATGGAGCCTTGAACTAATCTCTTCCTCTCCCTTTGGCTGGCAGTTACCTTGGGTTGTCCACCACACTAAGGGCTTTTAAGTACATGGCCCATCTTCAGGACTTCTAGCAGTTTTGAACTTAATCTTAAATTCCTACTGACCAGTTCCATTAAAGGAAAATGTCACATCTAGATGAAAAAGTTCAATTCCAGCCTCTATGGGACTAGTCCTCAATAGACCTGAGTTTGTGGTGCTGAGGTAAAAATGACACATCACGACTGTAAATACTATAACCCATTTGGATCTCATAGAGATCCATAGAAATCTCAAAGTCCACATATCTGTTACAGAATTAATCATCTGTCTGGATCTTCTTGATTTCTTTCTCTCAAAATTGCAGAGAAATAATTACACCTCTTTGGGAAAAGTGCTTCTTTCTGGGTTGGAGGAGGATGCAAGTAGCTAGATTTCCCAAGACCTCTTCCTGTTTAAAAGAGTTAAGGTGCAACAATTTGACTTGAAGCCCTGTACATGCTCTCAGTAGCCATGCCTCCTCTTCCTTTTCTTTCTTTCATACACTTTAATTTTTAAATGGAAGCTTATAAAAATCTAGAACCATTAAAAAACCTCATAGCAATTTTAAAGATGGCCTACCATCTAAATAACCAGATATTGGCAGTTTTCTCAAAGCAATATTCAGGTTGGTGCAGAAACCCTATATTCTAGCAGATCTCATTTAGAGGCGCAAACTCTTGGCATGTTTGTGAGAGGCAGGGAGAAACAGAGAGATCGAGGTTAAAGAAAAAAGTGAAATGATTTGCAAATTCTTTGCATCTAGTAGTTTCTTCTTATTCCTAGATTTTTAAAGTTTTTTTTTCTTAAAAAATAATATGCGCACACAAAATAATATGCGCACACGAGTGTGTGTGTGTGTGTTTGTGTGTTCATGTTCTAGTGTGTGTGCACCTCTGTGTATCCATTGTGTGTGTAAGTTTACATTTGCTTGTCAGGGGGACAATCCTGGATATCATTCTAAGGAATGCCATCCACCTCCAAGACAGGATCTCTTTTTAGCCCTAGGGATCTTCCTGGGTCAGCCTTCCCAGCGTTGAGATTATCAGTGTGAGCCATCACACTTACATCTTTGTGTGGATTCTGAGGATTTACTCAGGTCCTCAGGCTCAGGAAATAAGTACTTCTTGGCCTGAGCCAACTCCCCATCTCATGATATTCCAGGGCATTATCTGGAGACACAGCATATGCTGGTCTTGGGTTTGAGAACAGGACAACTGATAGACTAACATTTACACCGTGATGAAGCCATTGAAGACAATAGTTCTTGTTCTCCTATAGGTAGTGAGGTATGCTTGGTGCGGACAGCAAGCTAGGACTTTGATAGAAACATTATAATTTTGTTGAACTGAGTGTTTCTTTTTAAATGGGGATAAAGTATATTAATGAGGAAATATGGATTTTTTAAAATCTCTTAAGTGTTGCTGAGTGATTGTGTTCTGTTGGCTGAGAACGACTTCCTGATGCTACCTCATCTCTCTACTCTTCTCCCTGGTATGAGATGTCCCTGCATGTTATGAATCTTAACTGCCTGTCTGCACTCCCAGCGTGAAGAGGTTAGGATGCAAAGCTAAAGGGAGTCGAGCTTCGTGTGCGGACGGGTCTGCTGGACTTGTGCGTGTCCTTACGCAAATGTGAACTGTGGGTTCCTAGGTGAATTCATTTACCAAGTGTTTGGCAAGTGAAAGCCTGTTCCTTTTGAAAAATAGAAATGCTTTTCTAAAACAGAAATGCTGAGTAAGTGGAAGGATGGCTCTGAGTTTTAGAAGGAGCTGTCCAGACATTGGTGCAAGGAGCTTGCTAATGGTACTGAGAGGTGGAAAGGAATAGGCACGGACCATGCTGTGTTTTGCATTTCAATCTCTTCAGATCCTCGCTCCCTGCCTATGCATATTTAAAATTCCTTTCAATATATAAATAGGATAATTCTCTCTCCTCATCCCCACCAGAGTTCATTTAACAGGCACAAAAAAGAATTGCACATCCAGGCCTATCTTTTCCTGCTTCCTGTTTTTACTATTTATTGGTTTTTCTCATTCTCTCTCTCTCTCTCTCTCTCTCTCTCTCTCTCTCTCTCTCTCTCTCTCTCTCTCNTCTTCCCCCTTCTGTGGTGTTCTCCTAAGATTAAATTGTGTCTCAGGATTGACCAAGGGGAGAAATACAATTTCTCCTAAACAAGGACAGGCCTGAGGGAGGCGGTCTCTAAGCTTGCTTTGCTCTTTGGCACCAACCCAGATCTTCCAGAATCCAATTTGAATAGAAAGCTCTGGGCGTGAGGCAATCTGTGTTCTTGCAACCTACCTTTAGTGCAGTCTCCTATTATTGATGTCAATTGCCCATTTTCTTCGTAAATGAAATTCTAGCACTATCCGTGTCCCAAAGGCACAACTGAAAGACTTAAAATTCTTTTTATGGGAACAGCAATGAGAAGGGACATAAGCTAGGATCCGGGGAAAGACATTCATAACAAAAGCCAGGTGAGCTCTTCTTCTTTAAAAAAAAGAAAAGAAACCAAGCTTCAGAAATCATGAGTTCAGTAGAGTGCCCTTGCCTTATGTAGATAACGTGAATGGTTCAATCATTCTAGAATCGATCTGGACTATCATATATTTGATGTAGGAAATCACACATACTTATCAAACGCTTATTACTCATGGATAATAAGTATGGAATAGGGTTTTGGTTACTGACCTTTTGAACTTTCATTCTCTTTCTTTTGAGATGGTGGCTGTTTGTTCTAGGCTCTGTAGAGATGGTTCAGAGCACGGATTTAGGGGTCAAATTTCATGGGATCATTTCCCTGCTCTGTCACTTTCTGGTGTATAATTTTGAACAAGTTACCTAGACTTCCCTTCCTGTGCCTTGGTTTCTATGCATGTAAACTAGGAACCACAGTATAGTGGTACAGGGATGAAATGAATTAATAGTCTGGCCTCTTAGAACTGTGCTTGACAGCATAAACACTATACAAACGCAAGCTCCTCTTATTGTAAGTCACCATGACTGCTACCGTTGACATCTGGAAGGTGTGCTGAATAGCATGTCCTGCATGAAAATATGATAATGGCTCTTATGTTTGCAACTAGTATCTATTAATTAAGAAACCATCATTTGTGCTCGGTAATTATATTTATTAAACCCTAACTCCTATCATAACAATAATTAGTTCTTGCTAATTAAATTTATCAAATTCCCCCTGGATTCATATCTTAGGTAAATATTTAGTAGCCCTACACTAATTATTTTAATCAACATGGAGTGTATTTCAAATGACTACAAATAGTTCTAGCTAATTAGATTGAGTACAAAATAATATCTTATGTAATAAATTTGCAGGTGCTAAAAAATAAGGGGAAGGAACCACAGGATAATGTCTTAGCAACCTAACCATTGTCTGACTTAACTGTGACAGCATTTTTAAGACCCTCTAATATACTAGATGTAGGAGCATTAGAAGGTTTACTATGACTATTCTGATTTGCATTCTGCTGCCAATGTTTGGACCACAGATCAAATAATGTGTATGACCCAAAAACATGCTCTCTGATTTGCAATTGGATCCACTCACACTAGTAATTGGTGCAGGGTCAAGAAGCCAACCACAGCATGGCTGAGTAAGCACCATGGAAACAGAGGGATAGATCTCTGTTTCAAAAGAGCTCAAAGGTGTAAAAGTATCACTTCATGTTTTTTTCCTCTGCAGGTTTGATTTCCACATCCTTAGACCATACTTTGTTTTATATGCATGCTAAGAAGTATTCCTACCTTCCCTGCTTATCCAGCATCTTCACAACAAAGACAGTGAATCCTTGAATTACAAATGGCTGATTGGCATCCTGTTGCTGGGAAACTGTGCATCTTATTTTATGATTAAAATGATTCTGACCCACCTTTACAAAGACATGTATATTGCCTGGTGGCTGGTCCCTTTTGGCTGGTGCACACTGCCCATACACTTCTCCTTCCCTGTGTTGACTATAAAGGCTGGATTGCGAGATGCAGGACTCTGGTACACACAGTGGTCAATCTCTAGTCACATTCACAGGGCTATCTGTGCCCACTGCGTGTTGGGGAGTTCAGCTATGTCACCTTGCAAAAGGAGAATTCCTGCCTGGAATAAGACTCAGTTTACAAGCCACATCCACAGACCATTCAGTGGGTAGATGAACTTTAATCTGAATTTGGAATTCGGGTTTACATTCTTCTTAAGTGCCATTAAGGAGATAAAGGACTAAGATGATCATGACTTTTGGAGTATTGACAGTAGGATTACATTATAATAAAAATGTTCCATTTCAGAAATAAAAATGGAGGCTAAAATATTAAGCCATCCAGGTAGAGAGCTAAATCTTTTCAAAGTTGTCTCCAGCCCTTTCTTGTAAATGACAGATAAATAATCATTCACAAGCAGCCAGCAGTGGATGCCTATGGTGTGGTGTCCAAGATCACCCCAGGCAATCCTGGCTTTCATTTTCACCAACTGGCTGTTGAAAATGTGGCTGCTTCTTTATAGCCTATAAACTACATTCTATTTTTATGATAAAGTCTCCAGTGGGCAAGGGAGACACATTTGACAGTGGATCTGCACTTGGGTCTCTCAGAGATGTGCACACATGCATGAGAATTACAGAAAACGTACAAGCTTTATTTCCCCATCTCATTAAGCTGTCATCTACTTTCAGTGCCGATCTATCTCTTGTTTTGAATATTGCTTCTCTCCCTCCTGGCTCTCCTTGGAGTATTTGTGATCTCATGCAGCCACCTTTATGATAGATGAATCATTCCTATGGCAACTGCAGTCATCATGAATCCTCAGAATGAGCTGGCAGGAGGAAAAAGTCTCCATGAGAACAGACATACAAGGGTGTCATGGAGTAAGAAAGTAACAAGGAAAACTGGGAATACTGAAATGATGGAGGTAGGAACAGACCATGTGGAGCTGGAAAGGATGGGTGACAGATGTCTAGAAATGTCTACCTTTGCACAAAACAACACAGAAATGAATGAACACACACTTGCTATGGTTCTTCTGAAGTCAAATAAACCTTATAAAAGAATCATTATATAGTCTTCATGTGAATCAATATCCTGAATATGATGTCTAGAATTTGGTGATCATATCTGCGTCTGGGCTCAAGAAATGTTATCCCTGAAGGTCTCATTCTTTTGGTTCGACTTCATTTTCAGGGGATATAGCCGTGCTGTGTGGGGGTCTCCAGCTGCTGAATGCAGCTGCATCAGCAGTGTAAAAGCTTGTTAGAGATAGCTCCTTAAGTAGTGGAGTAAGACAATGCAACTTTGCTCTGAGTGCAATAAGATCTGTCTATATTATTTAAATAATTATGCCTGATATATGATCCATACCATTAATTTTAACTAGATGAATCTAAATGTAAACCAGGGCTGATATACACATAGATTTCCTCTTAGTGGTTCCCATTTGTGCCCTTCATTAGCCTGTTCTGTTACATTGGTTTTAAAGAATCAGTATTGGCAGTTCCATGCATGAAGACTATTCCCATTTTATCCCTACCAAAATCTGTCTTCAAAATCATGTTAAAAGAAGGAAACTACTTCCTTTATGTTTTGAATAAGAAGAAAGCTGGAATCTTTTTACAGAAGACCATGCATATGTGTGCACTAAAAGGAAGCAGGCTGGATGCTTTCTTATATCTTGCACAAGAGTCTCCGGGGAGAGGCTAACCCTCAGCTTGCCGTTTATTCTCTTTCATATTAATTGGTTGCATCAAAGAGATCTGAGGTCTATAGCAGACTGGGGACAAAGAACTACCCTGCCTCGGCACATTACTCCCCCAACTACGAAGAGTGGAGTTAAAGCATCCACTTTCCTGAGTATGGTTGAGTGCCACATATCCTGAACATTGCTTCCAGGCTTCCAGGCTTCCTACATCGCTAAGTCCGATGCATTTTTTTAAAGATTGATTCTATTTGTTTTGTTTGTATGAGTGTTTGCTCACATGTATGTATGTTCTCTACATGTATGCCTTCTACCCCAAAAGGCCAGAATATGGAATCAAAACCCCTGGAACTGAAATTGTAGATGATTACGAGCCACTGTGGAATTGAATCTGGGTTCTTTGCGAGAGCAACAAGTGCTCTCTAAACCAGTGAGCCATCTCTTTAGCCTTAATGGTATATTGCTAAATCCCCAACTTGCATCAGAGTTTAGCATAAATTGATTATGCACATTTTTACTCTTTACTCTACCCTTTATACAGTTTTCAAGGATTTTCTCTTGGCTAATCCTAGTTTATTTTGTTAGATATTTCCAGTGTGAAATTTTAAATCACTTTTTAAATTATTTATCTGTTTTAAGGAATTGATAAGCTGTGCAGTGGTGGCACATGCCTTTAATACCAGAGGCAGAGACAGGCAGATCTCTGTGAGCTCAAGACCAATCTGGTCTATAAGAGCTAGTTCCAGGACAGGCTCCAAAGTTACAGAGAAACTCTGCCTTGAAAAAAAAAAAAAAAAAATTGATGATATTACATGTCTGAGATGTTTGTCATGGTACCCATTGTCCAAAGGTGTTTGTTAAGTGCTTGGAATCAGAAGGCAGGTATCTGAATTGAGATACTCTAAGTAGAATATGTATAGAAGTGATGTGGGATTTTCCTCTGTATGCTGTGAATATGATTGTTTAATAAATAAAGCTGGCAGGGTGGAGCAGATGTAGGCAGGGAAGACTGAACTGAATGCTGAGAGAAAGAAGAGCAGAGTATGAGAGAAGTCATGTAGCCCCATTGAAAACAGATGCCAGAACTTTACCCAGTAATCCACTGCCACGTGGTGACAGACAGATTAGTGGAGATGGTCTAAATTAATATGTAAGCGTTAGCCAATAAGAAGCTAGAGCTAATGGGCCAAGCCACTATTTACTTAATACAGTTTCTGTGTGATTATTTCAGTTCTGGGCAGCCAAGACAAACAAGCCACTCCCTGCAACAAATTGACATGCCAACATGGGTAACTACATCCACATAAAAACCTGAGAAAGCTTAAAAAAGAATTCTAGACACAAAAGAACAGAGTTAAGCATGGCTTCTTGGTAGTCAAAATTTTGCTGGTGGCATACCACAGCTCCTTATAGAGGTCTTCCTGATTCTTAGCAGTAGCAGAAAAAAGCCTCACCATTTTGAAATGCTGCCTTTCTGGGCTCTGGTGCCAGCAGCACCTCTGGCTCTTTCAGGAGATTGAGCATTTGAATAGGGTTTGTGAGCAATGTGCTATGGCTTGCTTGGTGACAACATGGACCAGCTGTGTGCCCAGAGATGGGGCACTGTGCATGACTCTCAAAGGCAGTGAACAGCTCTGCATTGCTAGGCTGGGTAGTGCAAGCAGCAAGTTCCATATTTCCCCTAGCAATGGTGCAGCTTAAGTTTTTATGAAGTGCTTAGCATTTTAAGAAGTGCTCCTGGACAGTAAAGAATTACAGATACACAATAGGACAGATTCAGACATAAAAGACCTCTAAATGGGTCAAAGTGTTGGATAGATGTACACAGGTTTGGGAGAGAAAAGAAAAAGAATATAGAGAGTTATAAAAGGAAATAAATGGTTTGTAAAAAATTAGAACAAAGTCTTTAAAGACGCAGAGTACAGAGAGTCATAGATGAGAACCTGTGGATTGCTTCTAGAATAATATGGTTTGATGGACCAAGACACCCTGAAAGGATGCCTTGAACACATCTCAGAAAAATTATTTCACCCAACGAAAAGCAGGAAGCAGTATGGAGAAAACTATGCCCATATTCCCAAATGTTGTTTATAAATGTTTGTTTACATTAAAATGGGGATATGCTATAGAGATTTGCATTGGTATGGATTTTGGTTTATTAATACAATTGTAAGGTCAATTTTGTTATACTGTGTATATATTTCTGTTCTTGATTAAGGTATTGTGATTGTGCAGTTCATTTAAAAATGGAATGTATAATTAAGAAATATAGGTCAATAGATAATCATCTATAATAGTCAAGCTTGTAGTCATGTTAGTTAGGCTTTCTAGATATATAGAGATATATTTCAGTTAGATAGGTATTCTTTAAATCTTTCAGAGACCTTCATAATATAGCATTTAAAATGTTTAAGAACTTAGGACTTTTCATGACAATGAGACACATCTGCTCCTGGCAGCACCAATCTACTTCAAGAGGAAGAAGGACATCGAAGAAGAAGCTCCTTATTGAGTTTACTAGCCATTTGGGTAAGAAACTGCTCTTGCCTGGGCTGCTTAACTGGACTTGAAGGAGCCACAGAGAAATGACTGCTGAACTTTGCTAAGTGTGAATGATCTTTCAGGGTTCCTGCTGCATGAAAAAGTCTGCCAGACATTCCACAGGACATAGAAGAAAGTGACTGACAAACTGCCAATATAGGCGGACCTGTCTTTGACATTTCCTGCTTTATGGAAAAGTCTGATGAATACTATGGGCCTATGGGATGAAGATGGATACCCCAACAGAAGAAGTTTGGATGACTATTTAGGTATCAAGATGTCTCTGTCAATTCTAGAATTTTGGAAGTTGATTACAATAAACTTATTGTTTGCTCAGGTAATATATCCTTCTGAAGTCTTTGATGGAGTTGAAGAATTTATAATTATAATTAGAGTTTTCCTTAGTTATGACAAAAAATAAAGTAGATATAAATATTGTAACTGTAATTCTTGTTTGATGACTCTTTGTTTTATGTAATTTTACCATATTAAAGTTAAAATCTTCCTTTTTACTTAAAAAGTGATGTTGGATTTCCCTGTTTATGCTGTGAATATGATTGGTTAATAAAGAAAGCTGGCTTGAGCCTTTGGTAGGGCGGAGCAGAGATAGGCGGGGAAGACTGAACTGAATGCTGGGAGGAAGAAGGGCAGCAGAAGAAAGAAACCATGCAGCTCCACCAGAGACAGATGCCAGAACTTTACCTGGTATACCACTGCCATGTAGCAATACACAGATTAATGGAGATGGTTTAAATTAATATGTAAGAGTTAGCCAATAAGAAGCTAGAACTAATGGGCCAAGCAGTGATTTAATAAATATAATTATGTGTGATTATTTCGGTTCTGGGTAGCTGGGATGAACAAGCAGCCCCCTTCAACATAGAAGATTTTAAATATGTATATAAACAACAACAAAGAAATGAAATTATTTAAACAATTTTGTTTTGGCTGCATGCTAAATGAAAATATTTTAACTACATTGGAGATAAATAAGGTAAATAAAATTAGTAATGAAAAGCAACATTCTGTGTTCACATTGGACGGTACTGACTTCTGCTATGGATATACCCAAACTCATCTCTAGCTCATACCTTTCCTTTTGGCATTAGATAATGTAGCTAATTGCTACCTCACCCCTTCTACGAGGCTATCATCACACACTTAAGCTCAGAAGAATGAAATGTGAAATGTCTTCTCTTAAATCCAATTATTTTTATTTATTTCTCTCTCTTCACAGGGCATCCCCCTTTCAGAACTCCTATTGCAGAATATACAGATTAGAATGTTAATAAATGCTATGCTATACTCATGTGAACACCAGTAGCTTGGAGAGCCTGCTTCCTTATGAAACAGCCTGTTCCAATTGTGAATAGCTCTGTTGTCAAAGAATTTTTTGAATACATTGAATTTGACTTAGAATTTCTATTCGGGTTTTAATTCTGTCTTCTGAAGGTATCCCAAGCAGATTTCATTCCACTTCTGTTTGAGAAGATTCTAAGTATCTTGGCTTTGCTGATGCTTTTTCTCTAACATGTTCCTTCTTAAACATATTTTGTTCCATAGACATGGGTTCTTCTCACTCATTCAAGTGTTCATGTTTGAGCATAATAGATTTTTTAAACCTATTTCAAAGTCAATGGCCCACCAGTTCCAATATTCAAGTCACAGGCAAGAAAGCAATATTTCTCTGTGGTCCTTGCTTCCAGTTCCTACCTCAAGGTTTTGACTTCTTTAGATGATGGACTGTAGCCTAAAAACCAAATAAAGCCATTATTCTGCCAAGTTACTTTTGATTATGGTGTTTATCCCAACAGAAAAAAAAAACAGAGCAGGAGTCATTATAAAATATAAAGCACTATGTAATGTACTTTATATAAGTATATTATGAAACACACGACGCCATGCTATCTGATGTAGCTAAGCTATCCTTACCTATTGTGTGGGATCACATATTTTTATTTGTTGCTTTGTTTGTTTCACCAAGAACTTTATTTAGACACTGAATTCTGATTCTCTCATTTGCTGTTTCCTTTTGTTACGTTTGATGTCTTGAAATTTTGCTTAGCAAACCTATATTTTTATGTAAAGTATGAAAATAAATCACAAAATATAAAGGATAGGATAAAAGTCATATTTATGCTTTAGCAATTTATTTTTTAAGTTGTGTCTTACCTGTCTATGTGCACACATACATGACATAGTACACACAACCAAGTCAGATGCCAGTTTGTGGGAAGTGATGTCCCCCTCTCAACTGCATGTGATTTCTGGGGATTGAATGAGGTAGTGATTCTTGGCAAGAAGCGCTTTTCCCCTCTGAGCCATCTGACTGTCCTCACACTAGTGAATTTAAGAAAGAAAAAATGAAAAATAACTTTAGACATCTTTTTTTCTTCCCCTTTGGGGTAAAGGTGCTGGCTTCTGGTAACTGATGCTTTCTCTATAGGTTCTCTTAAATTATATGTTATTGATTCAGTGATATATTATGGAACCTTCCTAGAGATTGATGTCAGAAGGACGTATTTATAGTTTCCAGAGTTAATATTCATCTTTTTCAACCTAGAATAATATTTGCTTTATGTTTCCCTACGTTCTCTGGGATTAAAAGTGGTTCCTACAATTATACATTTGGGTTTCCTCCTCTCTTAGAGTCTCCTGATTTGGCCTAGTTTCCTTCTTTTTAATACCTATATACTTTGCTGCCTAAGAATCACTTAAGTTTATATTACTACCATAGGTAATTGCATTTTTAATTTATTCATTCCATAAAGGATTTTTTTTAGTGTATAATATGTATTAGGTTTTACTTTAAAGGCTTGAGAAACAAGTTTGAACAAAATGTATTAAACTCATGTCTTCAAGAAATTCCCAATCTAGACATTAAGAGCAGGCTTGAGACACATATCTTGATGATAGCATGTGGTAAAAGTTGTAAAAGAAAGGACCGGAAAATAGGGCAAGAATTGGGAAGGGGGCATTCAAGAAGTTTTGAGAGGCTGGGCTGGCTGACTCTCATCTGTAATCTTAGCACTCCAGAGGCTAAGACAGGAGGATTGCTATGAGTTTGAAATCAGCTTGACCTACATAGTTAGTTCCAGGGATAGTCTTACATACAGTGTAAGAACCTGCTGTGATCAACCATTCACTCACTTAATCAATCAATAACAAATAAATGAAGGCATTTCAGACAATTTAATAACTTATACAAATTTGAGGAAGTTATAATGCCCTTGTGTTTGTGTTTACATGTATTTCAAGTGGATCACAGTGATTGTGAAGGCAGGAGATAGGACCAGGGTCAGGATGTCAATGTCTTATTTACTCACTCATAAATTTGGATTTTATATTATAGATGATTAGGACTGGTGGAAGGAGATTGATCAGAGTGATCTCATAGGGAGACTTACATCTTCAAGTGTACATGCATTTCAGCTATTGTTGACAAAGCCTCTTTGTTTGGGCCTTGAGAGTACAGTGTCTGATACCTATGGACTTTGCAAAGTTTCACTCACTGCTTAGAACATAAGAAAGAAATATTGGTTTCATAGAAAACCGTCTGATCAAAATATGAGCAATTATGTGGCAGGTTATGTGGCAGAGTGTGTAGGCCCTGGGTTCAAACCTTGGCACGACACGTATTATAATAATCATAATAATGAATAGTATATCTATTAATTAGATTTCAACCAATCATAAAAGTTTTGGAAGTATAATAACTGTTGGTCTACAGATTAGTTCTTAGTTTCATTCAAATGAGATGGATATTGTACTGAGCGGAAGGCTTTGTAGAGCACACACAACAAACATCTTTCTTCTTTGGTCTCTTCAAGTCCACTCTCTGGGTTGGGTACTTTCTCTTTAGATAAGATATAAGGAGAGCTCCATGGTGTCCCTGGTCAGTCTTTGGAAATTCAAGGTCTTAAAGTAATTTTAAGAACTACTGCTCAGTCCGGTAATTATAATGGCTACTCATAGAAATTAATGTTTCTTCTCTCTTTGCACATGAGTGCTTTTGTACCATTGGTCTGGGTGAAAGGAGAGGTTTGTTTGGCTTTTTCTGTGTTCACATCTGAGAAACTCATCATTTTTGCCACACATCATCTGTCTCTGGGGTTGAAGTTGAGGAGGAGAGTGGAGAAAGGAAAGAAAGGAAGGAGAATGGATAAAAAATGGCAATTAGAAAAGCATTATACACAATGTTGGGAAGCTATGAAGGAAAGAAACAAACACAGCCTAGCAACTAATTAAAACTGAGAATGAGGGAATGAGAGCCTTTCCAGTGACTTGTACTTTGTGTGACATGCTAAGATGGTGCCTCAAAGGGGACAAATCTCTGCATTTATTTGTTCAAGAAGTATTAAGTGCATACTTTAGTTTTATATCCATATGAATAAGACATTTGCAATCTGTGAACAGCTCACATTCCATTGGAGAGAGTAGTAAACAAACAATTAGAATGCATTGTGGCAAGAATACGAACAGCATCCTGCCTTGGAAATTACAAGAGCTCAAAGGAGGAGCCTGTGTGGTTCTGGTAAAAGAGTACTTGACAACAACCTCTGGAAATCCAAACTCCAATCTAAACCGAACTCGGTGGGTAAGTACTCATTGTGTTGTCTGTGATGTGATAAGTGGTGTTAGTCTAGTAGAGTTAGAGGGATAAGGACAAGGTTTTGCTTTGATATAGGAATTTTGAGTTATTAGTTGATTGGTGTAATGGTACACCGTGCAACATTCTAGTCACCGAAGGACCGCATATTAGATGGTGTTCTCATGCCATTGTAATGACCCTGAGAAAATCTTGCCACCTAGTAATGTTGCTGTCAATCATTGTATCATGATGAAATTCTCCGATACTGCTGATGATGTGGGTGTAAACAGACTAATTCCACTGATGTTCTTATAAAAGCCAGGCTCATACAATGATGGACAGTAAGTAACACTTAATAATGTCAATAAGCAACTACATTGCTGGTTGATGTAGTTACTAGACTACTTGTTATTACTTTAGAGTCTATTCTAATTATTTTTGAAGAAGTTTGCTATACAACAACAATATGTCATGCTTCCAGCAGCCTCACAGATGTCCTGTCTGTTGAGTCTCTTTGCTGCAGCATTTTTTGTTGTGCTTGATATAATCTTTAATCGCATGTTGTTTTGCTCATCATGTTCCTAGTAGTCATCAGCTACTGGATGTTATGTTGTGCACAAAATGACAAAACTATCAAAGAATGCATCCCTCAGAACATATTTTGACTATAAACAGACTAGGATGAGAGAGGTCATCTGGGATAAATTACCCAAGAAAAGGCTAACTCTTTGGTTATCATTTATGGGTTGGGAAATGCAGGCATGGAGACTGAGTTAGGTACTGGAGCAAAGTCTCCCATATCACCCTGAATTCTGAAGATGCCTTATGAATTTACTTCAAATGCCCATAGTTCTATTTCTAATACAATTTGAAGCTAGGTGTGAACACATTACTATCACCACTGCCTCAAACTTAAGAACATCAAAGGGAAATCCTAATATGAACTTTTACTTTCAAATATATCTGGTTTGTAAATCTAAACTTCAGTAATCTTACCTTCTTCCTCTTGCCAGTTCCTAGCACCATCATTAATAAAGCTCCAAAGAGAAATTTAGGCATGCACATTTGCAAAGGGAAATAAAATGAGACAATTTGTAAGACTTAGAACCAGGAAAGTCATTCCCAGTTATTCTCATGTATCACATAAAAATGCAGCTGAAAACTCAAATAATTAAAGCATTAAAATATGCAATCATTTACTGTATTTAATAATTGCCTTTAGTAGTCACTACAAATGAGACCAGGAAATTATTACTTTTACTACAACACAGATGGAAGAAACAGAAGTAAAATAAATGAACAAAAGAAAACCCAGGTTATGTATTGACACAGCTAAGATGCAAGACTGGGCTAGGTGCGGCATTCCTGCCAAGTTGTCTATAACTTTTCTGTGAAGAAAGTCCAGTTGTATACCTTCCGTTGATCTCTTTAAGCTCCATCTTCATGAGCTTGAAGGAGAAACTTATCCATCAGGGTGAGAAAAATGCTCCTAGAGGGAACTTGATAAAACTAACATTATCTTGAGTCATTGTAAATAGGTGGAACTCGGTTAAAAAAAATCAAATAAGATGTGAAAAGGGTTAATTATAACCCTCAATACAAAAGCTGATACAGGCTGTAAATAGTTTCTTTATTTCAATCTTCATGACACTCTGCAAGGTAAGTAATGGCATTCATATTTTATAGATGAGAAACTGAGGAGGAGAGAAGTTAATAAATTATCTAGGTTGACACTGAAAATTCACTTGAGTTGTCTCTTTCATTCTTGGTGTTATGACTGGAAGAGTGAACATCCTCAATAAATATTTTTGAATGAATGAATGGCTGAATGAAGTAATAGAGTGGTTTGATTCATATGTACCTGATTCTAAAGGTCATTTCTGTTCTATGTCTTACTCTTTATAAGTAAATGTATTGCGGTCTTTGAGGAGAGAAAATGTCTTGCCTAGGCATCTAAAGTAAAAATTAAGATGCATTAAATTGGATGAGGAAGATGGCTCAGTGGATAAAGTCCTTCCACACAAACATGAGGGTCTAAGTTTGGATCTCCGGCACCCTTGTAAAAGCTGGGCACAGAGGCACATGTCTATAACCCCAGCGTTAAGGGACCAAGACAGGAAGATCTCAGGGTCTCATAGACAGCAAGCTCAAGGGTCAATGAGAGACACTATTTCAGAAAATAGACAACATTAGACAATACCTGCTGTTCATGGCTGCCCTTCACATGTAGAGATGCACACATAATCACACACTGTACACGTACTCAAAACATACACTACAATTTCAGATGATCTGCTATGTAAAGTGAGAAAAATGGGTTATAAAAGACTGTCCACAGTGACACTCAAAATAGCCAGATCTGAGTTCTATTTTTCAGGAGCCAACTGCCTTGTTTGGATAGGGCTGGGGTTTTAAGCTGGTCCATTAGTAAGCCATTCAAGCACCCTCCCCTAGGGCTCCTTTGACTCCACTACCTCTCACTCTTGAATTTCTCCCTAATTCTCCAGGCTCTTAGCAAGAACTATTCAAACAAATGCACCTGCAGAGATCATAGGCAGCTTCAAGAAGACAGTTATTTTTAACAAGGATCAAATAAATATAATTCCTTCTATCACAGGAAGGACAAAAGTACTGCTCACTTATCATGGATAGAACAAAGACAGGAATAAAATGCCCTTGTCATAATCATGGATTCTCAAGGAACACTTGAAAAGGAAGGAAAAACAGGACTCTTTTTATAGAGAGAAGTTTACTTCCATATCCTCAGGCCCAAGACAAACTCACAAACCAAAAGTAATAGGAAGAGGAAGAGGGAGGTGAAATCACTATAAGTGACTATAAAGTCATGCCCCTCACTTAGCTTGTCCCCCTGCTAGGATATTCTGGAGGTAACCCTGATTCTTACTGATGTTTGCTAATGTTCTTCAAATCAAATCAATTATTGTAAGGGATATATATATATATGCATATACCTATATATAAATTATTATCAATATATATCATCATATATCAAATCAATTATTGCAAGATATATATGTATATGTTGCCAGAACATAAAGAAGTCAGTATGTTGGGAAGGCTGGTCTAAGGGTGAAAAAAAGGCAAGGAGAAGAAGTAGAGAAAAGGGATGTTCATATAGAAAGACAAACACAATGGAAGAAGACACAGAGACATCAGTGCATGAGATAGTCATAGTATAAAATTGTGCTTTCTTGTAAGCCTTTGGCCTAACCCTTACATTATAAACATGTGTATCAGACTCCTATGTTTGAACAGTTTGTCCCAGCTGGTGGCACTATTTGGGGAGGTTCTGGAATCTGTAGGAAGTGGGATGACATCTGGAGATGTTCACCTGGAAAGTTTGCCTTGAAAATACAGTTCATTCTGCTGCCTCCTTGAGCTCCTTGCTTCCTTATCAGTACCATGTAACTAAAATCTGCTTAACACATCATCTGCTACAGACCATGCCCTCCCATCCATGCCTTTCACACCATGACAGACTGTCCATGCATGGAAATGAATCTTTGCTCCCCTAAGTTGTTCCTATCAGATATTCTTTCACAGCAGTGACAAAAGTAACTAATCCAGTTTTTCCCTGCAAATGCTTTGCACTGTCTTTCACCCATCTCTAAGAATGTGGTAGTGAAGCCTAGTTGGAAGTCATGAATCGGGTACTCTCTGGATAGAAAAAAAAAGCATCATTGCAATCTGGTGTTTGTATAGAAAGCACAGCCTCAGAGGCAGAGAGGGAGGGAGGCTCACATTAGAACACCTGCTCCAAGACACCATCTGAGAAACAGCTGAACACTCACAGGATGCAAACATCTGTGCACAGCTCCAGATTCCAAGAGCCTTGGATGGCAGGAGGGAGGAAAGTGGAGTGAGGAGTAGGGCAAGAAGGAAGCAGACTAAAAGGAAGTAAGAAATTAAATGATTCAAATAATGCAGAAGGAGGTGCTGAGAATAAAGTTGTCCATAGAGGTTAGGGAAAGAGGAAGGACTGCAGAATACTGTTCATAAGTATATGGCTTTGAGTACAAATGATGACTATGGCTCTTCTAGAGGACAAATCAACATTCTGTGCTCTGTGACACAATTAGACTGAGGATAGAAAGCCTTATCTACTACTGGATGTTCACAGAATGCTTAGACTGAGGATAGAAAGCCTGGTCTATACTTCTAGATGTTCACGGAACCCTTAGACTGAAGATAGAATGCCTGGTCTATACTGCTGGATGTTCATAGAATCCTTAGACTGAAGATAGAAAGCTTGGTCTATACTGCTGGATGTTCACGGAACCCTTAGACTGAAGATAGAAAGCCTGGTCTATACTGCTGGATGTTCACGGAACCCTTAGACTGANTAGACTGAAGATAGAAAGCCTGGTCTATACTGCTGGATGTTCACGGAACCCTTAGACTGAAGATAGAAAGCCTGGTCTATACTGCTGGATGTTCATGGAACCCAAAGCGAAAGATCATGAGCAGTTTGAAAGCAGCGGGGTCTTTGACCAGTGAACATGCTGTGGCCACTTCCCACATCCCAGGTTTTTGTAACATTTACAGTATCAACTATTTCTCATTTGTTACTTCTTTGGCTTGTAGAACTCTCCTCACCCTCCATTTCCCCATTTGTTTCCAGTTCTCTGACGCATCCTTTTTCTAGTTTCACTTTGTCTCTACCCCTTCATGAATCATTATTGGTTCCATTGTTATATTATTTTATTTTGGACTCTGCTTGGGATTACGTTTAAACGAATCTGAAAATATTTATATACGTGGGAGGTCTAGAAAGAAAATGTGAAAGTGATTCTATTCTACTACAGCCATTCCATTCACGAAGTCTACTGTGTGATTGTTAAGGGCCTTTGGTCTTAAGTTGGGTATTGGAATTCCACAGTGGGTCAGCCACTTGTGCTGGTTCTTGAAAGTTGCATCAGTGTATACCAAGTGAAACAGACCTGTGACCCCTTTGGAGGAAGGACCCTGGGAGCTTGGCAGCTGGTTTGAGTATAGGGAGTGTGTTGTGTGTAGGAAGGACAGAGACCTGCAACATAGGATGAAGCTGGGTTTTGTGTGTGACTATAAATTTTTCTGCATATTCTGATAAAGAAATGTGTTCTGCAGAAGCAGTTGTTGCAAAGCCTTGATTTATAGACTTTTCATGGACACAGGCTACTTTGTTACGGTTCAAAGGGGGCAACAGCTTCTTTCCTAATGATTCTATTATTGTGCTCAGTATGCTAGTGAGAAAAGGTTTATGAAGGATTCCCCCTGCCTGAGGAAGTCATGTTTAATGTGTTTCATCCATTAATTAGTGGTAATGATAAATCATATGTATTTATTTTTTTTGGCGAAGTGTTTGGTGGCTTCTTAATGTATACATCATTTATAGAATTACTAAAATGTTATCAAAGAATCACATAAATTTGGGTGATGAATGTGCCATCTTCTAACAGTGCTCTGGCAGCCTGTATAAACCCAGTTAACCCTGCAATGGGGCCCAGAAGATGACAGGAGGTGAAGGTGAGAAGGCATGGACCAACTGGGGTCCTCAAAGGAATCTTGGTGATAGGGATAAAGAATGCTGGAGATACCATAAGCTTGAGATCAGGACCTGAGCTTCCATTTTGGAAGCAGTTGGAAATAGAGAATATTGCAGGGACTTCATCAGCAGGAACTGTTTAAAGGGTGAGAGACAGTCATGGGACATCGTGGGTACCTCATTGTAGGGCAAGAAGACTTGAACTCACCCTAAAGTTACAGAAATACAAAATAAAGGTTTTTTTTGGTCCCAGCGAAAAGAAACAGAGTAAATGTAGGAAGAAAAGGAAAGTGGAATCTGGGCAAATTCCTTGACTTCTTGGCTGCCAGGACCCAGCAGGGAATGACACTGCTCAATGGTCTCTTGTTGTTAATCATTTTTCTCATTTTTCCTAGCTGGTAACCCTGGGACCATACTAATCAACTCCTCGTTCACCCAGTATCAGCAGCCTGCCTGTGGCTTACATGGTTCTCTGGTTATTACATGGGAGTTTAATCATTGTCCAAACCCAGCTCCATGTCTTCCTTGCAATTTCACCCTTGATTCAGTTTGTGTTTTCCAAGGAAATGTAACTGCACAGAGGTGGAAAGAATCTATTTAGAGAGAGGGAAGATGGGAATGGAAAACCTCATCAAGAAAAGAAGATGGGACATAGAGGTGATGTATAGAAGATTTTCTTTTTCCTGATACCGGAGACAGAAATGAAAGAAATCCAGAAAAATAAAGGAAAAATTAATGCCACTCTTACAACTTGCTGCATTTGCTCTTCATCTCATTGCCTGAGGAAGGAGCCCAAGATGGAAACTGGAAAGCATAAAAGCGATGAAATGAAAAACCTCAGAATGTGAAAACTTGATATTTCAAAAGGAAATGTCCGCAAGTCACATTTGAGTTTCCCTCTGTCCTTCCCAGCCCTCCCTGCCTCCTGCTCTAGGACTTCTTCACATTCGGAAACAGAACGGAGGAGGCTGAACTGAGTCAGTCCTGGGTCCTTCAGTTACTGGGACCTGTCATGCTGGCCAACTCAGTTGAGGCTGTTGGATCTCAGAGATGTTACTCATCTCTCTCTACTCTATAAAGCTGTCTAACTTGCAGATGGCAAATATTAAAATCGGCTCCTTAGGGACTGACTCCCAAAACCTCAAGAGAAATTTATGAATAGATATAGGTGTATTTATATTTTCTTTTAAAAGACATACTGCCAGATATTTTGATCCCCTGAAGAATATTTGATGGTAGAGAGTTATTTTCAAAGAACATAAAACAAAAATGTCCTATGATTTTTCTCATCTCTAAATGCAAACATGTGCATCCTGACTCTATTTTCCATGACAACAGTCATCACATGTTTCTCTGTCAAAGCGAATTTACTCAAAGGTATCGTTTCTGACATACACCGTCCCCAAGGTTTCTTTCTTCCCTCTTGAATCACCCAAATTAGACTTTCTCCTCGATCGACCACTTGGATGAAAGTCCTCCTGACAGGATCGCCAACAAGCACTTCCACTCCTGCTTTAGAACACTCCAGTAATTACTTCCTGCTCCTTGCCCTGTTGGCCTCTGTGTAGCATCCAGGGTTGCCTTTTTATCTTTCCCATCGCACACACTATCTTAATTTGGTTTTCAAGTAAAATGCCTGCTTTCTGTTCTTTGCCTATCTTACAGGCTTCACTTCAGCCTTGATCAACGGGTCCTTCTTAGCAGATTTTATTTATTGGTTTGTTTAGTTGCTTTTGTTTTTAATCTCTTTCTCTGTTGTGTGTATGTGTATGCACGTGTGTGTGGTGTGTGTGTTAACATGCCTGTGAGTGTGTGCACATGTGTGTACGTGGGTATAAATTTGCCATGCTGCACATGTGGCAGTCAGAGAACAAACTCAGATGTTGGTCTTTGCTTTTTGTCCCGAAGCAAGGTGACTCACTACTGCACATGATAGGCTAGCTGTCCCATAAACTTCCAGGGATTACCTCCTGTCTTGCATAGGAGTTCTGGGATTATAAACGATGCTATCATGCCCAGCTTCACTTGGGTCCTGAGAATCTCAACCCAGATATGATACTTGTACTGTAAATGTTAAACGCATTGACTCAACTCCTCAGCCCTGGTTTTTTTGACTGTTGTTTGTGTGAGCCAGGACCTCACTCTAGATGTAGTTCTGTAGCCTATGTTGGCTTTGAACTCATGAAATCATTCCTGCCTCAACATTCTAATGTTGGAATTAAAATATGAACTACTATCCAATGCGCTTATATGTTCTCTCCTGTCTGTTTAATTCTTGTATGTCCCACTGGTCAGAACTTGGAGCTTTTATGCTCAGTTGACACTCATCTTCCTGTGAATTCAGCCAATAACATAATTTCCCATACCATTCACAAAATGTGAATTCTAAATATTGGCTGTGACAAGACTGCCAGGCCAAAGGGCTCCTGGCATCCTTGACTCCTCTCTTGCACAGTCCTTAATTTGTCACCATCAGGTTCTAGAGACTCTACTCTGGAAATCCACTCAGAATCAGATCACTTCCAGACACCTCTTGTCCTGGTCATTATCTTGGGTTTTGGATTAGTGTGCTACAACCTATATTTCCAAATAACAGAGAAAAGATGCATCCAACTGCAGCTGCATGGGGCAATGAGCATCTGCAGATGATTTAGCTGTTGTCTCCATGAGCTGAAAATGGGGAGGAAAATGCCTGGATGCTGTAGCAGTCGAGATGCATCCAGAAGTCTATTCTAATACTTTTATCTCTGATCTCCTGATCTATCTGTCATACTTTATGCCTTGTTCTATGCTACAGAAATCTGACTATTTGCCCTATGTCTCTGAGATGTTCTTATCCTCTGAATTAAACAATGGGGGAGGTACCTCAGAGCAAAGGGGAAGAGAAAGAATCTGGTTTATCTCATCTGTCCTCTTGATTCCTGCTGCACATTTGACAGTGGCATTCCTCCAAATGCAGCCCATGGCAAGTTATCTTAATTGTGTAGTTGCTAACCTCTGGGCTTTGGAAATCCTACTCACACCTCTGTTCTGCCGTCTATCCTTGGATGTTTCATTATTCTCTATTATCCCTTGAGAGCTACCAATCCTCTTAAACTTCTTCGGGTTCATTCTTTCTAGTAAGCATTCTGGGATGCTCCTCTGTTTCATAGTAGGACCCCAAATAACATATATAGAGTTACCTTTTCATTATGAAATAAAAAATAACAATGATAATTAGATTTTGTGACCATAAAGGAACTATTGTAAGGGGAGGGTACTGTTGTGGAATATTAGTTGAAGATGTGTTACATTCATTTATGCTGTGGAATATTCGTTTAATGATGCAAAGATGTGTTGCATTCTTTAATGTTGCACTTATTTAGCTCTGTGAGGCTGTGTTACTTTGACTACCTAAAACACCTGATTGGTCTAGTAAAGAGCCGAATGGCCAATAGTTAGATAGGAGAGGGAGAAGTGGGTCTGCCAGGCAGAGAGAATAAATAGAAGGGAAAAAAGAGAAGGAGGAAAAGTTAGAAAAGGAGGAGAGGAATCAAGGGGCCAGCCACCTAGCTACTCAGTCAGTCACGAAATAAGAAGGAATAAAAGGAATATAGAACAGAGAAAGGCAAAAGGTAGGCAGAATACGTAAGGTTAAGAAAAGCTGGCTAGAAACAAGCCATGCTATGGTCGGCATTCACAAGTACAAGTAAGTTTCCATTATCTATTTGGGAGCTGGGTGGTGGGTCCTCTAAAGAGTAAAAGGGGAAAACACCCACCCAACTACAGGCTACCAAAGTGTAGGGAGTTCTGCATCATGGATGATATCTGCTACCTTGCTTTAACCTGAGCCTTGGGAAGGGTGAGAAAAAAGAATTTAACTCAGAAGTAAAGCAAATATACAAATCTAGACTGAGTAAACATGAACAAGTTTAAACACAAGGTCACAAGATAGTCTCCGTTAACATTTCGGTGAGCTTATTTCAGGGATTTAAATCTTTATATCACCTTATTTCCCCTGGTGTTTGACAATATTCATATTTCTTAATACAAAAGGGAGGATATTATCAGAAAATTGGAATATGAAGCAAATATAAAGAACAACAACTAAATCCTAAGTTCTGGCACTTAAAGATAAATTTGAGTAAAATGTGTTTCTTTCCTTAGAATATTTCTTTGGAATTTAGAATAGTTCCCATCTTGCATTCATGGTGTTTTTAAGGCAGAGTGAATATACATCAGTCACAATTTGCAGGACAGAGAAAGTAAAAAACAAAATGAAACAAAAGTCTATAATTTTGACTACTTGTTAGCTTTTATGACTCTCTCATCTTAAAGTAGAAAAAATATTTCAGCCATTAGTAGGTATTTAAATGATCAAAATCAGTTACTCATTTATCTGGGTTTTAAACCTCCCTTTATGTCTTTGCATTCTGCTTCCATGGAAAGACAAAGTTTATCTGGTAGTCTTCTTGGTAAGACAATAGGGTCATGGTGACCACACAACCATTGTAGATGAGTCTCTCAGCACAGTGTGTGTGGTGGTGGCATGTATGTGTGTGTGTGTGTGTGTGTGTGTGTGTGTGTATGTATAGCTCTAGAGTAGTGGTTCTCAGCCTTCCTAATGCTGTGACCCTTTAATACAGTTTCCATACTGTGCTTCTTTTTAATTATTTTTGTTGCTGCTTTGCAGCTGTAATTTTGCTCCTGTTATGAATTGTGTTGTGGATATCTGATATTTCAGGTGTTCTCCAGTGACCCCTGTGAAAGAAAGGGTCTTAAATTTGACTCTCCAAAGGGGTCATGACCTACAGGTTGAGAACCACTGCTCTAAAGAATGGACTTTAAAACAGCAGGCGAGGAGGAGCCATACAAAGCAAGGCAGGTCCACTGTGCTTTTGCTACAGGTATTATAAATCTTAGCATACATGAACTGATGATGGCTCCACAGTTTAGCTGAGCAGCAAAGGATCTCCAGATTTTTGTTTTTGTTTTTTTTTAATTATCACTCTCAAAATCAAACATAATTTTGGTTTGTCCTGAGTCATAAACTATCCTTTTAAAGAAATTGTTTCTGAGAGGATAATTGTGTTCATGTTATCTATTCAAATCTTGATGACTCTACTCTTTTTCTATTGTTTTAAGACAGGAAATGATTTATTTGTGTTTCTATTTATGCTTCAATACTTCTCCCTCAAAATTTTAGGTACTCTAGTTGTTTGATACAAACTTTGCTTTAAAGAACTAGTATATTTCAAGCTGACAATACAAGATAATTCCCAACGTGTATCTAAATATGGTCTTTTTTTTATTAATCTTGCTAATAATGCACCAAGTAATCGCTGTTAATTAATGTTTACTTGTTTCAACTCAACACTTAAGAAAATACCTTCATTATAGATTTGATTTTTTTTCTTAAAAAATCTTTAATATGTATAATTCTTTTAGATCTGTTTGGCATTCCCCTCCACCTCCATTGTCATTTTTCATCTTCCTTCTGCTTTCTTTCCCAGTGTCAAGGAGTTCTTCAACACTTTTGTTAGTGCCGGATTTGACATTCTACCTCATTAAATCTACCTTTATTGCTTTCAATCTGGGTTTATATTGGGCTTTCTCTTCCAGATTTGAATATATTTACATTATTTCTTTCCCTTTGTCATATGTTGGTAAAGGTTACCTTATAATTCTAACCTATGGTGTTATGATTTCTATTTTTTGTTTCAGTCCAATCCTTCCATCCTCTTCTCCATTTTGCTCTTCTTGCTTTCTGTTCCCCTCCACTCTCTCCTCTGTTCTCCTTCCTCTGTCCACTTCCCTCCTTTCTCTTCCCTAGGCTAGGGATTTTGCTCATACTAATGAATATTCTACTACTTTGTAGTACAGTGAACACCACTGTACTACAGTGTTCCTATTACTTAAAAAAATGTGTGTTTCCATCTTGTGATGAATATCAGGTAATTTTGTAAATTTGTCTTCCAGCTTTAATTCTTACTAGTTTCCAGAGTTCTATTTTCTCTAGTTGTTTATATCTTGTTTTGAAATTTGAATGAGGATCATTTATACTGTATGAGCATCCCATGATCACACTCTTAGTCCACTTGGGTAGCATTAAAATGATCTTTTGAGGTGTGCATCTTGAAAAAAATTAGAGTTTACAAACTTGGCCCAATGCCTAAGTTTTTCAAAGGAGGCTGCACTGGGAATAATTCACGTTCAATGAACTGTGTCCATTTAAAGTCTACAATTTGATGAGTTTTGACAGAGGCACAGTGAAACCACTGGTAGACTCAAGATGCAGGGTAATTCTGTCAATCCCACAACCATTTTTTCTTACAGCTTTGCAGTCTCTGCTTCCCTCTATCACCAGGTTTTATTTATGTCACTTTAGATTAATTTTGAAAATTCTAAATGCTGATATATATGTAGTCATACAGTATGTAATCTGTGGTGTTTGGTTTCTTTCACTTCTCATAACAAGTTTGCTTTTCATCCATGCTGTACATGTTAATCGTGTTACCAAGGAAATTGAGGTTCCATTTTCTGGGTTCTTAATCTCTTTAGTAAAGGAATTTAAAATAGAAGGGAAGTTTGGAGACATTTTTGTGTGTGATAAAGTGAAGAACACTGGGACAGGTAAGCTGTAAACCTTGGTAGTGGCTGTGAGATGGGAAGAGGAACAGAGACAGCACTATGTGTTTGCAAGAAGTAGCCACATGGTGGGTGGGCAGCTGGATGATGGACAGGAGTGGCTGAGATAGGTTGATAGCCTTAGAGAAACAAAGTGAGGAAGTGCAGAGTGGCCAAGAAATGTAGTAATGAGGGGGAATGGGCTGTGTCCCACCGTCTGTGCACAGGCCCCTTGTTCCATCCCACTCGGCTCCCAGCCGCTGGCTAGCTTATACTCGAAATAATTACACACAAACTTAATTTAATACCCTGCCTGGCTCATTAGTTCTAGCCTCTTATTGGCTAACTCTCACATCTCGCTTTAACCCATACTAGTAATCTATGTATCACCACGGGAATGTGGCTTACTGGGAAGATTCTAACCTACATCTTAGGCAGGAGAATCATGGCATCTGCCACATTTCCATTCTTCCCAGAATTCTATCCTGTCTACTCTGCCCACCTAAGGGCTTCCCTATCAAAAGGCCAAGGCATTCTCTTTATTTAACCAATGAAAGCAACAGAAATACAGAAGCATCTCCTACACCAAAGAAATCATGTCCAGGATTTGTCCAGTGTCTGAGAGACAAAGAGAAGAAAAAGTTCAACTTTTCTGGAATTACCTAGAAAATCAGGCAACCTGTAGTAGAAGATGATGGAAACTCTGTAAGCAATTGCCTGTAGGAGAGGTTTCTGGGAGGGGAAATCTAATTTAAGGGATAATTATTCGTCCCATCTTCTTTGCATGGCTTTGGATTACCCAGTTTATCTGGGAACTGCTCTTCAAGTGATTGACAGGCACGGCTGGAATAAAAAGAGGGGACAGTATGTGTAATGTTTTAGGTATAGTGTCAAATTTCTATCTGGGGTCAAAGAGAGAACTTAAATTCTTTTATTTTGACCAGGAGGAAGTAGTTTTGCCTTAATGAGCTTCAACAAAGCCCAGAGACTTATACTTTGTATTTGTATACAGTTTGGAATTAGAAAGCTGAAGTTTACTTTTTTATAGCTATCAAGAAAATAGGAGGTAAGGATCCCAAGCGTTTGTGGCCTGTAAGGCTATTATAGCAATAGTTTGCTCCTAATTTTTGTTAATATTTTCACTGGTGTTTTATTGCATAGCATGGGGAGATACAGCACCATTTCTACTATTTGCTGATGGTCAGGTGATTATGAGCAACTGATGATGGGTTAACTGGAAGAAAAATTGATCTCTACCAATCTTATACCAGTTACAAAAATTGACTGAATTTTTAGAGACATAGGAAGCCATAGGGCTTCTGAGAGAAAAATGGAATACTTTTGGACATTCATTTGACAATTAAATCTTCAAAAGGGCATTAATTATAGGAGAAGCAGTTGATAATAAGGCCCTCATAATTTTTTAAATGTTGCCATAAACTAAGAGAAAGTATTTGTAATTCATTTTTTTATTAAAGGACTTATATAAGATTATATAGTTAACTCATAGCAGGAAAACCATTCAAAGTGTAAAATGATTTGAACTGATGTCAAAAAGTATGGATAGTCAATAAGTAGACAAAGAAATGCTTAAAACCATCAGTTGTCAGTAAATAAAACTAAATCTATATTTATTAGAGTAACAAAAATTCAAAAGACCACCAGGCAGTGGTGTAGCATGACTTTAATCCCAGTACCCAGAAAGCAGAGGCAGACCGAACTCTGTGAGTTCAAGGCCAGCATGGTCTATAAGAGTGAGTTCCATGACAGCCAGGGCTACACAGTGAAACACTATCTCAAAACAAAATGAGACAAAACAAAACAAATACACACAAAAAAATTCAAAAGGCAACAATATCAGATGGTCACAAGAATGTGGAATACCCAAAACTCTTACAGGCTGCTGGGGTGAATGAAAACAGCACAGCTTTTCAGAAAATTAGTTTGCCAGTGTCTGATAGCCGTATGTTTACCATAGATATCAAAGCATATGTGAATCTGTATGCACACTAGCACGCACCTGTGCTCACAGCAACTTTAGCTATCATAGCTGCATTCCACAAAGAACTCAGTATTATAAAGCAGAAACCTGTTTCTGAGTAATATGTAAGATATGAAAATATTACACCCGGTAAAATAAATAAAATATAGTGTTCAAAATGTTATATGATCTTACTATTACAAAAGAAAGCATATCAGTAAGCTTCTAGTGTTAGTATTTGGGGTGGGAGTGGCTGCAAGTGAATGAGGGTATTTTCTGTTGACAATAGTTTCTATATCTTGACTGTGAGCATAGTTACATGACTTTACATCCATTACAGAATTCATTAAAATATAAACATAAAATGAGCAAATTTTATTCCATACAAAATTTATCTTAACTAATCTGGTTAAAAGTTCTAATTTATATAAGCTTACTACACTTGTAAACTCTACTTTTTATAGAAATATTTATTTCATCTAACTTTTAGCTCCTGGAATAAAGTTAAAAACAGTATTCTCTTTTTTATATTATTTTTATATCATTTGTATAGAATTACACGTTTCGCTTTGAGAATTGTTTAGTAGTATCTCCTTGTTTCTTTGCTCATCTTTTCACATCTTTTATACTTTTTTTTTTTTTTTACCAGATCTTGCCTCAAGTTTATTTGTAAAAACAGCATAAGGTCCTGAACATCTGCAAATACCGTATAGATATTCACACCAGTCCATATGTCTTCACATTGGCAGACTGAGACCTTTTTTATGAGGCCTTCACAGGGGCCTGGGCACCTTTGGGAGCCTGAGCTGCAGCTGAGGCCTCTGCCTGGTTTGACCCTTGGGCTTTGTTTTTTGGAGCCTATGACCCCTGGCCATGTAGCTTCTAATCTGCTTCCCAAGCTTGGGGTGAGCAATGAAAGCGAGACAAGTGAGTTTGCGGCTGGGGCCCTTTGGCACCTTGGGCTTCACCACCTGAGGCTTCACCAGGGCCTTGATGGCCTCTGCACGTGCACTCATGGCCTTTGCATTATTTGCCTGCATCTTCTTCAGGCCTTTCTTGTTGTGCTTCTTGGCAAAGCGCATGTTCCTCAGGAACTTGGGGTCGACCCCCTTGAGAGATTCGTATCTTTGTGACCGGGGTTTCTTGATGCCATTTCTGTGCCAATTTCGGGTTGCACTGGTTGTGTGTGGTGTGGTTCTTGGACTTGGCCATGGCTGGACGGTAACAGGCGGCTCCCGAAGCACCTGCGACCGGAAGAGAAAGAGCCCTTCTTTTTTTTTTTAAGTTAGGAGAATCAATTTTGACATAGTTGAAACCTTTATAAATTCATATTATTTTTATTAGTTTTATTCATATATTTCCTTTTCCTTAAATTATTTGAGTTTATCTTACTATGTTTATCTTATTTCTTATGTTGTTGCTTTTTATCCTTTTCCTTTTCTAATTTACAAATACATTTGTTCTTCTAAAATCATGTTACCCATTTCTCTCATGTTTAATAGTTTTATTGTTGACTTCTGCCTACTCTTTTTATTATGATATTTACTTTTATGAGTGTATTTTACTTTTCTAACTAAAATTCTAGCTCTGTGGGATGTAGATAACGTTTATTCTTCTCTCGTACATTGCATCTTGAACAGTTTCCACTCTCTCCAATCCTCCCAGACCCTCCTTCCATTTCCCTTCTCCCCAGATCCACTCCTCCTCTGTTTCCTTTCAAACAAAAGGAGCAGGCCTTCCACGGGATTTCTACCAACCATGGCCTAAAAAGATACCACAAGACTAAGCACAAGACCTCGTAACATAGCTAGTTGAGGCCTGCTATGAAGAGGAAAAGGGTCCTAAGCATAGGAAAGAGTCAGAGACACAGCCCACTCCCATTTTTGGGAGTCCCACAAGAACACCAAGCAATACAGCTATAACGGATGTGCAGAGGGACTAGCTTAGACCCATAAGGGATTCGTGTTTCTGAGTCGCTGATCCCTGATTGATTCTATGGCCTGTATTATCCTAATGTCTTTAATCGCTCCGGCTCCTACAGTCCTTCCTCCCCTCTTCTGCAGGATTCCTCTTGCTTTGCTTGGTGTTTGGCTGTGGGTCTCTGCATCTGCTCCCATCAGTTGCAGGATGACACCCCACTGATGACAATTAAACTAGGCACCAATCTGAGTATACGAGAATATCCTTTCATTGACTTTTTCTTTTTCTTGTTGTGTTTGGTTCTATCTTGGGTCTCTGGACTCTGATTTCTGGCCATCTAGGCATTGTCTGGTTTGGGTTCCCTCTGGTGGCTTGGGCCTCAAATCGAACAGTTCACTCCAGCAAGTTCTGTGTCACTATTGTGGGGCTTATATTTTACAGGGGGAACAGTTTCAAGATAATTTGCAAGAAAGAATTTTAGAGGAGCGATGAATAGCATATCAATAATAATAATATAAAAAAAACAAAATAAGGGCATTTGTCTCTGCTGTACATGCCTATGCAGTACATACGTGTGTGTGTGTGTGTGTGTGTGTGTGTGTTGCATGTATAGTGATAACAAGTTGCAGGTGCAGTTTTAGATAAGTGGAAATGTAAAGCCTTCTGCGAAAGGTAAGATTGGAGTGCTTCTCAAAGAAGAGAGAAAATGTTCTCTGGGGGGAAATTTGCAAACCACGGGGAACTTTTATAGGGAAAGCTCTAGGGTAGGATTCTGGCTGGTGTAGCCAATTAACAGAGGCAGAGTGGTGGAGGAGTGGCGGAAGGTGACAGGAGAGGGTATCAGAGAGAACAAGAGTGGGGATAGTTAATGTCATTTAGACATTGGGAAGGAAACCAAGATCTGGAGGCACTTTTACCTGACCTTCATAAAATGATTGTTGATTTAAGCAGCATTTTACTTTTCAGGAACTATGCAGAGAAATGCATTTGTTCTGCCGGATAGGCATAATTATTTGACTGAGACAGTTTGGGACCTTCCAAGCTTTGTGAAGACCTTGGCAACAGTACTTTCAAAGACTCTATCTGTTCTCTTTTAATCTAATCTTTGTTCAGAAAGCTTTGACTCACTGGATCAATAACATTTATGCTCTTCAGAATTATCTAAATAATTGTTCTTAGGCTTACATCAAACAGATTCAGATGATTTAATATGGAGTCATTCCATCAGAACATTTTATCCCAGAAGTCTGCAGTGCTGCAGCAGTCATTACCATAACAACAGGTCAGAATACAACTTCCCCTTGTTTGAATAATCCTACTAGTCCCATTCTGTTCTGTTCTGTCTGTCTGTCTGTCTATCTATCTATCTTGCTCAGTCTGTAACTGGGTTACTTCCTGTTTGGCCACGTTTATCATATCACATATTTGGCTATAAAGTTCTCGCTTCTCTGAGCCATACCTTCTCTGTCATTTATTTTTCAGATCTTTTTACTGTTTCTATGTAGTGATTATCACAGACTCCTACCTTTTTAGTTATTCATGGTTTAGGTATGGATATCATGAATGAAAAATCCTGTTAGTGGTGAATTTAGATTTTGTTTCTTTCTTCATAAGATAAACTCCAGTCTTATCTTGGTATGTCAAAATATGATCAGTTAGGTTCCAGAACTGATAGTCGTATTAAGTATTTCAATGCAATCTGGAAATAATTGCCTTTATCCATAGAAAAATATTTATATTAATCCTCCTTCATCTGTACAGAAAATGATTTCATCTCTTCAATGCAATTGAGTGTGTTTAGCTTCTTCACCTCCATGATCCTAGCAGCCAAACATAAACACAGATCTGGTTCCCAATGCCTTTATGACTTGTGTCTTTCTTGGAGCCAGAGGAATTTCCATCATATTGCAAGCACGAAGATGATTGGTATGAGCCCCAGGTTAATCTCATATTCATGATATTAATGAAGTTAAGATGAATTTGATGAGGTGTAACTTCTCCTGTTATATTTTTGCCCTGGGGAGATACTTAAAAATAAGGTGATGCATATTGCTTTCCCTGAGTGACGTGTGATTTTGCTCTGCTTTGGAGAAGGTCCTTGATTTATTGAAAAGATACACAGATAGAAGGATATGGCAGACTGTCTGAGAACCATCCATCATCCATCCAATCCTCTAGCCCATACAATTTCAGTTTACAACTTGGGAGGTTCTTGTTTGGTGTATGTTTCTTTGTAAGTATTTTAGATCTCTTATGATTTGAGATTTTGTTAAAAGTCTTTTTAATATGATATTTGTTGTTTCTTCATCAGAGGGGTGTCTTTTCTTCTTTGGGTGACAAGATCTGTCACTGGCACCCCATCAGAGTCGTCCCTGCCCTTGTCTGGCACCACAGGTTTTTAGCATCTAAGCATAATCATGTTTCCAATCCCAATCTCTCTCATGTGCAAGCTCCTGATAGACATTCCTCTTTTTCTTTTCTTCTTGATAACATTTGATTCATCTTATTAATTAAAAATCATTAATAGATTTTAATTGTCACATAAATAACAACATGCAGCCATGTTCTTACTAGGAAGGAAAAAAAACATATGGGATATAGTTCTCTCTTGCTCCCAACACAGGCATTGCCACATGGCTTAGTTGATGATAATTCATAAGCATTAGTTAGGAATTGATTTCAGCCATACATGTGGCTAGAAACATCATACAACTCACAGTTTCCAATAGTGCTGTCATAATAGTCCTGTGTGGACCATTTCCATGCCATGGCCTTGTATCCAGTACTGTCTATTTCCTTAGGCTGGCTCTTGCCACCTAGTATTATTTTAATCTAACACATGTATTCTGTTGTTTGGTACCAATGATACAGCCTAACTGAAAAAAATTTACTTTGTTCAGACTTAATGAGCATGTGTGTTGTTTGTACCCAATCAATGTTTGTTCAGTTATTTAGATCATGCTGAATATGTTGCGTGTGACAGTCAATGGAGGGTCATAATGAATTTCGTAGTGTGCAAATCAGGATCAGGTTGTAGAATAGTCTTTCTCTCTTCTTTTTCCTTTCTTTAATTTTGGTATGTGATCTCAGTGTAGAATTTCTTCAGTCTGTGGAGTAGCACGTCACCTTTTGAATCTCTGAAGAGTTGTGTTCCATTGTACTGGGCATCTCAAACCTGAGACTCAGCATGCTTTCAAGTTCCTGGGAAACTGCTACCATTAAGTAGATAATACAGAAGGATAATACAAAATAGATATAAATGGATAATACCAGAGAATCACCCATTCTTCTTGCTGGGGAACTTATAGCTTTGCTCTTGTGATTTCAGGGACCTGGGCGCAGAGGCAAGAACAATGAGTGGCTTCAGCTTGTTAAGGTTTTCCCTGGTGTCAGTTTTGGCCAGATGTTTATCTGAGAGCTGTGACTGGGTCTAAATGTTCAAGCCATAGATGCAGAGGGAAACGCTCTTTCTGTGTTATAGCCAAGCTCTCAACATACAGCGGTATCTCCAGCCTTGACAATCTCTTGAGCTTCCTGGTGCTTCGACTGCTTGCTCTCTCTCTCTCTCTCTCTCTCTCTCTCTCTCTCTCTCTCTCTCTCTCTGTGTGTGTGTGTGTGTGTGTGTGTATGTGTGCATGCACATAATTATATGCTTGTATATGTGTATACATATGTGTGTATCTATCCGTGTATATGCATGAATGTGTACATGTATATGTATGTAAGTGTATATGTGTTTGTATTGGAGGCCCCTGTCGAGCTTGTTGAACTGTTTCTAGAATTCACCCTCTGACAGCTTGTGCTGAGCTCCTGGATGCACATCGGATGACTGAAGCTCTTCCTGGAGCCTTCTCTCCTGCCAGGCTTCTGCCACACTGCCATGCTGATAGTCTTTACCACAGTCTCCAGGGAGCCAAGCTCCAGGTCTGTGCTACTTCACTGACTCCAGAAAGCTGTGTGCTTCCACCATGGGGAGTGAGATAACTGTGTTTATCAACTGCAAGCTTGGAGTGAAGGCCTACTCCTTGTGGGAATGCATCAATCACTTCTCAGGACTGACCTTTTGCAGTAGTTCCTCTTGTAAATGATGTTTTGCTTTTCCTGATTGCAGAACAAAAATGAGCTTCATAATTAAGCTTGTGGTAGACAAGGTGGCAGTGGCCCTTTGTTTTCCCAGTTGTCTTAGCACAGCATTCTGAAATATGAGCAGGGAGTTGGAGCTTTGAGATGATGACATAGATGGGAAATTCCTTTAGGTTTGCAGGCTCCAGCTGGCTAGCAGAATGGTGTTTGTGACATTTGACCTCACAAAGTGTTACAGGCTTCTTCTGGGTACATTGACATACAGCTACACATGAGCATCTGCCAAACTGCTCGAATGAAAAACAATCCCATTGAAGCTGCATGTGATTATGTATTGATACTACCCAGCATGCAACTGTGCATTAGCACACGACTTGAATCTTGAGATTGGAAAAAGAGGCATTTATTTCCCGAGTAGTGACGATGCAAGTTCAAGAATACTTTGAGACACAGTTCTAACTTAGGCTGAAATCAACGAGATATTTTCCGTAGAAAGTTGAGAAGCCAGGGCTTCCTTTCATATCTTTTGGTGTCCTTTGGAAGTAGCTAGCCTGTGAGCACCCCCAACACTCATTACCCAAACTTTAAATGCTGTTTCTATTCTGTTGTTTTGAGGCTGACATGAAACAGTTACTGAAATGTAACAAAAAAAAATCAAAATAGAATAGCTCTCTTTGTGATCATTAAGGCAATATTTAAAAAGAAGAAATCGATACCATTGACCCAACTTTGATATTTTCTGCCTTAGTTCAGTGTTGACACTACACATCCCAGTTACTAAACTCATCACAGGTTGGGGAAACTACTAAACTGTGCGAAGAATAATCCCCTTTGGAACTGGGGTGTTGCATTTCACCCTGGTACTTGAAAAGTAAACACAAGAGCCAGCTAGAACCATTTGTAAGCCAAGACAGTTCCTTCTTCAGATTGAGCATTTTTGACTAATTCTTAAATTCTGAAGTTTTTTTTAACTGTATATGCCTTTGTTGTGGTAAGTAAATAAACATTGATGACAGTGTTATGGGGCTTGACTCTGTGTTGGCTTTGGCAAGGTAACATTACAGAGCCTTCATATAACCAACAATAGGCAGTAAGGGGTGCCCAGGTCACATGTAATTCACTGGGGCTCGTCTGTCATTATTTCCACCCTTTGTAAGTGTTTCAACAAGCCAATTAAATACATAACTCAGAGTATACCTTGTAGACAAAGTTTTATTATGTAGACTAAGCTTACTTTGAACTCATGACTTCATGAGTTCACACACCAGCATAACTTACATGAACAACAGTGGAGCAATAGTATTAGCCTCTATTTATTGCGTATGATGGGGTTCTAGTAAGTAACTAGTAAGTAAATGACCCCCTGACACTGTGCCTGGGACTTTCTCCACTTAAGCCTAGGTGGCATTGCAGTAGAATATTCCCAGGCTTGCTATCTATGTTATCTTTTTTTTTTTTTTCTTTTTTTGGTTTTTCGAGACAGAGTTTCTCTGTGGCTTTGAAGCCTGCGCTGGAACTAGCTCTTGTAGACCAGGCTGGTCTCGAACTCACAAAGATCTGCCTGCCTCTGCCTCCCGAGTGCTGGGATTAAAGGCGTGCGCCACCACTGCCCGGCCTTGCTATGTTATCTTTAGAATGAGCTAGATGTGATCTGTGGGAGATGTTAGCTTTGGTCAGGAAAACCGCAGTTTGGAAAGTAGATCCCAGATACATAATTAGAACTGGAAGACTTGCAGACAGACTTTCTCACAGCTTTGTCTTCTGATTTAGGCTTTGAAAGAGAAGGGATAAAGGGTCATCTTTGGTTTCCTGCCCATAAATAGGGCGGGGCTAGGTTCTGGGAGCCACAATGGCCAGTTTTATTTTATTAGGGGACTACCAAGGAAGATTTCACTCCTATGGGGTTTTGCTTATCCAACTCCTCTACTATCTTTCTTTTAAAATTGAAATTCTTGGTAAAAATATACTGCTAGTTTGATAAACTGTCCTTAAATTAGACAATAGGATGTTAAAGGAACTATTTTTTAACCTTGTGCAGAAACAGCACCTTACCAAAGCAAATGTAGATGCAGTAATACTTTGGAGAAAAGAATTCCAAGAAGTGGTATCTCCAGCTTCCAGACATGAAGCGGCTATTTCATAAGTTCCTTTGGAAATTTTCCATGGGAAATTGTCTCTTTAGAAGCCCTTTACTTTGCTAATGATGCAAAGTAGAAATAGTCTTATATTTCACATGGGGAAGCCGAGGATTATAGTGAGCAAATGACATTTCAGGGGATTAAGCAAAGCAAGGATGAATTTGAGACGGTGGCAGGGGGAGTAGAATCTGTTGAGTGCCACATCATGATTAATTTTCAGAGAGCCCACTTCCACCTAACTCATTTGATACATGGAGCATGTTGGAGCAAAGTCCATAATATACAAAGGTGGGAGCAATGGCTGCTGTGTAAATGTCCTAAAGAGGGTCATGAGTCTCATGGTCCAACACTTTTAGACCATAGGCATTTCCTTGTTCACAAACCCATTCCCGCTCTTTGGAGTACTTCCCTTCTTGATAAACTGTCATCTGTTTCTGGTTCAGGTTTTGTCCTGTAGTAGAAGAGGCTAAAAACTTCAGCAAGTGTCCTCAAGACTCAGATCCCTGCTCTAATAGGAGTTGTGTTAGTCTAAGGAAGAAGACCATACATACTACTGTCAGTGTTGATGATCTTTCACGATTTAGTGTGGAGACTCTAACTTGTCTTAGCTCCAGAGATGAGCTGAACTTTCCCTCTCACTTCTTCACCTTAATATGCTCTGCAAACACAGAACTATCTCTAGTAGGGCTACTCTCGGGTTACTATAGTCAAAGCAGTGACTGTGTTGCCCCAAGCACAGAGCCTTTTCTATGTGACTTCAGTTTCAGGAGCTGGCTAGGAACTGAGGCCCTATTCCTATGATGATTTTCCTCGGTCAATTAGAAAAAGTCACTACTAAACATCCTCTGTCTTTCAGCTGATGTCCAATGGATGTTTCTCAATATAATGAAGGTCAAGTCATACAGCAGATAAATATGCATGTGAGAGACCATCCTCAGGTTTACAAAGAAATATGCCTCCAAACTTGGAACACTGTACTTGGTTTAACAGACACTGAAACAACTCTCATTGGTACCATACAGGAACCTTTGGAAGTTCAGAATCACATGACCATTCCAGCTGCAATGGATTAGGACTTTTATTAAATTTTAATTTGCTTTTTAAAAAAATGTATGTAGGGGTTTTGCTTGGGCACGTCTGTGGAGGCCAGCAGAGGATATCAGATATCCTGAAATTGCAGTTTCAGATGGTTGGTAGCTGCTATGTAGGTTCTGGAAACCAAACCTGGGTCCTCTAAAAGAGCCATCTTTCCAACCTTTACCTTTTAAAATGACCCTCAAGTGATTTGTAAATACTTTAAAATGAGAGAGGCATTAGTATAGTCAGTTTCTGTCTGAGACCTTAATGGAGTAAAGAAAATATTTCAGGGTCTATGAGCTTATTCAAGGGTATATTCTTATAGGGTATGCTTCAAGGGAAAGAAAAGTAACTGGTTATTTCATAAGTGAGTTATTCTCAACATTGGTCATACAGAAGGATCATCTTGAACCTTTAAAGAAGCTTAATACCTGGACCCCACTCTCTGATCATTTGATTATAACTGTCCTCTTTATAGCCTGTCTTGTACATGTTCCCAACATTAGCAAATAATGTTATCATGCTTTTAAAGTTGAGAAGCAATGCCTGTACAAGAAACAGGAAAGTCCATCATTAATCTGAGTCACAAATAGGAAGGAGCTTTGAAATCTTCTCTGTGTTTTCTTTCACTCCAGTGTAAAAAAGCCCATCATTTACAGTCTAGAGAAAATGTGGACAGAGTTCAGAACCCTAATAAGAAAAGGTAGGTACATGAGAAATTATTGTGGTATACATGGTGGTGTACCACCCACATGAGATAAATCTGATTTCAGTTCTTCGGACCCAGTGAAAAATGTCCTTCATGAGAATTGTCTTTCTTCTGAAAGGAAAAAAATATCAATTTTAAAGCCAGATAGAAGTTCAAGGCTGAGATGAACACAGAGAAGCCCCAAGTTTCTATTGCTTTCATTTGACGGATGTCTGTTCTTTCCACTTCTGAGGAATGATTCTTTTCTTTATCTCCATAAGTGTTTTACCCACAGAGGCCACATGCATTTTCTCCATCACCTGCTTTTCCTTATCCTTAATTCCTTCCCTCCTCCCACTGTCCCTCCTTTCCTCTTTTCTTCCTTCTCTATTAAATACACATGCATTAAGCATCTTCCAGGTATACTAGAACTCAGTGTTGATTGCAATTTTCTATATGTACCTCACATTGTCCTGAATTTTTTTATGTTTTATATAATTATTGATACAATTTGATATTTAGAATATAATCTGGAATGTTAATGAAAGTCTGAAAAAGAAAGAATAGTAGGGAAATTTGAATTCTTTGTTTAGGATTTTTATATTGGGCTTATAAGCAACTTGAAATCCTTATTTAATTTTTCTTGCCTGAAAGTAACTCACTCCAGTGAGTTTCTCAAAGGTCAATTAGAATTTTATTCCTGACTTGTGTGGGTATTATCAAATCTTTCTAACTTAGTATATTGTGCAAGGTTGATGTGCACATTGTCGATTCCTTCATCTCAGCCATCAATAAAGATATTGAATAGGCAATAAAGATATTGAATCCTGTCATACTGTGGAACAAAGGCATGGGTGTTTACAATAACACTTATGACCCAAGCAATCTTGCTGATTGAATTTATATATTCTTTTCACAGCAAGGCACAGAGCTTGTGGCAATTTTATTTACATAAAGAAATTTAAATATTACAATCATTGCAATTCAGCCTTGTAATCGCTCTTTTCTGATCTATAATATGCTTTTAACCACCCTTCTTGTTGTGTAGCCAACTGTTCTTCACTGCTACCTTCTACTTAGATTGAGTTTTGACATGAGTAACTTGAACTTCGATCCTTATAAAATATCTGCTTCTTGTCTTTTATTTTTCCTAATTTCTAAAAGGATGACTTTTACCATAACTTTCCTTATTCTCTACTTCATGCTATGTAGCAGGAGGCTGCTTATTTGTTCCCGGCTGCCCAGAACTGAAGTAATCACACAGAAACCATATTATTTGCAATACTGTCTGGCCATTAGTTTAAGCATATTTTTGGCTAATTCATATCTTAAATTAACCCATCTCCTTTAATCTGTGTATCTCCATGAGGCTGTGGCTTACTGGGTAAAGTTCTGGTGTCTGTCTCTGGCAGGACTACATGGCTTCTCTTCAACTCTGCCTTCTTTTCCCCAGCATTCAG
>JAQHUG010000067.1:2009724-2034246 GCA_028555095.1 Dicrostonyx torquatus | reverse complement strand
AAGCTAAGTTGAATAAGGAAAAGGGCCAGTAGGGGTAGATGGCCCCCTGCTTGGACAGAAAGTGTCAGGGATTGGAGGGTGCCCTGGCTGGAACCGAGTTACCAGTCTGGATGGATCAGCAGGCACTGGATAAGAAGAACTCCTTGCAGGCTGAGTCAAAAGGGTGGGCTTGGAAGAGGAAGCCCGCTCTGCACAAAGAAACTCCTGCAGCCCAGGACTCACCACCAGTTTTTCCCCCGAACCCAGCCCGTAGAAGGAAGCTGCCATGCTTATTTTTATACAGCCACTGGGCTTCAGAACTCAGGTCCTCATGCTTCCACAACAAGTTCCATATTGACTGAGACATCTCCCCAGTCCCAAGTGTTCTCAAATTCTATACAGTCCTCTCGCTACTCACAATAAGTACCCCAAATCAATGCGGGCTTAGTCTCTAAACTCTATAGAGGAACACAGTTTGTTCAGTTTGATATTTTGGAATATTGAATTATCACTTGACATTATTATCTAATTTGGGTTATGTTTAAAAGTCAAAGTCATTAAATATTTTAAGCTTCCTTTGAGATTTGTCTTCCCTTATTAGGGTTGGGACATGGAGAGAAAGGATATCTGAAGGAAATTGGTAATGAATTTGCCAAACCTCACGTGTAAAAGGGGTCAAGTTCCCGTAAAGAGGAATGGAAGAGAACTTGATTCCAAACCTGAGAGTTTCAAGGAGATTTAGAGGTCAACTATTTCCCCTTTAACTAAATGTTTAGAGGAAAATTATTTTAGTCCTTTGGTTAAGGTATCTGCAGCACAGGCTAGCATCTTATTATTTAGCTGAGGATGACTTTGAACTTCTGATCTGCTTGGTCCCCCTTCTGAGTGCTGGGATTGCATGTGTCTGCCACACACTCAGTTCATGAGGTGCCAGAGATCAAATCTAGGGCGTTGTGCAACTATCAAGTACCCTCGCCACGGTGCTATACCCCCGGACTTTCTTCGTTTTCTTTATTGTCCAATGCCCGGAGAGAGGAAAGGCAAAAGGGATATGCTGAGAGCTCAGAGGTCCTGGCAGTGGTGTTGGAGTAAGCTATAAAGACAGCTCTCTTTAGAATGTGTTCAATTCATATAGAAAACATCTTTCTCTATTGATAGTCCTTCTTATAGGTAAAGAAGGTCAGAAATGCTCCTCATTTGTTTGCTGGGGTTATGGTCTTTGATGACAAAACAAGCCAGATATCCAAAAATATGTTTCAGCTGCTAGACAGGCTGATTATACAAAAGTGTGGACAGATATAGCTCAAGGAGCATGTGTTCGTGTGTCTGCTTTGTAAAGAGATTTAAGGAGTTCTCTCTCTCTCTCTCTCTCTCTCTCTCTCTCTCTCTCTCTCGTCTATAGATCTCTGTACATAAACACCTTGGAGTTTGGCTATATGTCATTAGCTATTGGAATGTAAAATATAGTCCTGAAGAGAACTTGGATGACAAACAGGAGAATTTGAATTTCTACATGGTTTCCAGTAACTGACATGACAGTTTTAGACAGACATATTGATTAATAATTATGTCCCTGGCAGTATCTCCACTAAGCCATTCTCCATTTTTGTTACAGTGTAAATATGTAATCTACATAAAATTAAAGCCCTTATGTACTTGAAACATTGCCTGCTTGAGAGATGCTTACTCTAAAGAACAGCCACGACTTGAATTGCTAACCCCCCTTCCCCGTTTTTGGTCAATTCAATAGTAATTATTCTACTCTCCATTTCAAAACTATATCTTTTTCTATATTATTATTTTGTCTAAATTATGCTATCTTCATCTTAGATGTCTCTTTATAGAGCTGCAAATAATATCAAGTGTGAATATTCTGTGTTCATGTTGGCACCTCTGATAAACATTGAACTGTTAAATTATGAATTTGTGGTCTCTTCACTCACCACACTAGCCCAGGCTAAATGCTCCCCTAAGACATGTCAGTTTTCATCTGAACGCAATCAACAGTAAGTGGTCTCTCCCTGGAGAATGCCCTATTTGTTGAAGAAAGATGCAGAAATTTTAGAGTTCTCAAGTTGTACACAGGTATCATCCAGTTGGTTAAAAAATATAGTGCATCTGGAATAATTAATGTATTCTCCTTTTAGATGCAGTTCAAAATGTTTTATTTTTCTCATGTTTTTTAGTTTTTGTCTTTTCCGAAAAGAAAATGTCCAGAATTTTCTCTAAAATTTGTATAGGTTAATGTGTTTGTGGGGTAGCCTAAATGTATGATGCTACAGATATTGTTAACACTGTGTTTAATATAGTCATGGTGTTTCCAAGGTCATTGCTAAGTTTATTATGCTGTATCAAAAAATAAGGAGAGTTAATATATGTAAATTGCTTGTATCTTACACATATAACACATGCTTCATAAAATTATGTTTTTTTTCCAGTTCAAGTGACTTTTATCTTGCTTTGGGATATTTCATAAAGTCAGTGTTAGACTTTTGGTATACTATGGGCACACTGAAAAATGATGTAACTTCACGAATTGTTCATTTGTAGGGCCATGGAAAGGAATTTCTATTATTTTTCTGAGTACCGTAAAGAATGAAATAATCTTATATATTTCTCAAAGGTGGACATATATACATATTGACTCTTAGAGGATGTATATATCATCAGATTTGAAAAGAACCTGGGCCAGGTCCTGTTTTAAGAAGCCTGGCTCCATCCAAGTTTACAAAAATGGCTCCTGCAAAATATTTCACAATTCATTCAGAAATGCTCTAGACTCAATCAACGGATAAACTTTCCTAGAGTTGGTTTAAGTTTTACTAGGGACTCATCTACCATGTAGTTATTGGCTACACAGGGACCAGTAGGTACACAAATGCCTGATTTCAGGCATACCAATCATCTGGATAAACTACAAAATAAGATTGTAGAAATGAGCAGATAAGAACCAACCATTCCATACACCACACAAATACACACAAACACGCATATATACACCCAAACACACACATTAATACACACATATACACATGCACACACATATACATGCATGTGCTCATACATACGTACACACATATACACACATATAAACAAACACAGACACATATACACACTTACACACACATACACGGATATACACATACACACAAACATAAATACATACCTACACACACATACACACAAACATAAATACACACACACACACCTCACCATTTTCCTGCATAGCCAAGTCTGCACTCTCCTGTTCCGTAAATTCTTATTGCAAAGGGAAGTAAACCTAGATTCTTCCAGACCTCCTAATTTTATCTCCCTCCCAACACTGAAATCCAAAGAGCCAAGGGCAGTGCCTAGTACAGACAAATGAATATTGATATTATTGGAAAAGAAACAGAGATGTATAGAATAGGAGAACTGAGTTCTTGTTTATATTTCAACATATCTGAAGTTGGATTAGAACATTTAATGTTCATTCCTCTTATAACCAAGGTCATGGCTGTAGTATTTTGTGCTTGGGAGGAGCTTATTGTATTTGTATTGAAAGAATGAAAATCTTTAAAAAAACATGATTAAAAAGTTTAAGGCTGTAAAAAGTCTTAAATTTCCCATCTAAAGAAAACCTCATATTATCTTATGCAACTTCAGGAATATTTTTATGATCATTTTTGCTTTGAATATAAAACACCACAGTAATATACATGAGGTAGAGTACAGTAGAGTAGAGTTTATATGTCTGCTGGTCCTTCTTTGCTGTTTCTAATAGTGCCACCAAGTATTGATTTAGAGATTGGCGAAAAAGTAATCAAACGTGGGTCACGATAGTCTCACTAGGACAGAACTGTATTGATAAATGAGTGTCTACTGCAAGTTTGCATCGAACTTATTAAATCATTCAACTCTATGTTAGTTTATCATAGTGATCCTTTTCCTGAATATCTATTGAGCACTTATAATGTTTTAGTCATTTTGATAGCAAAATATAGCAGTGAACAAAACTGACAACATCTCTGATTGAGATGGGTTTATACCTTAAGAACAAGAAGAGAAAGATATCAACAAATATATAGTAAATTGGATAATGAAAAGTGCTAAGCAGAACCACACAGCAGATTATGGGGCAGAAATGAGTGTAAGAGAGCAGAGAAAAAGTTACTTCATATAAGAAAGGCCATCTAGTGACTGGGTGTTTGAATCATGGCCTGAAGGAAGCAAGAGAGCTAAAGGATGAGCAATGTGGGCACTGGGAGTTCAACATTTGGAGCAGGTGACTTTGGAAGGCCAATTAGATGACAGTTGCATGAAGGTCTGGAATTTGAAGGATTGTGACCATGGGTAATCTCCGCGTCACACTGGAAATTCATAATTTGAAACTGTTAACTTACAGGAGTCAAGAATCTTTGAGCTAAATTGACTGACCAAGAAGAGAATGTAGATGGGAAAGGTTCAGAAACCAATCCCTGAGGTGCCACAAATCTAGAGATTAGAGATGGGAGGAGAAATGTCTAAAGGAGACATTTATCGAAGAGTTGAGAGAGAATGATTTCAGAAACCAAGAAAAAAAGATAGTAATATTCAAAATATCTGTACCTAATAAATTAAATATGTAGCTAATATCTAAAGTCAACTGTATTTCTGATTAGAATTTTCTTTGTATTACTAGGAAACTATTTTAAACATTTAGGAAAATAGTAGTGATGTAGGGTACATCATTTAAAAAATTAAACTATAATTGCATTATGTCCTCCTTCCCTTTTATCCCACTTCCCCATTACTTTCTCTCAAATTCATGGTCTCTTCTTATTTTATTCTTATTGTTATGTGCACACACACACACACATACACACACACACCTTGCCTTTTCCACTTAGTGTTATTTCTATGTATATCATCAGGGCTGATCACTTGATATTGGATAATCAAGGAGGGAGCTCAACCCACTTGATATTGGATAACCAAGGAGGGAGCTCAACCCTTGGGAGGACATTATTTCTTAGCAGTCCTTAGTTGACTGTAGTCCTGGACTTTCTGCTTTTGGCTAGGGATGATTTTCCCCTTCCATGTTCGTATATCTGTTGCTATTGTCTTTGCTTAGGTTTTGTTTAGGCAACCATATTGCTGAGCTAGCCCTGTCATGTCTAGGAGACACAACCTCACAACAGCTTTCCCAGTCCTCTGGCTCTTACTGCCTTTCTGCCTACTCTTCCACAAACTTCCTGACACTCAAGTGCAGGAGCTGGATTGTAGATGTATCCATTGGAGCTACACACCCCACAATCGATTGTTCTCTGTGTTTTGAGCAGTTGTAGTTTTCCATAATTGTCTCTAATACAAAGGGGGCATCTTTGATTGGGGGTAAGTGTTAAATTTACCTGTGGGTAGAAGGGCATATAATTAAAATGCAGTTAAAAATTATGCTTGTTCAGTAAAGTGGCACTTTTATTGTCTACATGTTTATATCCAGAGATGACTCAAGCACAGGTGAGTCATTTGTTTCTGGATATAAACTTTATTTCTGGAGAGCTATTCATGCCCACGGACACAATTTTATTTGACCAACTTAATTTCCACAAATGCTTCAATTTTCTCAGAGTAGTTATATTCTTTTTCTGTGAATCCCCTGTCTGGGTTGGTAACATGTCCTCTACCTCCAGCTGTTTCTGAAGACCATTCTCAGAACTGAGTTTCTGTCAGCTCAAAAGAGCATGAGAAAGAATAATGAAAACAACCTAAGATGGAGAGGGAGCTACCAGTTTGGAGGGAGGACCTGGTGATTCATCAAACAAACCAAGAATCTTCTCTATGCCACAGAAGTATCCCTGGCAAAAGAGACCAAATAGAAAATGATGAGTAAGGAGAGCAAATACAGTCCCTGGGACAACCAGGGAACTGACTAGCATGATATATAGAACATTAGGCAAAAAAAGAGCTTTAAAAATCTATATATGTATGAGTAAATGGAAGAAAAGGTATTTAATGACTTAGGAAACTTACTAATATTTTTCTCTGTAATTTCTCCAGTATATACTCAACGGGTTTATAACAGGAAAGTAAACCTTATTGAAAATAGATGAATTTAAAGGCTTTGTAAATTTAGTTTTTCTTTACTCTTTATTGGGAAAAACCTCATGGCTCCTTCTAGTTATGTTTCCATGAAGTTTATGCCCTGTTCACGACTACAGCCTCAGTCACGCTAATGACTGTGACAACAGCATCCTATCTGCCTTCATCACTGCCCGCCTGGATACTGTCTTCTCCAGCTGATGGTTTATTAATGATTTTGAAACTGAAATACTAAGGAATGAAGAGCATTTAAAAAGGTAACCATGAGGTGCTAGGGAGTCCAGCAAGGAGCCAGTGGTTCTGGTTTCTGAGCCTTTGTCCTCTACAGTTAGGACTTCCAAAGGCCAGCTTTCCCCCCATCAGTCTTGTGTGGTCTTCTCTGCAGGCCTGCAGACACTGTGTTGGAGAGGTCATGATTTGTCTTTGATGAAGCTTGGATGGGTTGATCTTATTCTCAACATGTTTTCACTGAGATTGAAATTTCGGAGGAATTCTTTTGAAAAGTTCATAATACTCTTACTTTATTAATTGTTTTAAATAAGGGAGAGTGATTATTCAAGCTATGATTATCCAGCAGCCTCGTTTGCCGAAGTTAAATTGCCCATCACCACTGTGTTAAATTTTATAAAATTAAAAATGCCATTGAGTGGTTCCAGGATCTTTCTATTTTTCCTTCTGATTTAAATGTGGGACTCCTCATGCCTCTTGTTTTATTTAAAGCAAAGAAGATAGTGTGTGCTCAAAGACTGCCCTGAGCGCTGGTTAAAAAAAAAAATCAAAACAGAAAGATTGTTGAAGAGTCAGCGCCTGCTTGCTTGCTTCTGTAGGGTTACAATCCGGGCAGTTTGCAAAGAAACGTTCATCTCGGGGATCACCAAGGCATACTTGGTGACATAAAACGATGAAACAAAATCTTTTTTAGCATTCAAAGGGGTCATGCAGTTCTTAGGCAGCTGTTGTCCTTTGAAATGGAGAGCAAAGACCTGAAGCCCCGTCTTCCTGGCTGGCACAGGTCTAGTTACCATGGTTTTGATAGAGCTGTAGGAGGCGGAGCCATTGATGGGAGCAAAGTGGGTCACAGCCAGTGCAGGTGGTGTGCTGCTCCCCCCAACACACACTCTGGGAAGTGGATGATCACTTCTCATTTTTCCAGATGAAGCGATGGAGAACTCAGAGCAGAGCAATGTGATGGCTTACAGGAGAGAAGAGCTCACACACAGAGCCTTCAGTCTGAGCCCTGAATCCAGACTTTTAAATTCTTCACCCTGCAATGCTCCACATGGGCTTTATTAGACATGGTGTCCCAAAGCCACCTTAAGTTCTTTATTGCTAGTTATAAAACTTTTAAAAGCACTTCTAAAACCTTAAAAAAAAATTCTGTTGTTTCTTTTGTAAGCATCTGCAAACAATCAACACCTCTAAAATGAAATTCACCCAAAATAGAAAGGCCTTCCAGTAAGATGAAACCCTAAAGAGCACACCTGGCCTACTCAAGAACAAAAAGATCTATTTTGATGGCTCTAAATTGGCCTTTGGCATTAGATGTGTTTAGCATGTTACAGATGACTCCAGACTGTCAGATGTACCTTTTTGAAGACTTACCATCAGATAATTTCTGCTGGCTGATGCCATTTACTGAAAGAGAATCAGCATGACCAGCTAAATCTGAGAAGTAACAGCAATTTTTAAAAATATGCCTTCCTCCCCACCCACCTGGAAATGACGAGCCTCATCGACATAAGGGCCTGCGCTGTGGCCATCAGGCTTTGGTGGAGTGCTTGGCGATCTAATTGGATGGCTTCTAATCCAGAGCTCTCGGCTTCTCACCGCCTGCCTCTACTCAAGAGCTCCAATTGATTGGACAGTGATGGGTGATAAGGATTTTCTCGGAAACTGGGTCCCTAGGCTTCCATACGTCAATAGCAGAAGGAACAGGCCTCAAAGAGTGTCATTCATTGTTCTTGAGAATTATACTCCCTGCTTCTCATAATGGATAGAAATGATTTCAGCATCTCTTTTGTTGCTTATCGACCGGCTCCATCTGTTGCTGTCCTCCAGTTTCTTTAGAATCTTCTTCTCTGCTTTCCCCATCAGAAGTCTGGCTACCTCCTCTCTCTGTTAATTATCTTCTCATTATTCACAATAAACTATCCAGGAGATGCAGACACTAAACTATTTTTTTTGCCTTGATTCATCAAACAAGTATTTACTGGTTCCATGTTATATACTGTTTCGGACATTGGAGATACATCAGTGAAGAGAGAGTCCTCTTGAAGTGCATGCTCCTGGGGATAAGGCAGACAGTGAACATAATAATTAGAAGGTCAGATCGTGATAAGTGCCATAAAGAAAAATAAGATAGGGTGGGAGTGGAGATGCATGTGGATGCCATTTTATTTTGAGCAATAAGGGAAGGTCTCAATTATGAGTTGATGCTTGATTATGAACATGGAGAATGTGGCATGGAATCTATGTATGGAACTGTGTGAGGGAGGGTGTTCCTGCCAGAGAGACCAGAGATGGCAGTCAGGAGCTGACTGTGGCTGAAGCTGGGAAAGAAGGGAGGAAACAGCTGGGAGGGGAGGCCATGTAGGAAGCTAGATCATGCAGGGTCTTGTGTGCCATGGTGAGAGCTTGAACACTGGTTGCAAGTGATAAAGCTGGACTCTGAATGGGTTTGAGACAAAGGAAAACATAATCTGGCTTTCATTTGGAAAGAATCATTGCAAGTGTAAAGATAAGCATAGGTGATATTGAAGGATGGGAGAGACCGAGGAGAGCTGTTACGGTAGCCAAGGAGAAAGATGAACATGGCTTATGTTAAGCAGATATAAGGGAGGCAGGAATATCAGTTGAGTCTGAGATGTTTGTTATGATGATTTTCTTAAGGAAGCTTGGAATTAATGATTGCAGATGTCTAAAGTTCATTTTTTTTATCAGCAAGAAAATTTCAGGTACCATGTATGCCCTTGACTCTTTAATCTCAAGTCAAAGTTACAGATACCAATGAAGAAACTTGTAATGAGAGGAGTGATTGACAGTTATAAGCAGAATTCTGGTTCTTAGGCACCAGAAGATGGGAGGTTGCCCAACCATCCCTAACCTATTTGTTTTACATACATAATGGAAAGACAGGTAGTCTCTCTCTCTCTCTCTCTCTCTCTCTCTCTCTCTCTCTCTCTCTCTCTCGGTGGCATTGATGAGTAAATGATACAGATACATGGAAAGCACTTAGCATGGTGACTGGCAGGCGGACAGAATTCAATAAATACCAGCTTTACCAAATTTATTTTGTAACTGTTCACATTTGCTTCTACGTCCTCAGTGAAGGGCTAGGAAATTCACCTCTTCTCTGAATCCTGAACTGCTATTTATTGTCCTCTGAAACTGTGTATTACAGCCGCTCTCACATCTCGAATGCATTGCTCTTTGTATGTTCTTGGAGCCACATTTTTGGTGTCCAAATGATAGTGCAAAGAGAGGAGTGAAATGGATGCAGGCAGAGCTTTTACTGGGACATCTGTTACAGCCAGATGGAGATGCCCTGACCACACAAGTTGGTCAGTGACTCCCCCAAAGAAACTAAAAGTGACAGAGAAGCCAGGTAAGAGTCCTTGCTGCCAAAAGTGCTTTTCTACATCCTTTTTTCAAAGAAGAGAGTCGGTCTCCTAGAGAGGGGTCTTGACTGTCCAGAGTCTAAGCTAATTTTGGGGTTGCTCATTGTTTAGCTCTGACTACTAGGGTAAGGCGGGTTTGCTGGATGCTGCACATGCTTACAGCTATTGCATTTTAAATTCTAGACCCATGGGTGAACCCCAGGTTCCTATTTGTTTGTGGTCTTGTTTGCTTTGATGTGAAAGCACAAAAGAAGAATCTGATTGCCCTGACTCCCTTCTGGGTAGTCTCCCGCTGCCTTACCAGTGTCTGCAAGCTTCAAATCCTTCATGTTTCTCTCTTCCTGTACTGCCCATATTATCCTGCACATACATCCTAGTAAAGTTTTTTTTTAAATCAATCAAGATTATTTCTCAATTACCTTCATGGTCAGTCTGGGAGCCTATTTGCACCCATTTTCTTGGATTTTTAAATCCATGTGTTGAGGATATTAATTTTGTTCCTTCTATCTATATTTCTGTTAATTTCTCTTTCCCATTCCCACCCTATGACTCTTCTTCTGTCCTTATTTTTATCTCATTGTAGATACAGGGAGGCTGCTGAGAAGCCATCCCACCAACTCCTTCCAGTCCTTGCTTGCTAAGTAAGGCAGCAGCGTAGTCTCACTTCTTGGTTTCTTCTCCACCTCTCAGGAGCTGGGTTTGGGTCCCCATTGCTTTAACTGCCAGCTTCCTTGTGAGGGAGGCAACTTGAGAATGGGAAGGAGCATATCCAGGACCCACTGGCTAATAGAATTCCTTGTACTATTTTATCCACTAAATCTTGTCAGTGTCCTCATGAGCCTCAATTTCTGTTGTCATTGAACAGAGGCACATGTTTTACTGGGATGTCTCACTGTGCCTGGGCACATTGGCTCTATTTTACATTGTAGGTCTTCAGAGACCTGAACTTCTCAAATGGACTTGCAGTCCGATAAAGCCAGGTGTGATCTTTTTAAGCCCAGGCTTATGATTTGTCCTGTGAACCTGCCCACATTTGGGTATTCATCCATGATAGTAAGAATGCACTGTTAGATATTTTTTCCCCATTTTGAGTTTTATGATTACCTGATGACTGCACTTGTATTCTCGATGCATTCCAAAGAGGACTCAAGTGCACTAATGCACACTCAATTTTTGTTCAAGAAAAGAAGATAAAAGAGGGTCCTTAGAGAAACATGACAGCATTAAGAATTATTACAGAGTCTGAGACTTTTCTTCTAAGGTGTGGCACTGATATCCTGTAATTCTGTTTTTTTTTTTAATTTAAAACTTCTATTTTTTGCTCTTTTTGCTTTAGTCTCTTTCTAGATAAAGCAGAGCAGTTAAGCATCACTTTATGAAGTACATTTATGCAGAGTCTATCATTTAAATAATGTCTGAAATATAGAAGGCTTCTTTGGAGGGAGTCAAAAATAAGCCAGTTTTCTGCCTTCCGGGAGGTTTCTATCTATTGACTTAGAAACAGACATAAAAGAGTTAGGTCATGCTTATGCAATTGGAATTATCATTATTCCATAGCCAGGCTTGGTCAGGTTACTAGACAGTGTATTTAGTACAGTAGTAGGAAGATTGAAGAAGCCCCTGCCACCTCTCGCTCTCTTTGCTCTATGAGCAAACAGCTTAATCCAAAGCTTCCCCACCTGTCTTCTTGGGAGTGCCAAGAAGTCCCCGCCCATTCCTCCAACTCCAGCCAACTGTGCTGGGCTGCGTCTGTGAACTGATTGCATATGTTATCAAAGAAATTATTGGGATGTCAAACGGCAGTGTCATCTTCCTGGCAACCTGTTCTTGAGCAGACTGTGGTGCAGTAACCTACAGACATATCATTCAAATGCCAGTTCCACTCTTGGTCTATCCCATGCCTCCTTTCTCCAGGCACAGACCCCATCTGGCCAAACAGAAGCACCAATAGATCTAGAGTTCTATGTCTTCACCATCTTTTTTTTCCTAGAGCTGAAGCTCACTCCTGTATCATTTGTTATCCTGATGAAAATGTCTGATCATGTTATGACTAATCCTGTCTATTCACCGCCTCTCTCTTTCGAATGATGCTTATTGTGTTGCTACAGAGATCTCTTTGGCATTGTAATACACTTTACAACCATGCAGCAGAAGGGCTACGCACTTATTAAACTATAGCAAACCTTGATTTTCATATTTTCAGCCACAAAGTAAATACTTAACATATGTTAAAATAGGTTTTTTTTTAAGGAATAATTTCTCACTTCTTTCCCCTTGCCCAGACTTCAAATATCTTCGCATCCTTGTTTCTATTCTTGAGGAGATTGGGTGGAAGTGTTCATGTACTGCCCCGGGTTTCCTTAGGTCCCTTTGATGTAGATTTAGTTTGATATTCCAGATGAACGTTGTGTTTATTTTATTACAGAAAAACATAATTCTCTTCAAAAGTCAGCAAGCATGTTTGAGCTCTTCAAAGTCTGCCTTACACACACGGAGTACAAAAGCCCGGCTTGTTTAATTCATTGATACGCAATCCTCCACAAATTCACGCAGAAAAATTGCTACTACACACCAGGTGAGGTGCTCTGTAAGCACAGGGAGGTTAGAAAGGCAATCAAGCATCTTGTTGATGCGAAATACAGAGCCTCAAAGTATGACTAATTTAAAGCTGAGTAATGTTGAGTTTAAATACTAAAGAGAGACACTTAGCAAGTTTTGTGGAGAAGTGTATGTTTAATTAACATTTAATTTCTTTTTCAAGGTAAAGGGAAGTCTTTTCACTTTCTTGTCTGTAAAATTCAATTTTACAAACTCATGTTTAACATTAAAAAACATGCATCCTGTTCGAATAGGTAGAGCCTTTTAGAATCCTTCTAATGTAAATGTAGATTTAGCCAGTGATCAACTTTCCTTTTAAGGATTTACTTGATTAAAAAAAAAATCTTTCCATGGCTTTAGGAATTATTTTCTTGCTATTCAAACTATAAAATTAAGTTTAATTTAATAAAAAATTTTAATGTGGCATTTCAATTCTGGGCATGTTGCCTCCATACTCAATTTAACATAAGGTATTTTTCATTAATTTTAGATGAAAATAAGGTTGCATATTGATGGCCGAATTTAGAACTGACATCCTTCTAATAATAAAATTGTGCAAAAAGCAAAACAAAACAAACCAAAAACAAAAATAAAAAATATTATATGGAATATTGTCATTGTCATTTCTGTCCTAAAATCTAAACTAAATGTATTATAGAAGAACAAACAGAACAGAACAGAACAGAACAGCAACAAAACCCTTTGTTTCTTCCCGGTGCTGTTGCATGTCTGCGGTGTTGCCTCTGTACTGGGAGTGGGAAAGGGCTGGGTGTGGAGCATCTAGCAGAGCTGCACACAATCATAGCTCTCTAGACCCTGAGTAATGAGGTGCTGGATGAATTACTTCAAGTCTCTTCTTTCTCTTGCCCAAAACAATAGGAACCATTTTCCCCAGAAGGCCTCTGCTGTTTTTTGAGGTCCTCTTAGTCATTGTGATTGGCAGAAATTACGAATTAGAAGCATTGTGTCCCCGATGGTCTCATGATCACCCTGTGCTGGCTTGTGGCTTCATTAAACCTTCTGAAATTTGAAAATAGAATAAAAAGTTTCACAAACACACATAAACAAACAAACCCACAACTTAATGAGGAGGAAAGTGTTCTGAACTCTGGAGGTTCTTATTCTGGAAAATTGAGAGAATAAACAATTTGTGTGCTTGCCAACTGTGGGATCAGAAATTTGGTGTTCCTTGGAATGAAGCCTGATTTCTCCCCTAAATTTATAGATAGAATTATTCTATCATATTCTCTCTCTTTCTCTTACTTCCCAACAAATCAATCAAAAGATCTTGATTGATTAATGTTAAATTTTGGTTGCTTCTTCAAAATGAAAGATCCTTCTCTAATTGTTCATCTGGGAAATTCTTTATACCTTTGACATCTCTGAGATTCCCTCTCTTATGCTCAAAACAATAAATAACAATTTATGTTGGATCTCTAGTGTAGTAACATAATCTACTATATATTCAATTTGTTTTTATATATTTCCCATACTAATATTATCAGTATATAGAACTAGTTCATAGAAACCATTCAGCAAATGCTAAGGAGATGATAAAAGGGAGGGAGAGGAAGACATGGGGGTGGAGAATAAAAATACTAAAGAATGGAAAAAAACTGAGAAACAAAATGACTCTGCTTGGATCATGTCAAGGTCTTCTTAAATTGTTTTTATTCCAGTGATTACAAAACAGCCAACGATTAAGAGGGCTTGCCAGCCTTCCAGAATACCCAGGTTCTAGTCCTAGCACTCACACTGGGCCCTTTGACTGTCTTAAACCTTTTATAACTGTAGTGTAAGGGCATCTAACACCGTCTCCTGGCCTTTGTGGACACAATCTCTCATGTGGAACACACACACACACACACACACACACACACACAATTCAACCTTAAAATAGTTTTATTAAATAATAGAGAAATTTTACTACAAAATAGCCTACAGAATGGTACAGAACTGAGACTTAGAAAATGATAGTATTTGGTATTATACAGTGGTATATGGTGGCCTATTCTGTAAGTGTGGGTAGAATTGAATTGATAATCCTATTTGTTCACTAATGGCTATCAAGATGGTTTCCAGTATTTTCCTTTTCAAACATCACTTCAATAATTATCATTGTGAACATGTCAATATTTATGTAGAAGAACTGTTACAAAAGAATTGATGTGTTCGAGTACATAAGCTTTAAATGTTGTTGTGCAGAAATGATGGTGTCAGTTTTTAACCGTGGCAATATTTTCACCCCCATTGGCTACTAGAGAAGACATTTTCAAATGTCTGGGTCAGTTTTACAAATTAAAAATTGTTTAATTTTTATTTTAATTTGCATTTTTAATATTTCTGTGGAGATGGACAATAATTTTATATCTTAGAATTTCTTCCTTATCTACTGCCTTCATTTACTCACATTGGTTTTCTAATTTATGAAGCAATTTTAGTTTTGTTAATACACTAAGTGAATCCTTTATTCTAGTTATTTACAAGGATTTTGAAAAAAATAGTCTTGTAAAATTTATTGTCTAATGTGATTTCTTGGCAGTTGCGGATGTGCGTGTGCCATTTCATATCACTTCTATGTCAATAAAAATCAGATGGAGCCTTTCTGTCCCCAGTGATGCTGTGTAACAAGGGTTTCACACTACTTCAGTCCCAAAGGGAATCCAATCCTATATGTAAAACACAGAGTAATTCATAGAGCTGAACAATTAATGAAATTGTGCGCTAGTCTGCGTTGATTGGATGTGCTTGCATGCAAAGTTTTCCTGGCAAACTCCTTGGTGTTCAGAAACACATGATAGTGATTCTGACATGCCCTTCACGGTTTAACAGAGTCTTTCAAGGGAGAAGTGACACACCTGCAAAGCATGCATTCATCTAGGTCTGGCTTGATCAGACCCTCATTATGTCATAGCAGGTAAATTCTCTTAAGGGTAGCGTACACGGATAAAGTTTTCTATTTGTTTTGTTTCAGGCTGTTGGGTCAAAGGATATTTATTATATCTGCAGGTGAGTTTTCCTTCCGCTCCTGTTAGATTTGAATGTTAGATGTAAAATTTAGTCAATTTACAGCATCTTTAAGGGAATCAATTAACTCATTACTGGTCTGGGAAATTATCTCCACCTGCATCCATCTTTCCACAGTTTTATTACAGAAATACGGTGAAAAATACATATTTTAACTTTTTTAAATTAAGTAAATCCCTAAGACTCCTTATAAGTAGGAAAATAATTACTGATGTCAAAAAATTAAATCCAAGCCCCTTGAACCCTTTGTAAACCTCAGGAAGGCCATTTATTTATGACATAAGTATACTAATTCTTTATTGTTTCTAACATGAAATACAAATTTCTTTGTCTAGATTCAGAGACTTACATTGAGATGCAATTTATATACATTAAAATTTATCTTATCTCTGATGGTTATTCTTGGTTGTCAACTTAACATAGGTAAACTTAGTTGAAGAACCATCTCCATTGGATTGGCCTGTCTTTGGAGCATTTTCTTGATTTCTAGTTGAGAAGGTCCCATCTGTTCCTGCAGTACAGTCTCTAGGCAGGTGAGCCTGGCTGTGTAAAAACAGTAGCTGAATGTGAGCCTGGGAGGAGTCAGTACAAGTATTTCTCTTTTGTTTCTGGTCCAAGCTCCTGCCTTGAGTTTCTGTCTTGAGAAATATAATAATAGCACTGTACAAGAAAATAAACCATTTCATCCCTAAGTTGTTTTTGAGTAGTATTTTACATCAACAGAATCTCAGACAACATTAAATTATGCAACTCAGCTAATTCTTTACAATTATATATAGTCTTGCAAGCACTGTCACCATTAAGATATAAATATAGAATATTTGTATCACCCCAAAATGTTTCCCTATGGTTCTGCCCATTCTAAAATAACCAGAATATTCTAGGAAAGCACACTATTTATTTATCTTATTGTTTCAACTTTTCTAGACTTTCATGAGTATGAAATGAAATTCAATTGTGCCATGTGCCATTTCCATAGTATGGTTTGTGGTTCATACGGGTTGTGACATGTATAAAAAGTTTGCTCTCAGTATTGAGTATAGTCAGCCATATGCAAAAACCAGCATTTCTTTATTCACCAATTGATGATACGTAGTTTTATACCCAATTTATTGTTACCCAGGAACAAATTTCTGCTAATGTGTCAGTGGAACCCTTTGGCCACATGTGTTAATAGGTTTAAATACTGTAAGATACAGCTTTCTGAGTCACCTGGTGAGAATCCCTCTGCAGAAAGGACCAGTGAGTGTTCCAGACGACTGTATAGTTTGTATTCCTGTCATCAACATATAAGACTTACAGTTTCTCTAAATGGTTCTAAGCACCTGCTATTGTTAGTCTTGTTAATTATGGCTATTTTACTGCGAATGTAATGATGCCTCGCTGCAGTTTTAATTTACATTTTACTGATGACTAACGATGTTAAACATCTTTGCATGCACTTGTCACTCATTTGTCTTCTGTGGTAAAGTGACTGTCAACTCTATCGCCCATTTGAAAACGTGAATTGTGTGGATTTTTACTATTGAGTTGAGATAATTTATCTATTATGAGTGCAATCTTATTTGAAGTATAGGCTATGAAAATGCTCTTTATAATTTTGAAAAGTTTTAAAAGTGTGTTGTGAAGAGAAAAAGTTTTTTTTCATTTTGAGAAGATACACTTTATTTTTATTTATGGTCTGTGCTTTTCCTATGCCAAGGGATCTTTGTCAAGCAAGTTTATAAAGATTTTCTGCTATGTATTTCCTTGCATTGCTTTAGTTTCCACTCTTCTATTCAGCTCTAAATTCCATCTCAGGTTAATTTTTACAAATTGACAGGGGGTGGGTAAAGATCAGTAGTCACATACATGTATTTGTACCAGGACCTTGAGTTGAAGCGATTCATTCTTTCCCACTCTCACCTTGCTAACTATTGAAAAGGAATCGCTGCTGGGAAAACAGGACATCAGTCCACTCTGGTTCCTCTGTTCAGTTCCAGTGATTATTGCATGGCTCTTCCTTGTGCGTGAGTTAGTCTTCTGCTCGGTGCTCATTTCATCCTTGACCTAAGCACAGGTTGCACATGTGGCTTTACTAGGAGTATAATATGCTTTGCTCTCTAGATTTATGTAAATGTAGTCCATTAAAAACTTGCCTAAGGTCATATTTCTTTTGCAGATGTTATTCCCATTGTTCAAAGGTCCAAACACACACACCCTCTGCTTTCCTTTCCTCCATCCTCCCTCTGTTATCCTCTGCTTCTCACCCTCTTTATAATTTCATTCTCAAATAACAAGAGACTGCCTTATATTTTTGGAACTTCATGATGGATTTACTGGGACACCAAATACATTTTGGCACATTTTTATTTATTTATAGTGAGTGTTTTGAGATGGAAAATCACCATATATTAAGCAGACTCTGCCTATACATATATGTAAATTGTTCTTTCTCTCTCTGCACACACAAAAAGAGAGGGAGTTTCTCCCTACATATATATACTTTTACTTGAATAAAACACTCTACAACACATTTTGATCATTGATGATCATAGATTTATAGAACTCAAATTCAACAGTGTAAGCCTTCTAATTTTTACTGGTTTTCAATACTGCTTTTTAAATTGCTATACATTGTTTGGATTTCTATATAAATGATAAAATTAGGTCAACAAGATGGCTTAGTGGGTAACTGTAGCTTGGGCTTTTCTGCACCCCACCTGGTCTTATAGCACCTTATGAAATAATCACTAAGAGGCTTAATATTAATTAGAATTCTTTGGCTAATAATTCAGGCTTATGGTTGGCTAGCTCTTACATTTAAACTAACTCATTTCTATTAATCTGTGTATTGCTACATGACTCATGGATGACTGGTGATATTCTGACATCTTTCTCCTATAGCAGCTGCTGGTATCACCCTCGACTCTGCCCTTGTTCTTCCTGTATTCAGTTTGGCTTTCCCACCTGCCTATATTCTGCCCTACCATAGGCCAAACAGCTTTATTCATCAATTAATAAAAGCAACACATATTCACAGTGTACAGAAGGACATCCCACATCAGGTAAAAGCATTTTCCAGTAAGTATGATGGGACCTACAGGGTTAGAAGAGAGAACTCAATAACATAGCTTTTCTCTTCTACTTGCACACTGTGACATATGCATATTCACACCAAAGTAAATAAATGTAATTAAAACTATAAATAAATAAATATAACCAAAAGATCAATTTATGTTAAAACAAACAAACAAAAAAGCAAGCAAGCAAACAAACAAATAATATCCCCCTTGACTGCTTTAGGAAGAATCATCAACTATGAGAGATTGAGTGTCCCTATCCATGAATATGGTCTATCTGCTCACTATTGTTGCCTTTAGATTCTTTCAGTAGTATTTTACACAGCAATGTATCTGCTCATCATGGTCATGTTTTCTTTTACATTTTTGAATGTATGTAGAATATTTATAATGGATGTCTGTGTATTCCTTTCTACAACTTCTACCATCTTTCTCTTAGCTCTTTCCTATTTATCAGTTTTCATTTTGATTATTTATGGTATTAAAAACTTCTTCTTTTTAAATCCTTTCATTTTTATGATAGTCTAGATATGGTGGACTTTTTGATTTTGAGTGTTAGGCTTTTTTTAGTTTCCCTAGAGAATTTTGAACTTGTTTTTTGTTGTTAAGTAAGATGTTAGAAACTCATAAGATATGGTTCTAAATTTTCTATGTCAGGCTCAAGGCAGTGTCAGTTGTATGATTTATTTGTGGTTTTAAGTATTTATAAATATTTGTATCTATGTGAGTGCAGTTCCTTGTGAGTGGCAGAAGAGATCATGAGCATCTTTGGAGCTAGAATTGCAGGTAATTGTGAGCTGCCAGGTTGTGCGTGTTGGTAATTGTACATGGGTCCAGACAAGAGCAGTATTCACTCTAAGTATGGAGCCATCTCTATGGTCCTTTGTAGATGCCACCATTTTGTGCAACCTATCGGAGCCTTGTTTATTGTCAGGTCTTTAACTAATTCATTACAGATATTTGAAAACTTTGGGAATTCAATATCCTACTGTTCTTCTGGGATTATTTTCCAGCCTCAGGTAGCTGCCTCTCAAATTACCAAATAGCTATTGAGCAAGGCTCCCTGCAGGTCTTCAGAGGGAATCTCTCCATGCAGTACCCTTTCCTCTGGTGTTGCAAATTCTAGTGTGTTTGGTTTCCTGGAAGTCTGATCTCTATTGCCTCAACTCAGACAAACTGTTGATCAATATGAGTTCTGTTGCCACTGGAAATCCGGTTGCAGCCTCTACTAGGTGGTGACAATGGTCGTGATAACTCATTTGTTTCCCTGTTCTTAGTAACCACAGTCCTATGCTTCCTGGACAGTGCATTTAGGTTGCTTTTATTTTTTGTCCGATTTCTTGATTGTGAAAAGTAGAAGAGTTGCTTCATCTTGGTCAGTTTCACCTGTCTATTCCACAGCTAACACATATGGTCTCTGCTCTAACTCTGTTGGTAATTATATAATTATCATGTTTATGCACATTTCATATAAATTCCCCACTAATGTTTCTTTCTTTTATTCATTTAAAAATGTTGTCTAAGTTAAACTCATTCAATTTTTTTCTTATATACAAGGTACAACTTCAGAAGGCATGTTATTTCTCAGTTCCTATGATGAATACTAAGAGATATTGATGTGTAAGAATGATTTGAGAAACACGTGACAAATCTTTCAAAAGCACTCATACCTTGATTTGGTATATTTGGTAAGTAAAACTGTAGAGCTCCAGAAATTCTTCAACCAGGGACTTTTATTTAAATCACTTGAAATATATATATATATGTAATTACATATATATATATATATATATGTAATTTTCCATGAAGGAACTAGGGAATAATAGAAGAGATAAATGAGGAAAGGTTGGTGAGAAATCTTCATGGATAAGATGAAAGAAAAAGAAAAACTGAGGCAATGGTATATACAATCATAATTACCATCATAAGGTGGGGAAGCTCAAGAAATACCCATAGTTTGTAAAATGTGAAGATGAAGAATGATTGCTGGGGAGTAATGGATGGAAAGCAGAACCAATACCAAAGAACATCTTATGAACTAAGCCACAATGTTAGGTTTTATACCGTAGGGTTTAGAAAAACCCTAGTATGGTAGCGGCAGATTCTGGAGTAATAAAGGCAAACATATATCCCAGAGAGTTTCAGCCCTTTGAAGAAGGCAATGAGTGGTGCTATTTGACTCAGTGACATTTAATTCCTGTTTTCTGTCTGGCAAGGTGCACTAAAGCTGCTATAAGGTGCGTTGTTATTCGCAGCAATGAGGCCATTCTGCATATTGTCTGCCACAGCTTCCTATAATTCTGTATCCCTCCTCAAGTCGACCACCAGACTATCACTCTTGAGCTTCTCTGGATCATATCTCTTGCCTTGTATTCATGAGTTGAGATTTTATTTGGAGTCAACAAGTGTCTCCATCAAACCATTTTTCTTTCCAATGTGTCAAACAATGCTTCATTTTCTCAGGGATAATGAACAATAGGGAACTCCACCCAGTTTGGTTTTTCTTTGCCTCCGTGGACTAAACCTGAGGAATAGCAACTGCTCATCACAGTGAAGGAAAAGGAAGTTGCTGTAGAATGGATTGCCACTGAAACAGAAACACAAGTAAAAGTAGATCAAGACTGTTGAGGACATGGGACTAGTTGGTATGTGGGATAGTTACAAAGCTTAAGATTAGAATATCTACTGTTGCAGGCAAACTAATGCACACCCCCACAAACAAAGTTATTTGAATCTTGATTTCTAGATTTGCATATACATTCATCTACAGGTAAAAACAAATTTTGCAAATGTGATTATATGGAAGAACTTGAGACGGTAGATTATTATAGGTTATCCAGTAGGTCCAATGTAGTCAGAAGTTTTGTGGCTCTATGCAACTACCTTGGCCCACAGAGTAACAATCAGGCAATTCAATTCAACATGGCTAGTAGGTACTGGTTTAAAGTTTGGGAATCTGACCTTGAGTAATTTATTTTAGACATAGTCAACCAAATCACAATTTGGTTAAAAATAATAAAACAAAACTTTCCGGGTTATAATTAACTCACTTCTGTGTGCACAATGAAGCACATATAAATCTCCTTGAGGAACACTGTAAGCTAAATAAACATCAGATGTGACTACATCAGAACCCTTTGTAAAGTACATGTGATACCTTCCATATGGATTCTATAGGTTGAATATGAAAAACAAGCTTATTATAAGAGTCTGGAGGTTGAGTCTGGTGTGGTCTTTGCCACACAGATAGTGCAAAGTCAACAGAGTATTAACCACATCCTCTCTCAACCTTCATGTTGGATAATAGACTATGTATCTCTCTGTCTTTGAAAGCGTAACCGTATGTGTTTGGCATTCCCCTTGTGCTTATCTGTGAGCATGAGGGCTTCCAAGCCTCCTACAACAAATGTTTTCATGGCAAAGTAGTAAAAATGTCAAGTGTCAGAGGAGAGGCAGACATAAAAATGGTAGCAACAATGAAAGTAGGGTCACAAGTCAGGAAACCTGGTGCCTCTGGAATTGGAACAAATAGACTTGGTCGCTAAACATTGCACTATAGAACTCTAGAAGTGCAGTTCGGCTGTGCCATTTGGACTTCTGGGTTCCAGAGCTGACATAAGAAATGAGTTTTATTTTAAGTCACTCACTTGGTGGTAGAGCATTAGAGTTGAAATAGGAAATGCAAACCAAGCTAATTATTATTTGGTCATTAGTCCCAGGGTCTAGCCCAACCGTCTTAGGCACTCTAAACTCTACTTATTCTGCCTCATTTTTGCTGTTTTCTCTTTTGTATTATAATTCAACTAACACTGTAATCCCTGAAAGTACTACTGATGTAGAGGAAAATCAATGAAAGTTTCTATCAAGCTTTACATTTGCTTTGGTAGTCACTTCTAATTCTTTCTCACTTTTTTGTATTCTTATCTAGTGTCATTTTGCTTTTGGCCATAATCTCTCTTTTTATTCACTTATGCACTTGTTTTTACTTATAGTTATGGATGACAGACTCCCTAAGAATTTAATTTTAACTGCATTGTGATATCATTTCATAATGTTCCTGTGGGATGGGGAACTCTGGATGGAATTTAGAGCAGTGTGTGTCTCTCACTTTGAGGATTAACATTTCATTTGGAAGTTTACACCATTTCCTCTGCCGATTCTTAGTCAGGGTCTCACTTTGTAGTTCAGGCTGTATGTAGCTCACCATCTTTCTACCTAGGACCCCAGTACTGGGACCACAGACATGCATCATCATTTCCTGCTTTGTCCTAATATGATATTTCTCTTTTACTTGTTAGTTTCCCAAAAAGATTAGTGTTACTCGCACTATTTTCTTTCCTTTTATTCAATATGTTCAGCATTTGTAGGCTTTATAATGTGTAATGTTACATCTTTTAATATTTTAGAAAAGTAGTAGGTTTAGAATGTACTATCATCATGCCACATTTTTCTTTTTGTGCATTTTCTTCTTGGTGTTCTGGTTACAGCTAGGTCACTGCCACCAGGTTACACACAATGGCTGTGCCAATTCTACATATCCCATCTCATTTTTCCCCCTCAATTAAGTCTCAATATTTTCTATGAAGGCTTCTTCCATCCTTAACACTGTTTTGAAAGATATTTTTTAAAGATACAATCTTTTCTCATTTTACATACCTATCCCCATTCCCAGTCCCTCATTCCCTCTCACTCCATCTTTCTCTCCCATCTTCCCCCCCAACCACTCCCCAGAAAGGGTAAGGCTTCCCATGGAGAGTCAACAAAGTCTGACACTTCACTTCTAGGAAAGACCAAGGCTCTTCCCCCATATCTAGGCTGAGAAAGGTGTCCTTCCAAAGAGAATGTGCTCCAAGATACCTGTTCAGATAAATCCTGGTCCCACTGCCAGTGATCCCACATACTGTCCAAGTTTTACAACTGTCCCCCACACTCAGTGGGCCTAGTTTGGTCTTATGCTAGTTGCCCCACTATCAGTCCAAAGCCAGTGAGCTCTCACTAGCTCAGATCAGCTGCTTTTGTAAGTATCTCCATTATGGTCTTGATCTCTTTGCTCATATTATTGCTCCTCACTCTTTGGGAACTTGGCCAAGTGTTTCTCTGTAGACCTCTGTATCTTCTTCCATCAGTTGCTGGATGCAGGTTCTATGGTGACAATTAAGGTAGTCATCAATCTGATTACAGGGAAAGGCTAGTTTAGGTGTCCTCTCCACTGTTGGTTAGAGTCTTAGCTGTTGTCATCCTTGGGGATTCCTGGGGATTTTCGTAGTGCCAAGTTCTTGCTAGTCCTTTAATGGCTCCCTCAATGAAGATATTTCTTTCCTTTCTCCTCCCTCTCAGTCCTTCCCACTTCTTGGGCATCCTATTCTCTAATGTTTTCCTCTTCTCCCCTCTCCCTTCCTCTCCACCCTCCCTTTTCTCCCACTTCCAATTTTTTTCAGGAGATCTTGACTGTCTTTCCTTCCCAGGGGATCCATGTATGACTCTCTTACAGTTCTCCCTGTTACTTAGCTTCTTTGGGATCATGGACTATAGGCTGGTTATCCTTTGCTTTATGCCTAATATCCACTTATGAGTGAGTACATACCCTGTTTGTCTATCTGGGTCTGGGTTACCTCATTCAAGACAGTTTTTTTCTAGTGCCATCCAGTTGCATGCAAACTTCAAGATGTCATTGTTTTGTGACAATTGAGTAGTGCTCTATTGTAAATGTACCACATTTTCTTTATTCATTCTTCAGTTGAGGAGTACCTAGGTTGTTTCCAGGTTCTAGCTATTACAAATGACACTGTTATAAACACAGTTGAGAAATTGTCCTTGTGGTATGAGTGTGCATTCTTTGGCTATATGCCCAAGAGTGGTATTGCTGGGTCTTGAGGTAGATTGATTCCTAATTTTCCGAGAAACCACAACACTGATTTCCAAAGTGGCTGTACAAATTTACACTTCTACCAACAATGAGGGAGTTATCCCCTTAGCATCCTCTCCAGCATAAACTACCTTGGTGTTTTCTATCTTAGCCATTCTGACTGCTGTAAGATGGTATTTCAGAGTCGTTTTGATTTGCATTTCCCTGATGGCTAATGATGTTGAGCAATTTCTTAAGTGTCTTTTGGACCTTTGTAATTCTTCTATTAAGAATTCTGTTTAGATCTGAACTCATTTTTGATTGGATTATTTGA
>JAQHUG010000067.1:1946967-1999242 GCA_028555095.1 Dicrostonyx torquatus | reverse complement strand
CTGGGACTTCCCTGAGTAGGTCAAGCTTTTATAATTAATAATAAGTCTCTGTGTCATTTTTTGTGAGCTGACAGCCCAAAGAAAAGTCAGTCTACATAGGGGCCTTGATGTTTCCAATGCCCATACCATTCCCAGTTCTCTCTCTCTCTGCCTTGTGCTTATGGGTAAAGATGTAAGTTATCACCTACTGCTCCAGTGCCAAGCCTGCCTACCTGCTGCCATGCTCCCTGCTATGATGGTCATGAACTCTAACCTTTTGAACCTGCAAGACCCCCCAATAAACTCTCTCTTCTATAAGTAGCCTAGGCCATGATGGATCTTCACAGAGATATAAAAGTAACTAGGACATAGGTAAAACACTTATGCACATTATTAAATAAGGAAATCTTATTTTTTAAATGTATTAAAGTAAGAAAGCAGTGAGAAATGAGAATTTATTGAAGGATGTAAATATTTACAGTGAAGCTCAGAGCTCAGTTCTCTTCAAATCTATGTAGTGGTGTGTTATATTGCTTTTCTTTCCTTGGGATTGTAGAGGATGTCATGGTCATTTTGGTGATGACTTCTTACAAAACCAGGCTTTTAAAAGCTGATTTTGAGATACAAGATTTGAAATGCCCTGCCCTGTGAGTGTTATGCACATTCCAGAACAGTAGGACCAAGACTTTTGACTAGAGCTCTCCACTCTGCCATGTTGTTTCACGGAAGACAGACGTGCCTGGGAATGAAGAGAGCTATGTTCCATGGCAGCTTGAGTTAAGAAGCATGTTAGCCAGTGTTCCAGTATAGTAGACCCTGTGAACAAATGCAAACTCTTTAAATCTTCTTGTCCTTTCATGCATGAGAGGGTTTCAGTGACAGACGACATGGAAGCTAAAACACAATGAAGTGCTTCATACTCCCTTGAAGTAGGGTGGTCACATACAGACCCAGGAGTCAACCTTTTCCATCTTCAAGTAGCAACTGAGATCATGACCTACAGCCAATGCAGGAGGTAAGGCGACACTTGAATAAAAGGCAAGTCATTTGAGATAGGCAGTCTCTCTCACTTTATTACATGGAGATGCTGGCTAACACAAGAAATTAGATCCCAGGTTAGCACAGACATAGATTTATGTTGATACATTTCAAAATACCTGCATTTAACTCCCAGGACTTATTTCGTGTTTGTATGTGTTTCTTGAGTGTGCTTTTAGAATACCTATATAGAAAGTGCGGGGCCAGTGTCTTTCCCACATAACTATTTTACCGTACAAATGTAGAATCCTCTATTGGCCCCATCACATGGGCTAGAAACCTTTTAGTGACTCCTTTTCCCTCAAACAGAACACTCTCTCTATAATGGCAACAAGCCTTAGGTTCCTGCACAGGGTGACAGTCCTACCTCTACTGCCCTGGAATGTGAGCAAGATGCAGGCCACAAGGATGTGAGCTGGCTCAGCTGCTGAACATGACTGTGGGATGTTTATGACGTCTCAAATGCTTTGCTAAATTCTCCGCTCTGGCACAGGGGGTAAGCTTTCCATTTTACAGGGAGACCAGTGCTACAACTTGGAGTCAATCCAGAACAGAGCAAAGCAAAGCCTTCCTTACTCAGCAATATAAGACTCCAAGTGAATAGGGAAATTGGCAAAGTGTGGCTTGTGGATTGAAATGGGCTTTCAGAATACAGGGCAGAAAATTTACGACTGGGGTATCCTTGTCTCCATGAGAGATAATCATGGGGTCCACTCTGGGAGGGTTTCATCAGGCTTCGGAATAAGGGTAATTTCTGGTCAAAATGTCTCACCATTTCCAATGGTACTCTTTCTTCAGCTTTGCCAGCAGGTCTATACCTCCAACCAAAACTGTCACAATAAAATGTAAAATATGACGAGAATTTCTTGTGGCTTTCAGAGAACATTCATTAGACACCCATCAACTACACACACTGTTCTTTGTAGTCTTTTAACAGCAATAATATGTGGGTCAGAAAATGAACATGCTATTGTGGAAAGTCCAGTGTAAGATAGGTACTCATCACTTTTAACCTGCTGTTCCAGCCATTAAGAAGTTCCCAAATAGCCTGTATTTCACTTGAAAATGGATGAGGAGAAGTGTGTAGTAGACCTAAGTATGACTTAAATGTCAGGTGATCATCGGCACATGGATATGTCTACCTTCAGTAGAGCAGGGAAATAACAGCAAGCACAGTTGCTAGTCATTACCTGTTCTCTTAGGGCAGTATCTCCAAAGTGTTTTGACATTTAATGTTGATGTTTTACTACAAGCTAATAGAATATTTATTAAATATAAAGAAGCATTGCCTAGAATCCCATAATCCTAATACAAATGTTTAGTTCCTTTTATATTGACTTTTATTAATGCTCATAAGTGCTCTTATGTTCAATAAGAACATTCATATTGTGTTGCTTTCCTTTTAGTTAATTTACATTGTAAATATTTTAACTACTATTTTCTGCTTTATCTCATCTTCATAGTGAGCATTTTCATGAATGTGTGATATTGTACCCAAGTAGCAGATTATAGAGTCAACTTTCCCTTAGATGTTTAAATTACTCATCTTTTGTTCTCTGACGCTAAAGCCTATACAAAAGTCTTTAGTTTGTTTGTTTGCATATACTTTTTTTCATATATGTGGTCATGAAGTTTAGCACAGGCACCTAGAATGAATGTTGTGGACCTTGGTTCACATATAAAGCAGTTGGTATGCTAGCTGGCTCTCTCCAAGGGATGAACAACTCTGGCTGAACATCAAACACCCCAATGCTTCTGCCCAGTCCTGTCTTTCAGGTTCCATTTCCTGAAGTAATGAAAAAAATATATCAAAGCCACTATGTGCAGGAGCTGAAGCCTATGTTTTCTCTAAGAAATTTAATGTGTTTGAGTAGAGAGCTCTCCATAGTGGCAGCTTGACTTAATGCATTAAGGGGCTATGTTCTAGTAAAATTGTCATATATGTGGCATCAGCAATAACCACACTCAAAGGCTCTGACTCAGGAAGGCCAGGGTTACACATTGGCAGTGACTAAAATCTCAGCAAGTTACTTCAGTTTATAAAGATGGAAACATGAGGAGCACAGACATAGCTCAGGTGTTACAAAACCATGATCAGACATACATTTGTATGTGCACTGGTGTTTTGCCAGGGAGTTGGGGTCCCTGGAATTGAAGTTGTGAGCTTCCATATGGGTGCTGGAAATTGAACCTGGATCCTGAGGTAGAACAGTCAGTGTTCTTAATCACTGAATCTTCTATCCAGCCCCAACATACATTCTTAGGCTGTGCCTATCTACTTCTTGCAGGCAGGGTGTGTGCTCCCCTGCGGCATACATTCAGTGTGCCTGAGAGTGTAGTTAGCCTTATTACTGTGGGTATCATGTTTTTTTCCCTAGGCTAAGTACCTTAAGTATATAACAGCTCTCAGACTTTAATTCACTGTGAAATAGAATTCATACCAGAATCCACCTTCTAGTATGTTGGGAAGTTTTAAGGAGGCCATGCATATGCACTCAGATAGCTCAAAGTAGTGTCTAGCACAAAGAAATTTCTCTATAACTGCGAGCTGTTGATTATTTCCTTTATTTTTATCAAATAACCTGGATAGGCATGGGTAATTATTATCGTCCTTTGTTCTGATAAGGAAACAGAACCTCAGAGTGGGTTCTATAACTTTTCAGTCACAAACTTATTTGTCTGTCTGAGTTCAGACATCAACCTCTTGACTTCCGAGTCTCTTTGATCTTGTGAGCTCTATAAACTATCAGTGAAGAGCAGGGCGGAGTTCTTGATGGACTAACAATGGGGACCACAAACATAGATATCACAGTTGTGACATAGCAGCAATCCTGCCTAGACTGAGTGTGAAGAAGAGCTTAGGGAGAAGGTGACATGTCTTGGGTTTACCTCTGTTTCCTGAACTAACTCACATGTGAATTCCAGGAGAGCAGTGAGGAAATGAACTTAATATTTGTCCAGATGAGTAAAGGTGCCCTCAGGGACGAGAAATCTTGCTGAATTTTGACATTCAATTTCTAAGCACTTTAGCTTCTAAGAGGTACTTCCTAATCTACTTTTCTGCTCCATTCCCTGGTCCCTCTCCTGTCTCTGCAATGTCCCTGTGGGTTGCTGCTTGTGCTGCAGGCCAGAGATTTGGGACAACAGAATTCCTGATATGGGATTTTTGAGAAAGGCCAAATGGAGTGTCGAGAAGTAGGAAAACAGAATAAATGACGGAAGGGGAGCCTGCACATTCCTGGTTTCTACTTTTTTAATTCACTGGCAGCTAACTTAATAGAAATATATTACAGTAGCAAAGAAGAAAAAAACAACTTTTCAAAATCACAACTCAGTAATATCCTTACACTTCGAATGATAAATATGCATTTGATGAAGAGTCAAAGCTATTCCTTCATCAAAGGCTGTACGAATGTTTGGACTAATCCATCTTCCTGAGCTCACAGTCCAAGTACACACCCCTGGAGCAGGATCTAAGCACATCCAAGGATGCCTCTGAGTGAATCTTAACGGTGTAGAGTCAGGCAGGCGTTTTAGGAGGTCATTTTCCCATTTTTTAAATCTATCAGCAAATTCCCAGCATAACTTATTCAAGGTACTGCACTGTAAATGGGATGCCTAGCCCACATGTAACCCTGGAGAAACTGCCCTTGTCTCCAACTTCAAGTGGAGGGGCACACAAATAGGCCAGACCCGCTCCACCCAGAATCAAGTAGTTAAATGGGGCTGAGAATTAAAATCCACACTCGTTTTCTCTATGAGTACTCAATTTTGCCTATTCGGTGAAAGCAACTTAATTTGACTTGCTTCCTTCTGGATGTGCCTCCCCAGGTGGGATGTGAGCTACTTAAGGAAAGATGTACTTTATTTAGCACAGGTTCCGGTACCCACAGGCTGCTTAGCGACGGTATGGTGTGGGTAGAAGTAACAAATTTGCAAGGCAGAAAGCTGGGGCTCAGTGACACGTCTGTTGCCCGTTCTGCGATTTTGACCAGCATTCCAGTGTCTTCAGCTATCCAATGAGGCAGATGTTCCAAGCTTATCTATCAGGTAAAGATCTGGATAAACTGTGCTCTGGACCATGCTAAATATGCAACACATGGCACCCCAAGCTCCCACACTAGCATTTGTGATTCTCTATGGGTGCTGTTCTTTTTTATTAATTCAATTCATTCTTGATCAAATTGAAACATGTATGCAATGAATATTGACCTCTCATGCGCCCCTCCCCCAGCTCCCTACAGTTCCTATCCATCTCACAGCCTCCTCACAAATATCTCTCTTAGCTTCATGTCTATTTGTTTGTTTCATGATCCATTGAGATTAACCAGGGCTCTCGCTAAGAATTGTTCAGTAGAGCCCGGAGTCCCAGTAGTAAGCACACAACTTTTGTCATTTATTGTTCTTATGTTCAAAACCCATACATCTAAGAATGGGAGGTAAGGATGTATTATAATGGGTACTATGATTGCTTTACTCTCATTGAGAATAGCGTGTTTTGGGTTTGTATATTACTAGTGATGGACAATGGCTGCCTTCTGACAGCCTATTCATCCACTTGCTTCTTTATCCTCTATCTTTCTGCAATAACAGGAAGGGTTTTTGTTCTAGTGTTTTTACCTCATGGTACCTGGCACGTAATAATGTCAGGGACTGACTGATGAGAAACATTGCTGGTACTTTTTATTTTCCAGTTTCAGACACCAGCAGAGACAACACTCTGAGTTCCAAATTTTAAAATCCTACAGATGAGAGACTTAGCCTCTTTTGGGTCAAGTGCCAGTATATTGGGTATATGATTTTTAAAAGTGTGATACTTGAATAAAAAACAGAAATAAAAGGGAGACCTAACACTAATGTGAGCCTCCTGATGGTGGCACAAGTATGAAGGGAGAGAAATACTTTCTTGAGGCAGTGCACAGCAAAAAAAAAAAAAAAAAAAAACAAACAGGAGACAACGAATAAAGATTATACAGTCTTTTACTCCAAGGAGTTTACCTATAGCAATTGTATCCTTTTCTCTCTATTTTTGAATTTAGGAAGGGCAGGCCATCTTGACCCAGCAAAGCCCTTTATTCATTTACTTGAAAGAAGATCACTTCCGTCTCATCCCACAATCAGGCAGCAAGTATTTACCAAGTAATGATTGCCTGCCAGCAGCATGCAGTAAGTACATTGTGATGGAGAGAGCCAGACATGTAAAGTGGAGAAATAGATTTGGGAGTCATTTACATCCTGGTGAGAGAGGAAGTGCTGAAAGCAGATGAACTCTGAGAGGAGACAGGTGGAGAAGAAAAGGGATAGAATCCACAGTCTCAGGGGGACTCCTGCACAGGAGGAGAGAGGGTGCAGACAGGATGCCAGCTGGAGCTGAGTATGAGGTGCTGCCCAGACCCAGGTCAGGGGAGGGCACTACATAAGAAGGAGCCCATCCCACAAAAGCCTCATAGGATAGAAACTGGCAAACCTGGAAACAGGAGACCATCTAGACTCAGATTTCATTTTATCCAAATTTGTTTTTCTCTCCTTAGCTCACATTGTGTTTCTTAAAGTACCCAGGGTGGTATATGTATTAATAAAAATTCCAAGTCTTTTTGGAGCCACTGATACCTTTAGTTGTCATGAAGAAGTAGCACCAATTGCTCAGGCTTCCACCCAGCAAGGACCAATGGTAATGTCCTTATGACTCCTTGTATGATGTTGGTTCCTGTTAGTCATCTTAACAAGCCTCTGTGAGGCATCTTCTGTGCTTTGAGAGATCCATAAACATGATAATTTTAGGAGTACATAGTGTCCTTAGGGATAGCCAAGCACACAGAATTCTTGCTGCACAGGAGTCAAATTGATAGACTTTTTGGAATGATTGACAATTACCAATACCTGGAGGGTTTAAAGCTTATTTTATATACTCTGTGAATACACTGCTCCGACTTTTATTTCTTATAAAGCTCATGATTCATCTACTGTAGAACAAACATTAAAAAATGTTTCAAGTAGAAATGGAGCAAAATAAACTAGATTAAGTCAGACTCTCATATACTGTAATTGGCTCATGTCGGGGAGCCTTCCTTCCCTCCCTGCCCCATAACAAAGAGAACTTTTTCATTTACACAGCTTGTGGTAAGAATCATATGATAGGAAGCATGCATCATTTTACATTAAAGGACATTGAAAACTAATAGCTGCAATGCAAGGCAACAGGTGGCAATTATCAAAAAATCCAGTATATTCTCTAATATACTACTATTTTAGAATAATATTTTTATTTATTTATTTATTTTTGTTTTTCGAGACAGGGTTTCTCTGTGGCTTTGAAGCCTGTGCTGAATCTAGCTCTTGTAGACCAGGGTGGTCTCGAACTCATAAAGATCCGCCTGCCTCTGCCTCCCAAGTGCTGGGATTAAAGGCGTGCGCCACCACTGCCCGGCTAGAATAATATTTTAAGGGATATATAAATGAAGACATTGACTTAAAATGCAAGAGATTTTAGAGGAAGAATATGGATCTCATAAAATATTGTCTGTTCTTACCTGGTAGGGCCTGGGGAGAAGGTATTGGGTTCAGATAGGTATAGCTACAGCAGTAGCAGAAGAACTGGTTTCAGTGACAACATAGGACAGAAGCAGTGGTATATGAACATGAGAGATCAAAGAGGGTACTGTGGTTAGTGCACAGATGAAGAAGACCAGCCTATTAGTTGAGGGATCCTTAGGAGTCACTGTATCTATCATGGATAAAGACAATATATCAGCAACTTCATATTTATTTTGTATAAAATACAGAAAGACCTCTGTATAGTTTTAAAAAAAAGTCTTAGAGATGTATCTTTTGTATCACAATAGTATCTATATTATGTGGCATCTTAAGCATGTTTTTTATAATCATAAGTTTAGGTAGGGATGATATATAAGAACATTAAAAAACAACATTAAGAAAAAACAATGTCATCTGAAGTTATATATTATTTGTATATTATATTCTTACTGAAAATTTTTTGACAAATACAGCTTATCTCCTGATAGAAACTGGGCTTGGTGTCTTTAATGTCACCGAAGGAAGCCCTTTGGGGATAGAAAAGCATTGCTGTTCAGAAAGGAAAACACTTCATAATTTTCAACACTCCAACTATCGTCAAAGAAAGTGCCCACTTTTCTCTCTTACCTCTAGGTTTGAGCAGGTTGGAATAGGCATTGAGAGCCTCTCTCAAGCATGTGTTATCTGAGTATTTTGAGAATTCTGAGTTGAGTGCTAATGTTGGAGGGCTGATTTGCACATCATGTTTCAACATTGTGATTTTTTGTGTAATCTCCATATTCATTGTGTGATAATTTACTTGATGCTCCAATACAAGGGCTCATTAGAAAAGGGAGGCAGAAATGCGGGTGACTGATGCAAATTCTTCCTCTGAACAAACTGACATATCAAACCAGTTTTATTAGCGACTTTAATTAACGACAAACTTTGACATTGTGGCTTGGACTATTGGCCATCTTTTGTGATATTTAACCATTTAGCATTCTATTTTAAATAAGTGGGAATATAAATAAGTAGGCAAAAGATATTTAAATCTTTAAATGTATCAATGAGCAATCAAACTAGTTTATTCATGCAGGGATATCACTTTTTGTATAAAACACAATGTTAGCTTTATGACAATGGAGACCTATGCTTGTGGGGCCACTTTGAGCAAAGGCCTCATCTTATATAAGGGGTGAGCAATTGTAGAGTTCAGGCATTGACAAAAATATCAAAAGCAAGAGTGTTTATATATTGGTTGACCTTTAGAAATGAAGTCATGGTTACTTAAAACTCGTTGTTACTCATTGGCTATTTTTCAGAAATATTGGGCTGTCACTGATTGGCTGGCATTCAGAAGCATGGTTAATGATGCAAAGCTGTCATTGATCAACTAGGATGGATTTAGAGTTGGTTCTGGTGATTACCTGCTAGCAATGGCTGAAAATAATTAGTCCTTTCTATGAGGGTAGGAATTTCATTGTCACCAGAAAACATGATTATCAGCCTTCCCATCTAAAATTTAAAGCTCTGCTCTGACCTTTTTTTCATGTTGCATAATACAGTGAAAGAGGGATAAAATTTTTTCTACAAGATAAAGTATGAAAAAATACTAAATATTATAATGGACTGTCAGAAGTGTTGACAGGTGACGATAACAAGTGATATATGAATCGTTAACTTTTGCATTAATGTTAACTTCTGCATTAAATATTTTTATCTCTGAGCATATTATAGTCTTGGAATGGTCCATGTTGGACTCTGTATTTTCATTGCCTTCCTGATTATGTAGAGCACATTCATTTGCTTCTGATCTGCTGGAGAAAAATTGACACCATGAATTGAATTAGTTTGACATATTACTTAGTAAAAAAGGAAGACAGAGGGAACTGTCAGGTTGAAGTAATGGTTCCTTCCATTTCCCCTTTGTAAGCATTCTATTTCACAAGATTCTGGTCTTCATTGGCAGGGTGATAAGAAGGATGAGATGAAGGTCATTGGCTAGTGAGTAATAGCATGAAAAGGTAGGCAGGAAGGAATAATTTGAGTGTAGACAAAAAAATGTTCTTCAAAAGGTTAATTGTTTTTCTTCAAGTATTCAGCTGGAATCAAACACTAGGTTTTCTACATTTATCTAGATGAGTAAGTGTCCTTGGGTTGGTAAAATGGATCAGCAGATAAAAGTACTTGCTGTACTCCTAAGATATGAATTAAAACCACTAGAAAACATGTAGGAACCAAGGCATAGTCCTACATTGCACATGCATCTATGGGAGTCGATGAGAAATAGAAGAATTTCTGGAGATTGGTGGCCACCAGCCTATCCCCCAGTTTCTCTTGGAGATCTTGTATCATAGGAATAAGGTGGGGAGGTAGGGAGTGATACAGCGGGAAATCAAGTGTCATTCTCCTCTGGCATCCATATGTGTGCACACACATGCACTTTCTCTTCCTCTCCCTCTCTCTCTCATACACACACACACACACACACACACACACACACACTAAATCATCTTTAAAGGGATAAGGAGATGGGCCTTATCACACAGTGATTGCTTCAAATTACTGGCAAACTGTGTTGTATCACAACATGAGACCACCCTGATGAAAATTGAAATATTCTTGTTTTTAAAGACCTCTAATTTTCAAAGGCCTCTTGTAGCCTTTTGGTGAGCCATAGTCATGTTAGGGGAGCGAGTGCATGACTGTCACTTTATAGTGGATTTGGAAAATGTATGTGAATGGAACACTTGGTAAGAGAGGAGATGGATGGAGGCAACTGTTGAGAAATGACATAGGACAGCTTTGAAGACATTTGCAGTGGGCCAGTAGAAGATTTCAGGCTGACACATGAGCATCAACTAAAGTAACACAGTAAGTGGGAAAAGATCAGAAGGCAGGCAAATTGGTATATAGCTGCAATCATATCACATGAGAGACTGCAGTGGGAGGACGGCCAGAAGCCTGAGGCCAGCGTAGGTTACAGAGTGAGGCTCTGTTTCAAAAACAAAACTAAAATCAGAAAACATGCAAAAAATAAAAGCAACAAAATTAGAAGCAGCTAGGAGTTGAGATGACAGCCACATCCCCTGGAAGACACTGGAAGCATCTTCTGGTTTCTCTCATCTCTGGGCATTGATGGTGTGGTAAGAAAGAGTTGAGAAAGTTGACAAGGCAGAGAGAAATGCAACTCTTTTCTTCGGAACTCTCTCTCTCTCTCTGTCTCTGCTGGAGCCACGCCCTCGAGCCCTTTAAAGCCTTTAAAGCACTTATAGCCTTTCCACTTAACATTTTCTCTCTTAATTGCATCTCATCCTGTTTGGTTCTCTAATTGTCTTGGGTGTGTCCAAGTCAAGTTTCCTAGAGGGCAGAACTGCACTATCCTCTTTGGGTACTTCCTGGCAGAGCTAAGCACTGGGCTAAGAGCATAATTAAGCAAGCTCTCATTTCAGAGTTGATTGGCTGACTGATTAAAATGGAAGTAAACAGCTCAGGTGATTTTTTTTGTCCATTGGTAAGCAGGCTGGAGATTTCACTTTGTGACTCTTGCTGTTTCCCATGCCTAGGCCTCAGTCTGAAAATCTGTAAAATATGGTACATGAGTATTGGGAACCTTGGAAACCATACCATTTTCCCAGAAAGCCCAGAAGTTCCATGATCTGGGATTTGAAAAGTGTTTTAGCATACCATGGGGAAATGATGCACAGAATTCTATATGCGGAATTTTAAATGCATTCAGGTGACAATATGAGGTATGCTTCTTGCATTTAATTTTTTTAAATGGTGAGAGCACCTTGAGAAATGTTTCACTATTTTACTTTTGGTTCACAAATTATACACTGCCTGGGTGTGAGTACCTCAGGATAATGAGCGAGCATTGCAAACTGGAAGATAACAATAACTCCTGAGTAGGGCAAGAAAGTCATTTATCTTTCTGATTCCCCTCTGCCAGTATGCATCTAGAAATGACAAACATTCCTATTTGAATAACTATTTTTGGTAAGATATGTTTATTTGAATTCCTATCCTCAATAACTTAGATTGCGATGGGAAAAAAGGAAGGGATGGAATAGTTTCATTAATAATCTCAACTTTGTGTCTGCACGTGATGTTCATGTTCTATTTGATGTCTACATTATGTCCATGTTCATCTTTCTATTTGATATGTTTCTTTTCCCTCAGCAGGTTTGACTTACACCATTGAGGTAACCACTCAACAGGAATGTGTGCACAGGAATTGAGTGGAGGATTGTTCCTTATTCTCGTTGTACACCTATCATCTGCTTCTGCTGGTGTTCACAAATGAGTTAGAACATTTCCTACCTTAAAGCCTTTTTAGTTTCTGCTTTGGATTCCAAATGGTAGGTAGTAGAGTACATAAACTGAGTTGGGTTTTAGGCACCCTTGGTACAAAATGCCTAACTCCTTCAGTTAAGGCATTTAAGATGTTGTTAATAAGTCATCTTGATTGTCCATATGAAAGAGCAGGAACAAGAGATAAGTTATAGTAGAACTTCTCTAGACTGTGAATAATATTTAACTTAATAACAGAGATTGACAAGTTGAGGGACATCAACAGCACAACTAGTGCTTCCTGGAAATATTCAGCTAACTAAACAAGACTGGATCCTGGTTTGGGGAAGCACATGATAACCCATGGAGACCAACTATTTACAATGCTAACTGAAAAACAAAGAAACAAACAAACAGTCTCTTATAAGAAAGCAATTCCTCTGGATTGTGCAGCCTTAGAGGAAGGGGATATGTGGGAGGGTCCACCTGTATTTCTGTGCTTTGATTGGTTAAATAAAGAGCTGCCTGGCTTATAGACAGTTCAGCCCTTAGGTGGGCAGAGTAGACAGAATGGAAGTTCTGGGAGGAGAAGAAAGGAAGTGAGCCAGACGCCACAGGCCACCATCGCAGATGGATGCAGGTTAGACCTTTCTGGTACGTCACCACGTGGTGACTTACAGACTTTTATAATGGGTTAGTTTATGAGGTGAGGGCTAGCCGGGAAAAGGCTAGTAATAATAAGCCAGGCAGAGTTTAAATGAATACCGTCCTCACGTGGTTATTTCAGGTGCAGGCGGCCAGCCACTGAGCTGGCCAGCGGCTGGGGGCTTCGGAGCCTGGTGGCTGGGGAACACAACACGCACAGCTCTCCCCTATTTACAACAGGGATATATGATCAATGTGTTGTTCTACTTGAGATTGCAATGGAACATTATAAAAACCCTAAATATAATTGCTATTAATTAATGTATATAAGTGCTATAATTTCGTCTGTGTGCAGGCATCTCTCACCCACTGCACAATTTCTAGACCCCATTGCTTTGCTAACAGCACTTTTTTGTACATGGGTAACCCCTCCAGTTTTTAATATTTTCTAATGTGGAATATAAACTACCTGAAATTTGGGTTATATTTCTCCAGCACAGAACATCCTAACAGGATAGGGGTGAATAGAATATTGGAGATGTTCCTTCTCCAATCTGCACAAGTATTTCTATGATCTGAAGAGCCTACCTGTTTTAAAACAATCGAGCCTTGTGTGGGCTTTTGACTGAATAGACTTTTGTCACACTGTAGATATCTCTCCAGACTCTGGAAGCCTGATGCTTTTGTTTCATTTTCTGCAAGAATTCCTATGACACAATGTATCCCCCACAAAAATTTGTAAATGTGATTCTAACAAATCACATTTTTAAAAAGAATCACAATATCAAACTATGTATTAAAGACTCCCATGTGTCTTTTCAGTACCTACTGTAAGAATTATTTAAAAATACAAACTTTAAAAAAACTCATTCAATACTGCTTATTAAAACTTAAAATTTTTGATTTATCCAATTTTGTTACTAAAGAAAGAATGTTACTTTTTTTGTAGAAGGATATTTTCTACCGTAACATGTTAGCCTCAACCCAAATTTCCAAATGATTTCTTATTGCTGACTTTCCTCTTTTTTTAGTGGCCCAAAGAAGGCTTCTTTGAGTTGAACTTGGTTCCTAAAGAGCTTTCCTTTTTACAGGTCAGATGCCATTTGGGGCAGAAATAGTCAGCTTATGTATCCAGAGTTGCAGTTTAACACATTCTTAAAAGGAACAATACAAAATACTGTCTCCCCCAATGTGCCTTCCAAAATGACTTATGCTGCTTTATGTTAATATTAGCAGTGTGCTTCAGGCTGCAGCAACATGCTAGAAAATTGTGGTCTGTCATGCATTTCTTTTGATGTTATTCCATGCCAGATCGGCAGGGAGTATGCAGACCCCTGTCTGAGTGTAGTTTTGAAAGTTCAGAATGCTTACTTCAGCACCACGTCTGGGGACAGCTCCTTCCGCAGTTACTAGTTCCCTTTTTTGTAGACTCAGGCACAAAAGACAGTTTATGGTTTCAAGGAACTACATTGCCACCGTCGCTCACTTACATATTCCTTGCTTAGCAGTTCGTTTGAATAGAGTGGTTGTAATTATTATTTTTAACCACAAAGAAATTTGAGAGGAAGAATAATATTTTGAACATAAAAGATGCATATTAGAAGGCTCTAAAGTGCTCTGTAATATTAAAAACCTTAGATGCAACCTCCACTCTAATAACACTATAACCATGCACTCACTTCTAAATTCTAAAATTACTACCAAACTGAAAGACATTACTTAATGAGCCTAGGCATAATCATCATACAGTCACTGAAAATATAGCTGCTAATTGCTTTGCATGCATTAGCCCCTAAAACTTTTTCTTCACAATAAACCTACAGGTTAGGTCTGAGATTGACATTCATGGCTCCAGATCACAGAATGGAGTGTAAAAAAAACCTACTTTCAACTCTTTTCTTTGTGTAAAACTAGTGAAATTTCTAATGCGTATTAAGTCTCTGTTTTCTCTGTTCAGTGCAACTGACGATCATGTATCTCTTCTTTCTCTATTACAAAAGATTTTTGTTTAGTCTTTGACAATTTCATATATGGATAAAATGTGCACCCATTTTCCTCTCCTATTTTTCCTGTTCTTCTGGAATTCTTTCTAATACATCTCCTTCTACTCTTAAGTACTTTTAAATCTTAAAACTTTCTACTTTTGTAATCCTCCAAGCTTCATTAGGTTACTTTCCATATGCATGGGTACAGGATTATCTACCCAAAGATGGACACTTAATCCATAGTTAAGTGTCTTGGGAAAAATTAGTTGCCCACTCTCAGCAACCCATAACTGCCAATAGCTTCCCAGCTAGGTATCTGGGCAACTTGCAACCCTCCCTCGTACTTACTTGAATGCTAATGACTTCTGTCCTGTGCTAGCCTTATGCAAGCAACCACAGCTATGAGTTTGAGTGTCATGGTCACATCATGTCCAAAAGACAGTGTTCTACAGCACTGTTCCCCATTCCCCAGCATTTATAGTCTCTCTCTCTCCTGCTCCTTCCATCATCCTCCATGTGCTATAGCTGTCCCATTCATTTTAGGGCTAAGCACTCAACACTCATTTAATTTCAGCACTAGAAATCTCTGTTTTAGCTGCTTCCCACTGCAAGGAAAAGCTTCTCCAACCAAGGCAGAAACTGTAATCACATACTATGATTATACACAGCTTACAAGGTTTTAAAAAGAAGTAGAATATGGTAATAGCTGTAGAGTGCTTATCCAACTATCTGGAGGTTTGATAAAAATGGCTATTAAGTGGTTACCTACCTACCATGCATAAGTCAGCATCCTAAGATCCAAACATGGAGCACAATTTTTTTTTCTCATAAGAACTACTGTCATCTAAACTCCACCTATTAGAAAAATAAAGACTGATGTGGAGAGATGATTTCAGATTCAGACAAGATTTCTTGTCTCACTGGAATGTATTTAACAAAACCAGGCCCTAATGGGATACATAGGCACCTAGATGATATTTCAAAAGCAATAAACATTTATGGATGTTGTGATCAACTCCTAACACACAGAAAACATGACCTGACAGTTGTTCCTTAGAACTAAATTTATGGATATGATCTATTGGCCGTGACTGTTAATGTAATTAAAACACTTAGAACACTTGGAATCTAGCCAAAACTGTTTATCTGTTTCTTCTATAGTATCTTCACTGCAGCCCATACAGTGATTTCCACTGGTGCTTCTCTTTTACTAGACAAACAACTAGTTTCACATACTCCTCAGACCCAGGGATTTTATGCTAAAATTTTGATCTGCATGGATGTTCTCCCTGGGAAGTATCCACCCATAAAGGGTGTTTCTGAAAAAGTGAAAGTTGCATAGGGACCCAAACATCTCTGTTTTACTTAAAGTACACATTCAGAAAGGATGGATATATTACACATCTGTGGGAAAGAATAGCTATAAGATATTTAAAACCGTGAGTACCTGAAATGGGTGGTGCTGTGAAGGAGGAGCTAAATATTACTACATTATTTGAATATAATTGAAATTTCGTATCACCTCAATTATTTGTTCTCTTCATGAAAGAGTAATCTTAAGTATTGCCTGGATTATCTCTGGACCAACTGATCTATACCTTTTTCAGCAAAGCATCTCTTCAAGGGCTCAAAGTCATACTTAAAACATAACGCAGACTGCAATGATGGGTGACCAGTTTTCAGTTAATAATAACACATTTCTTCCTCATTTTCTCTCAGCTTCAGAAGCTTGGGTTGTGTTCCACTGATTCAGGTTTCTGTTGGGTATATCGTCTTACATACAGTGGTCACTCCCCACCCCAATCACAGCACTGAAAACGAACAACCTTTAAAGTAATGATGTAATAGATTTAAGGTTGGTTTCACCTTTTTTGAAATCTTTGTTGTCATGCTTGTTCATGTTCTGCAGTTTTGGCTTATTCTACTTGATGCACACAGCTATCAACATCTACTATTGACAAGCTGTCGACAACACTGCGGAATTATCTGCCAGTTGTCAGTACTTCCTGAGGACAGTGCTTCAAGTAAGAAGGAACAAAGCATATGCCTTGGAACTATGCAGATAAGAAATGTTTTCCCATTTCTTCCTTTGGAAAATTCTCAGCGCAAATATAGATTCAGGCAATACCAGAGGACAAACCTTATGGTGTTGAGCAGAAGAAATAAAACAACATATATACCCTGAGATCACTTCCATTTTTCCAGTATGCTTTCTTAGGACTGGCAGAAGAGTATTCCATCAATTGTGGCTCCGAGGACGCTTTCAATTGTCAGAGACTTAATGTTAGCCTTTGGGAAAGAATTTGGTATTGAAAGATCACTTGGAGAGAGTATGGGCTGCACTCTCTCTTCTGGTCCTGACTTTTGTTCCACAAGATTTTATGTTCTCCTAATTAACTTAATGACAAGACACTTTATCATTTTGTCTAACAGAACAACATCTCCTGAAACTGTCTACTACTTGTTTCATGACATCATTATATTAACACATCATAATGAAGAGCTGCTCATGACACAACTGTTTTTATGATCCCAGATTCAACTTTAGACTTCAGCAAATGGAAGCAGATAATTCTGGCATCAAAGTTCTACCAAAAAGAGAACTACCTTTAAAGCATGGTGTGACCTTTATCGATGTGAGCTTTGCATTTGGTCTGAGAAAACTGGGTTTTAGAAACCATTTTTTTCCTCTGCTCTATCCTAGAATGCAAGCTTAATAGAAGAACTCGGTGAATGTTTACAAGTATCAGAAGCAATACATGCACATGATCTGAGTCTTCCAATGAAGACATGAGCGGATGTGCTCAATGATGGTGAAGGCCTTAAGTCTCTGTCTCAGCCAATAAAGTGTCATAGAAAAGGTCCTCCTCCCAGGAGCCAGATGACCTGGTGCCAATTCTGAGATGAGATTTAGTGTGGTTATATTAACCCTCTTTCTGTTTCTGCTTCATATTCAACATTTGCATATCAAATAAAACAGTGTTTGTAAAAATACTTGAGGAATTAGGCAGAGTTGAAAATAATGTGATTTATATACTGACAGCACCACAAACATTTCTTTTCCCAGCAATCTGATCAGCCTAAGGATGACAGAAAGATCTTTTTGTAGAAAGGAAAGGGAACAACAGCACAGACAAGCTTCATATTTAATTGTGCAACGTGCTAAAATTTTTCCTGTGCCCAAGACAAGGTAAAGTATTAAATACTGGAATGAACTTCATTCCATAAACTATAAAGATACCTTAACTTAATGTTCAAATTGTTTGGCTTTCCATGAACCACGATGGTTTATACTATAAGCATTGTATCTATAAGCATGAGATGAGTGAAATCCATATATAAGGTTGCAAGGATTTTTCTCCACAAGAAAGATCTATAATCATGAGATGAGTGAAATCCATATATAAGGTTGCAAGGATTTTCTCCACAAGAAAGATCTATAAGGAAGTTCCCTTATTTTTCATGGTGTGTGTTGTGCTTGGACTCAGCTCCACAATCAAGAAAACACGATGTTGAGTTCCCTATGCATCAACAAGGTACAAACCGTGATGCATTTTCCTGGAAGAAAATGTCTATATGTGCGGCAGTAATAATAATGTAAGGGGGAAAAGATTGTAAAATGAAAGGACAGAGTTTCCTTTTTGTTATTTTTCAAAATAATGACTGTGGGTTCTTTCCCCACAGAAAAGATGCTATTTATTTTTTAATGATGAGCTGTTTCCCTGAGAAACAAAGTGGCATTCTGTCGACACCATATGGTGGTGGAAAAACAGATTCCACCGTGTTCCATTTGTTAGACTGTCTTCTGCATTTCTGTATCCATAATTTATGTGGGGGCCTATGTGATTGCCAAAATATTCAAATGGATTTCTCTTAGCAGGGCAGCCTGCATGGGGGGGAGAAAGGTTTTCAAAACAGCAGGACCTGAACAGTCCCCTGCTGCTCAGAGAAGCACACACTTCCAAGCTTCTGTCCTTCTGGCAGCTTTCATTGTGATACTAATTTACATCCTTGGTTTAGGGACCGTGTTTGCATTCAGAAAAAGCAGCTTATGTTCTTTCATGCTAATACAATCATACTTGAATTATAACCTGCACCCCTTAAAGTCATATTACTCTCTCTGCCATGGGATGAGCAGAGAACCTGGCCTGGAAGAAATTGGTACAGTAGCGACAACTGAATGATGCCATTTTGAACACATTGATTCTGCAGCTGGGTTCCAAAAAAGACATCTGAAGTGGTTATAGATACATTAAAAATAGTTGTGAAAGACTTCCACTGCCGTCTAAGCATATCATTACCATCTATGTATTCAGAGGCTGTTTGCAGTGGAAGTTTGAGAGGTTGTTTTCTGGTGCATAAATAGAAACATGTCAAATTCATGATACAGAATATGAAGAGGGGACTTGATGAGCGAGACTAATTGATGTTTTGGCAAAATGAAATGCTTGAAAAAAAAATGTTTCATGTTCGAACACATCCCCAGATAACAAGAATCTAACGCATACGTATTTTATTACAACTAATTGCTTTTATTCCTGGGAGACTCGGATGTTCTTTGTACAAGTTGGGATAGTACGTGATCTATTGGGGAAATGTGAAGCAATTTAATATGAAACAGGAATACAGATCTGAGAAATATGGTTCAATTCTAGAGGGAAGGGACAGCCATGATCCAAAAATATCATGTGCACCCTCTTAATGTTTAAAATGTTTAGGTTTACAAAACCAGTGGGCTGTTACCTGCTGTTTATAAGCATATATAGAATATTAGATTTTGAGGGAAATAACATCTGGAGGTTAATACTGTTTCCCATTTCTTCCGAACTGACTTACACAAACAGCTAGTCCTATATGGGCCCAAAGGGCAAAAGTTGCAGCCAGGTCCTCCTTCCTGTTGGTTTTTACTGCTCAGGGAGCAGAGTTTCAATGAGCTGAAGGTATTGATTGGTTTTGATGACTTAGGTTCTGAAAGAATGCTGTTCCATAGGGATCCTTTAGGTGGTGGTCTGTAAGACAGTGAACCTTCAGGGAAATCGCTTATAGGAGTCCATAGAAATAGGCTGCTTATTGGATCATTCACGAAAGGCAAGAGAGAACTGCACCCACTCGTTTGACTTAAAACCTGAAAGTTTTATTGGGGATAAGGATGAAAATTTCAAAGGTAAAGGTTTTGCTTCAATATTCAATGCCCTGGCACTTGGGTTATGCTCTAAACCTTATTCTATGTTTCTTCAAATTTAAAAATACTTGATTGATGCATTATTGAGACCTGAGGATCATACCATTTCTAAATGCCTCCATTCTCTCTGAAACGCTTGATGGAAGAGACGGACCTAACTTGAAGCTCACCCTATTGTTAGGACTCAAATCTCATACTTTTCCCCATTTCAATTAAAAAGTTATACATTCAATTAGACTACATCTCTGAACCTGCTCTAGCAGTAATTAAGATGAACATTATGATATGGGTAATAAAAAGTAATAGTTTTCTTCAATCTCTTGGGTTTTTTTGAAATACATTTTCTCGATGGAAATCAAATTATTTCATTGCATAGAAGCAGTGCCTCTCTATTCAATAGGTGAAACGATCCATGGGCTGTTGCTGGTACAATCGCTAAGGCAGAATCATTAAGAATAAAGTTTAGTAAATAAAGTTATTGGGTGGCTGCTTTTCCACAAAAGGTTTGGATCGGTATTAAATTAGCAGGAAATAGACCCAGAGTTTTCTCTAACTAACCTATTCTCAGTGGAAAAAGAAATGAAATGGCCTTATTCAAGGACATCTATTTGAAATCCATAAATATTTTATAAGGATGGAATAAATTGCTTATTTTCAAGCAGGTGCTATTGTAAAAATTATTTTGATTTTCTTTTGCCTCAGGGCCCTTGAACAAAATAACAATAGATCATGTACATAGTACTTAGACATTAGGTTATGTCTGTGTTTTCCATAATTGGTGCAGGCAGAACAGGTTCGTATTAGGGTTCCTCTGCTGGTTCCCCAGTGTCTTCCTATAAGGGAAATCATGCCTTTAATGGGGCTTGCATATCATTGCTCCTTCTGTAAATTATCAACGGAAATTGTACTGTTTTCTTCAAGATAATGTCAATAGATTGAAATGTATTCGGGCAACTTATTTGATAGATAATTTACACTCTCCGTCAACACATTCAAATGCTCCCTGAGTTTTTCCATGCATTCAAAAAACTGCAGAAACACTGTATTAGGAAAAAAGAATTCTAATTTGTCTGTGAGTTCAACCCCATTTTTCTTTCTGACTGTAGGCTTTCTGGTAGTAACATGTGTCATGCTAGTCTGGGGTGTAGTACAGCTGTTCCTTCAAAGTAATTGATGTAAAAAATTTCAATGCCACCATGTCATTGCTTACGCTCTTCCAGTCATATCTCTAGGAGACAAAAGAAGGTGTTTGTGCCATCCTATTGTGCTGTGCTGTCCTCTTTAAGGACAGTGATCAACAAGAGAAAATTCGAGTAAAGGCTGCCTCTGTGGTCAAGGTTAGGGATCAATGACCAACCAAGGACTTAACTGATTCTGGAAGAATATTTAGATGGTACCAAGGAAGGAAATGTTAACTCATTCGCTGGCCAAGATAAAGTGGAAAGTAATTGGAAAGCATTGTCAAGTGCCTATTTTTGGAAATATAGGCATAGTGGAAATATTAAAGCAGTTAACACACTGAGAAATTAAGCTTGCCTGCAAAAAGGAAACCCGATTGGATTTAGGAGTTCCATAAATATCAGAGAAATGAATGTGGGAGTCATTTTTTATGTCAGATTTTTCATGTTAGGAGATTTGAATATGAGATACAAAGATTCTGCACATTTGTGGCAAAGCCAAAGTAATTCCATTTTCAGAATAAAGGTTTGAGAACATCTTGTACTGGTCCTGAAGCTACTGTGGCTTCTGGACATGTGCATATGGCCTCATGGGTTATTTGCATGATTAATCCTGATTGTATGTATGTCTTTATCCAGATCCCATCTCAAGTAACCACAATTCTGTCTGATAAGACAGCAAGTCAATTTCCTTTTCCCTTGGTACTGAGTTTAGTTTTTAAAATTGCTTTGACCGATGGAATACCTATTTTGAGATGAAGCTTGCTTTGAGGCAGATGTGATGATGTGTCACCTCTGTTACCATGGTAGGACCATATATATATTATATTAGTTATATATAACATATATATATTAGTCTCACCTAGAAATTCCACTGTAATGACAAGAAAAGAATTACTCTAAGACTGTGAGTGTGCCGTGGGGGTTGGACGGGTACATATTCATGTGAATGAATGAGTGACAGTAGCATAAACCAATGCGCACATGTGGAGTTGCAGAGGACTAGCTCAGATGTCATTTTTGCCTTCTACCTTGAGACAGTGTCTTGTTCATTACCATGTACTCCAAGCTAGCTGACCCACAAGCTTTTCGGAAATCTCTTGACTCTGTATCTGACTTTTATGTGGGTCCCAGGGATCTGAACTCAGGTTGTCAGATTTGTATAGCAAGCACCCCCTTTTTCCCTAAGGTTTTGACTGGCTTTGAGTATTTCCAGGAACACTGTTATGTCTTTACTATAACCTCAAGAAGAGCTTCATACCTCAGCTAGTCCGAAGGTTAAAGAAGAGCTCCATACCTCAGCTAATCTGATGGTTAAAGCAATAAGATCAGTATGAATAACATAAGCACAACTTACTGCCAGCAGTGATGAAAAATACTATAGCCACTGTATATTATGGTAGAGGTGCCCAGCTGAGCAGAACTCAAGTCAATAAAGCCCATACTCCTAAGCAACTTAATGATTGGTTGGTTTGAGCCACTGGTTTTGCTACTGGTGGATATGAATCAAGAGTTAATCAATGGATAAGTGTGATCAATAGCTCTGGTGTCTGAGGGCCATGCTACCACAAGATATGAATCCTTTTAATGGTACTATGAGTAGATGTTTCCTGCCTTGGACATTCAATGAAAAAAAGTTAGCAAAGAAGCAAGTCAAAACCCACTGTTTGTTTCTAATGGAACAATGCTGGGAAACCATGTATGATATAGACCTTTTTGCTAAGTTATCCTGGGGAATTGGTCTTTAGATAAACAAATGTAGAGATAGAGCTAGGTGTGATGGCATATTCTTATATTTCTAACATGTAGGAAGCTGGAAGGGCTATGGGTTCAAGGACAGTCTGAGCTACACATGAGAACTATCTTGAAAAAAGCTAGAATAAAAACAAAAACTATCCTAGTGAAGGATTTAAAACAACTAAAATCACTCTAGGAAGTGATTTCACACTGAGAAATACATCTTTGTTGGTATGTAGAAACCTTAAAGATGAATTGTAAGGTAGGGTTGCTTTATGAGTGTTGTATTGAGGATTAGTTTTGGTCCATGAGGCACTGTCCATCATGGCTCATATGATATCCCACATCCAGAAAGAAGGATGAGTACCTGAAAGTTTGTGCCCCTATGGTTTTCTCCTGATTCCCTTTCTACTCCATTCAGGACACCAGCCACTGGGATGGTGGCCCCCACATTCACAGTAGGTCTTCCCTCTTCAGTTAGACCTCTAGAAACCCCGTCACAGTCACAATCAGTGCTGTTTCTCCTGGGTGATTCCAGGAGCAGCCAAGTTGGCAATGAAGTGTAATCATCATAAATGTGGAATTAGAATAACAGAAAGGTAGCTATAGGATTTAGATGTTTAACTAATTTAAGTGGGTGCTTGCAGGCCTGGTGTGGTGACTCTGAGACAAAGCCACGAATTAGATGACATTGCTCTTTGCCTTACTGTTCTTCAGTTATGTTGATACCCAGATTTAATTTTCTTCTTTTCCAAGGTGATCTTTCTCTGTAGCATGAATGTTGTATCTCTCTTCTGATTAGAGTAGCATATTAATTTCTCTTTTTAAGTCATTTCTAAAGAGTATAATTTTTACTGAAACTGAGAGAAAAATAAGGTGAACTTACGATCAATGTTTATATAAATAACATTTGTTACTCCACTTCTTTAGGGACACTAATTTTTAATCAAAATTTGGAGACGGCATTTTGTTTTATGAGCAACAGTATTTTCTCCCCCACCATAGGATCCTGTGTGGTGGAGAGTTGAAAGTACTGTTATACAGAATGATTCTGACCTTCTACTTCAGGGCTGGGAGATCACAGAGAGCAGGATGCACAGGGCTCGTGATCAGTTCCCAGTGGAGCTAATTGATAAGGAACATATTTTATGAATGAAGCTACAAGATAAAAACTGAGACTAATGAAATACCCCAATGACTCTGAAGTAATTAAGGAAGGCATTTCATACACTACCTCTAATTAGACTCTGAGGCTGAGAATTTGCAATTGACTCTATATTCTCTAGTGGCACTGACCCCTTGTTTAATCCAAAGGCAGCTGAGGGTATTCATAACAAAGCAAAGGAATTGCTACTTTCTAGGGTGACAATGAGCCATTTGGGGGAGGATAGGGTGGGTGATGGATAATTACAACCATCGCTAATTTAGCGGAATCTGTGTGTTTTTTAAAACACTACTTTAGCCAACATTTTCACAATTTTTTTTTTAAAAAAATAGTTTCTCTAACACAAAAGCTTTTCAGCTTTGAAAACAGATGTTGAAAAAAAATAAGGTCTATGACCTTTTAAATTGCATTTACAAGCTATTTCCTCTTGTTAGTATTTTCAACTTTCGAGTGTAATCTTCTAGTTTCCTTTAAATGCATTCTTTCTATACAGTGCACCATTTTAAGCTTGCGATAGTCTTACATATAAGATAGTGTCTACTCTTTTAATTCTTAGATAATTTTTCATATTATGTCTCCTTTGTGTTATTTCAAGGGATTCTTACCATTACAGACAGGAACCATATATGGGCTTTCAGTCTGTGGGCATTATTTGAGTGGACTGTGCACTCTAGAAATAATGAAAAGTAGAACTGACCAGGTGGTTTTGGTCTAGTATCTCACCATCTATTTTCAGAAATGAAACACACACACACACACACACACACACATACACATACGCACACACACTGAAACTAACAACATATGACAGAATCTACTATGTATGTGAGAGAAATGAGCAAGGCCTGAAATGCCAACAGTCTCTGGAGTAGGAGAAGAGGCAGGGTATTGTGTCTAACAGTCTTGAATTGGGAATACTGGAAGGGAAAGTGGTGGACACCAAGCTGAGTGAATATTCTAGAAAGGGATTTGGCACCTACTGTGTATACCCAAATGAGAAATGGGCAGTTGTTTCTATTGCGAGTCCTCTGGGAAACTAAGCCAAGATCATGTGCAATGATTTCACTTTCGATAAACCCAGGCCATTTTGCTGGGTTATGGATAATTAGAAGTGGCAGCTTGAGCTCATTTAAAATCACTCTAATTTTTTTATTAAAAGAATATCTTCCACAAAATGGAATCATCAGTCAGAACTCTAGATAATATTTACTTAAAATTTCCTTCAAGCGAAAGAGCCATTTGTTGGATGTTTGGAGTTAAAAAAAGAAAAAAAAACCTCAATATGGTATGTAATATTTTCTTTAGCATACTTATTTTTATGTGGTGAGGTTTAACATCTTTCTTACATTCCTAGAGGCTTTCAAAACTTATAAATTTGGGAAAATGTTGGTTTTGACAGTCATTACAAGGTGGACATGCAGGAACAGAGGCACAGACAAGAGTTGCTCACCTGTCAGTTTAGGCAGCTCTAGTGCCAGAAGTGTAACTCCCCCACAGTTACAAAAAACTGAACTCCTAACCATTGTCTTCCATGGTTCCTTACAGGGGGAGCTTATGTGTTCATGAACCTTGGTGGAGCCTGGAGCTGATCAATGAGCACCAGCATACAGTCAGTGCTCTAGGAGTTCTAACCACAGCATTAATACAAGCGAAGACTAGTGGCTTGTCTTATTGTTGTGGCAAACACCTGCTAAAAAGCAACTTAAGGAAGAGAGGACTTAGTTCAGCTTCAGTTCAAGGGTGCATCGTCCAGCATGGAGAGAAAGACAGGGCAGCAAGAAGCAGAGACTGCTGGTCGCGGTGCGTCTGAGCTCAGGAAGCAAGATCCATGGAGAGGAGTTACTCAGCTTCCTTTCTTCTTGTTATTCCATCTGGAACCCTAGGTCATGGTGCGATGCTACCCCCGTTTAGGATGGGTGACTTCCCATCTTGGTTAACTTCATCTAGGCAATCCCTCAAGGCAAACCCAGAGGTTTGTTTCTATGGTGATTGTAAATCCTGTCAAGTAGACAATCAAGATTAACTGTTTGTATGTGACCTGTTAGTCTGTCAGGAGGATGTAGATTAAATTCCCCATGCTTTTAATACTTTTATAAAAGTGAAATTAAATAAAGAATAAAATTATGAGATCATGTGGCTTAGCTCACGCAGCTCAGAATCCACACCAAGTAGCATTAGATCAGTGGGTCCCCAACACAGGCATTTCCACCGCTCTTTGCTTCAGTCCACAGTTTTGGGAGGCATTTTTACTTTGGATTCATACATTTGCTCCCTAATGAGCAGAAGCTGTTTAAAATAACATACTGATTTAGAGTTTTCTCTGACTTATTTTTTAATGTGATATATTAGAATCTCTTTCCCACTCACATCTTTCAGAAGTGGTGCCAATAATGTGGGGGGGCAATAAATTATTCAAAGTGATAGAAGCCATATAGCAAACAGGAAAGCTAGCAGTTTATTACAGAGAGCTGTGCACAAGTGCACAGTGGCCAGTGATGCCAGCAACAAATCAGGAATGATATACGACCTTTCTCACACGCTTGCAACATTTAATATCTCTGAAAGACATTAAAGACGCCAAATATTTAGACCATGGTCTGAAAGGCAGCAAAAATTCACTCTCACTGTTTATGAATCGGCTGGGAGCTTGGTTACAGTTACCTATGCCTGCCTTTTTCTAAAGGGTAAACATTTTTCTCATATTTGTTTGCTAGTGTACTTTGCTTTGCAAAATAGTTCTGATCCCGGGGTGCTGTTTGTTAATCCAAAGCCACTTTACCATAAACTTGAATTATCATTTCAGAGGCAGTTATACTTCATTTATGTTCAATTTCCAGTTCATGTAGGCGCCTGTCATTTACATTTATTCATTGCCTCCTTCCTGCCCCGTGTTTAATATTGAATGATTTATAAGTAGCTATTTTAAAAGCGCTGAAGAAACTGTTTCCTTCTAAGCAGGTGATAGGCACAATTTTTTAAAAAAATAGTAGACTATCCTTTTCTTAACTCTTCTGCTTTATGAGTTAGAACTGGGCTTAGCTTGTTCTCTTATTTATTTTATTATGAAAATTTAAGCATAAAATGATGGACAAAATAATGTAAGAAATTCATGTACCTACCACTCATCCTCAACAAAGATCAGTCATAATCACCACGGTTTAACTCCACCCCTTATTGCTTTATTGTAATTGAAAACAAATATCAAACACCCTTTTATGTCCATTAGCTGTAAAATTCCTGGCAATTGTGAAACATGGCATTTGAATAAATAATTATTACTTTTAATTACCAAGTGGAGCCATTTCAGAATATAATATAACCAATTATCAGCATTACTTACATTTCCAAATTACATTTAAAAACTTGTTTGAACCGGGATCTATATTGCTGTCCATTGTGTTAGTAATAGCCTGATGCTCCTTTCAAAAGTATTTTATCGGTTTTTCCTCTATCTTTTATATATTTCTACCTCATTTGATTTCTCTCTCTTTCTTTTTTTACTCCTATTTCATAAGAGAAAAGCTGTTGTTTATCCCGTAGAGTTTCCTGTGGTCTGCATCTTGCTCCTGGACTCTATGTAGTATGTCTTAACACTGTGTTTAGTCAGAAAGCTTGAAAGACATTCAGGTGCACAGTCTTGACTGGATCAAGTTTCAATTTCTGACAAGAATATTTGCTGCTGTTGTAACTTGCTTCCACCAGGAAGTTCAATGTCTGCGTATGACTACAGTCTTAGCAGCTCTAATGGCCCATTCCCACATCTACTATCTTATTAAATTTTGTGTGTGGGGGGATGGTGTTAACATTTATTGCCTATAAAAAGGGTAGGATAAACATTTGATCACCTTTATTTGCTTGTTTTCAGTACAAAGAATCATTTTTTCAGCAACTTCTGAGGTGACAAATCAAAGCTTTTCCCTGGGACTCATAGACAAACTATTTCATATGTTTCAATGCATTGTAGTTATGATTCTTAATGACAATCAAACCGTGTCATTATTGCCAACAGGATCTGCTTTAAGCTGGCTTCTTAGCAATCTGGAAATGACTCTGGCAGTCTTGATTACTCTTTGCTTTGTAGTTTGATCAAGCATCCCAGATCGTTCCCTCTGATCTTGGAATCAGTGAGACTTCAAGTTCTTTGGAGACCACAGTGCAGACAGTAGGGGCATCTACTAATAGGGATGGAATTCATAATTGTATATAGGCATTTTTCAATTGAATTGCTTTAGGGATGTATTTCAAGAAATGATATATCATTTATTCATTCTATAGTTTGAATTCAGAAAAACAGTTTATGGTGACGATCAAGATATTCAACAATATAACTATGGGACAAGGTCAGTTCAGGCACTCCCTCCTCTGCTGCCCAAGTACCTAGCTGGGGACATCCCTGGGAAATTTCACATGATGGATGGAGATAGAGCCAGAGACCCACATTCACATCAGAGCAAGCGACTGAGCTACCAAGGTCCAGTGGAAGAGCAGAAGGAGAGAGAAGAGGAGCAAGGAAGTCAGGACCGTGAGGGACTGGCCCATCAACTGAGACAGTGTGCCTGATCTATTGGGAGCTCATCAAATCCAGCTAGACCAGGACTGAATAAGCATATGACCAAACCGGACTCTCGAATGTGGCTGCCAATCGGGACTGAATGAGAAACCAATGATAATGGCACAGGGACCTATCTATCTCTTCTGCATGTATTGGCTTTTTGGGAACCTATTCTATATGGATGTACACCTTCTTAGACCGAGATGGAGAGGGGAGGGCCTTGGGCTTTCCACAGGGCAGGGTATCCTGCCCCATCTTAAGGAAGCAAGGGGAGGGTGGTGGGGTAGTGGGGGAGCGGGAGGGCCTGGGACAAGGGGAGTAAATGTAAATTTTTCTTTTAAATTTAATGAAAAATGAAAAAAAAAACCAGTTTACCTGAATTCACCATTCCCCGCCCCCACTGTATCCTTTAAGCCCTGTAGTCACCCTCATCTTAATATTTTGAGCATGAAGAAAGGAATATGTGCTGTCATAGTTTTACCAGCTCCAGGAATCTATTCTCAGAATGCTTCTTCTCTTGGGGTACACAGTTAAATAATAGATAATTATTGGCAGCATAAAATATTTTAATGCATTCAACCAAGAAACTCACAATGGTTCCAACATAAGGTACCACACTTTAGAAGATTTAGCACTCATGGTAATGGGCATCTTCTCTTCTGTCATGGAGCTTACCTTTCAAAAATATATAATATTTTATTAACTTTGAGAATTTCATGCAATGTACTTTGATTGTATTCATGCCCACTCTCCCTTCTGGCTACACCTCCACCTTAGCCTCTAACTTTGTGTTTTGTCTTTTATTTTTAATCATCTGCCTTGTGCTTCACAGACATTTATGGGTGTGGGACCATCTACTGGTTTGGCAGACCTACCAGGGACTACAGTGGTAAAGAAAACCAAGTCTCCCTAAGTCAGAGGCTATTGAGTTTCAATAACTCCTCAGTTAGGGTTGTAGACTCATGAGGCATCTGTCCCCTCTCCATGCTGGAATGCTGACAGACTAGATATTGTGTAGACACCTACAGTTCCTGTAAGGTTATGAGTAGTGCAATCTTGGCATGTTTCAAAGACAGTTTTACTTTGGTCCTCTTCACCCTCTGGTTCTTACAGTATTTCTGATCCCTCTTCTGAGATGGTTCCTTAGCCTGAGGTGATGTTGGTGGTGACATAAGTGACCAACACTTAACTTACTCTCTGTACTTGAAGGATTTGTGAGTTTCAACGTTAACACCTGTACAAAGCCTAAGGAAACTTCTCTAATGAAGTCTGGGATATATATTGACTCATAAACATGCCAGTATGGATGTAATTCTAATTTTCTGTACAATTAGCAAAATAAAGAATAAATTTAATTCCTGAGACTTATGAACTTCTCAACCTTGGGTTCATGACTATATTTATAGTATCAGGCATGCATTTCTTTTGTGAAGGATACATTAAATTCACTCAGAAGATGGTTGGATACCACCATGATATTTCTGCTGCTATTGCATGCATGGGAAGATCTTGCTATGTGGGTCATTATTAAAGTACGAAGTTCACGGTTCCAAAGACTGTTGACTGTTTTTCTCCAGCAGGCAGTTTAACACACTGAAAGCTAACCAGCAGGAAGAAAGCTTTCTAGTCAGCATCAACTAGATTTCTCTACGTGCTATAAGAAAACTGTGTGCTGTCCTCATCAATTGAATCTTACCAACAAGTTCTGGTGGACCACCAAGAACAATGCCAGAAGCTTGTATGGTTTGGGGGCCTCCAGGACTCCTTCAACCAACCATGTGAGGAAAATTACCCTGCCTCTCACAGGGCTTTTTATTTGGGAATCTACGTCCTCTGGGAAGAAAATTATCACCTGTGTAAGGTAACTCCCACTAAACTCTTCTCTATGCATGTAAGTATACATTTAGAGAACCATAAAATAGTTTTTCAAATGTCTTTACCAAACAGCTTTAGTATTAGTGATCCTTATTCTAAACACACTTTTGCCCTAACCTCACTTCTCTCTCCTCACCTAATCCTTCCTCATCATTATTCCTTCTTCCTCCTTCAGAACACCTGCATTTGATTATCCTCTTTCTCTGGTTTCTTGGGTTCTATGGTTACTCCAAGTGAAACACATAAATCTGTGTTTAAGTCAGAACCATAGGACATTTGACTTTTTGTGTCAGGGCTACACCATGCATACAGTATAATGTTTTCCAGTTTCATCCATTTACCAGAAAATTTCACTCTTCTTACAGATTAATTCCATTGTATATAGATAGCAGATTTTCAGTACCCATTCATTGACTGCTGACTATCTTGGCTATTTCTAGGTTCCAGCTATTGTGAAGTGATCAGGGATGAGTAGGAATGTCTGTGCAGTTGTCATGGGAATAGTTACACAAGCAATGCTTGCTTCTTTTCTGCTTCTACTTGCTTGGAATGTTTCATCTATCCTTCCATCCTAAGGTAATGTTTACCTTTTTCTGTAAAAAAACAGGGGAAAAACGATACTGTTTTCTAATCCAATACACTATTCTGTGCATATTGATGGTGAATTGAGTGAATTTAGACCATTGATATTTAGAGCTGTTATTGAGAAGCATGTATGACTCCCTGTCATCTTGAGGATTTTTGCTAGTGTTTGGGGCTTTCTTAACCTTCCTGTTTAATGAGTGCTATACCAATGCTAAAATTTTCCCTTTGTAATTGCTTAAGTTTCTTTGTCTTCAGGCTGAAGTATTCCTTCTATTATTGTCTGAAGAGCTGGCTTGGTAGCCATAAACTCTTCTAACTTGTTTTTATCATGAGTGCTTTTCTGTTGCCTTTAATTATGACAGACTTTGTTGGAGATTTTGGTTTTTTGGAATACAAGCCTTTCTTGATTTTATTGTTTGTAATGAAAACTCATTAGTTATTGTGATGCGAGTGTCTTTGTGTAATACTTGGCCTTCTCTTCTAAAACTTTTAGTATACTTTTTTGCTTTGTACATTTAGTGTTTTAACTATAATATGGTGTGGGCAGTTGCATTTCTAGTACTGTCTTGTGTCCTGTGTGGCTCTTGTATATGAATGGTTATCTCTTTCCTGTATTTGGGAGATTTTCTTTCATGCTTTTTATTAAAGTATTTTCTATGAATTTTACATGAAATTCTTCTTCTTATTGTATTCCTGTACATAGGTTTTGCATTTTCATGAGGCCCCAGAGTTTTTGCATGTCCAGTTCATATATTTTAGTATATTTTGTCATTGACTTTGAATAAATGGGTTAATCCCTTTGTTTTGTATTCATTCCCTGATGAATATGAACAGTCTGATAGTTTTATTGTCTGTCTCCCACATGATCCAGCCTATTGGTGACAACTTCAGTTGGTCTTTCTTTGGGCTGCCAGTTCTTGAATAATGACATGGAGACTTTCTCTTCATTATGAGAGCTTGGCCTTAGCATATACTTGTTTCCAACCAGCTCTTAAAACTGAAATTAATGTATTTATATTAATCTATGTTTTTGCCATGTGGCTCATTGCCTCTCCTCACTACTATAAGTCCAACTTACTCCTCATTTGGCTGGTCAGTCTCCTGCCTGAGATTCTTTTTCTAGTAGCTAGTCCTTGTCTCAAGAATAGAGACAGATAGGAAGAAACCAGTATCAGTTCTTGACCCTGATGTAAGGTATATAACAACTGAAGAATTATTCTTTGCTTTCAGATATGTGTGCATGTGGGTTAGTCTGCGAGAGCATGGGTGTATTGTGGGGGAGTGTGTGAAAGTTGGAAACAAGCTAAGGGGTCACTCTCAGGAATGCTATCCACCTCCTTTAAGACAGGGATGCTCATTGGCTAGAGTTCAACAACTTGGTGACAACCTGGTCAGGGAGGACCAGATACTTTCCTGTCTCTGACCAGTATGAGACTGTAAGCATGTAACACACCCCTGACTGTAAAATATGTATTCTGGAGATTGAACTTGGGTTCTCATGACACCTTTGGGATTGAGCCATCTCTGGGCCATTAGCCAAAAGTTTTAACATTGAGGTATATGTTTTTATTAAAATCAAGGGATTTCTTTCTATAAATTTTATTACCTATGTTGAGTAGAAATTTCATGCAACCAAATGCACATATTTTAAGCATGATTTTGATACATTTTGTCAAATTTAATTTCTTTTTCCTGGCCCCCTCTTGCCTTCTTCACTCATTCTTAGTTCACCACAGGTTTTACTTCTGTTAGGGTAAATTAGTTTATATGCTTTAGAAACATGTAGACGAAACCCTCTTCTTGTTTGTTCCCATTTCCTATACTGACCTGCAGTTACATCTATCACATTGGAGTCTATCAGTGGTTCTTTTCTGAACTGGGTTGTGCTCCCACTTAATGGGTTTATATCTACTGATGTGTTTGTGATCATTTATCTTGCTTCTCATTTGCAACTATAAATAAAGTGAAGATGAATTATTAACATGTTTGTTTTTGAATGGATGTGTGCTTTTATTTTTCTTTAGAAAAAGAGCAGAATGTGTAAGTTAGATCATAACATGCAGAGCAAGCTGGAACCACTGTTCCAGTTCCACAAACATGGCTCTCAAAAGTGCTCACCCAAGCTGCGGGTTATCATTGCTGCTGGCTATCATTTCATTGTCTTCAGATGCCTGATTGAAGGAAAATTTATAAATTTGTAGATGCCAATTTGTTGATATTATCACTTCAAGCATCTGCATTTTGTGTTCCACTTAAGAAGCTTTTGCCAAACCTGAAGCCTGGAATAGCTTCTACTGTTAATTCTTGCCAAGTTTTCAAGTTCATATTTCATATATACAATTTATTGTTCTAAATTGTGATGAATTAGTTTAGAAGATTTAGATTTTATATTTAGGTTTATTATCAATTTTGAGTTCATACTTACACGTGGTAGAGTTTTCAATGGAAGGCCACTTTTCACTTTGTCTTGCATATTAACATCTGCCCCAGCAACTACGCTGGAATGTTCATGAGCTTCATTGGTATTTCTCCTGTACTCTCTTGTCCTATTCCTCTACTATCACAGAATCTTTCTCTTTCTTTTTTTATTTATTTTATGAATATTTGTATTTATTATTTGAACATTTAATCCAGTTATACAGTGTGCTTTTATCTGTCCATTATTCCAAAATGTCTTTATTGCATCATTTATAAAATTAAATTTAAAGATTAACTTTACAGTTTCTACAAAGAAAGAAAAATCTATCGTAATTGCTGACTAGGTTTGCCTAGTTTATTATATCTTTCAGAATTCATATTTTAGGAATAGGGAGATTTTTAGATGATTGAAAATAGTATGGCTTTCATTTATTTAGGTCTTGCTAAATATTTCTCAGATTGTGTGACGGCTTCTCGGTACAGGTCTTATCAATCCTTTGATAGAAGTCACTCTAGCTATCCCATAGTTGATGTGCCACATGCATACACATCTCATACACATTTGCAGCTGCACACACACACACACACACACACACAGATTTTCAGTTGTTTCTTGCTCACATGTATATAAAAGGAACTATTTTTGTAAGTTGACATTTCATGTTGTTACTTTCATAAGCATAGACCATAGCATTGTCCATTTTAAGTTAATATGATGAATTAAACTAAAGATATTTTTATGTTAAAATACCTTTGCTTTTATAAGGTTAGCCACACACTATCACAATGCTTTCTGATTACATGTGGTTGAATTTGTTTCATATTTTAAGAAATATTTTTATCTGTGTCTATAAAAGATATTTACATAGTTTTACCTTTCATTGGGGAGTTTGTAAATAATAGAAATTTATTCTGACAGTTTAGAAGATTGGAAAGCTTAAAATTAATCAGCTGGTAGATTCAGTGTCTGGTGCAGCTTTCCACTCTCTTGTAAAGATGGTCTTCTGCATGCATCCTCAAGTTTTGGAAAGGGAAAGAGGAAAATTCTATGTCTGAACTTGTTAAAGGAAAGAGAAATTTGAAACAGGCTCTCTGTTCACCTGTTTTGAGGACACCAATTTTTCTACTGAGTGGTAGACCCTCCTAATCTAATTACCCCCTAACAACTTTAATTTGTAGTCTGGCACTTGGGAATTAAGCTTTGGAAACATTTCAAAGGTACACAAACATCCAAACTATAGCACATTTTCTCACTTGCATTATTCTGACAAAAGTCTTATCTTTTAGTTTGTTCTTTTGTATTTAATTTGACATTTTTAATGTTGCTACTTTTAGAATTCTTTTCTCAGTTTTCATTGATTCTAAGCGATTTGTTTATGATTCTCTTGGCATAGGAATATTTCTTGTGCTTAAGATTCATTGAGCTTAGATTTCAGCTTTATACTTTCTTCAATTTCACAATATTTTGTTGCTATTTCTTCATATTTTTAAAACACACTTATTTTGGCTTTAATTGTGTGTGTATATGTATGTGTATTTGCATATGTGAGTGCAATGTTCAGGGTATTCAGAAAAGGGCATTAGATTATCTGAAACTGGAGTTATGAGCTGTTGTGAGCCACCATACATAGGTACTGGGACTCTGAACCACTCTCAAACATGGAGCCATGTCTCAAGCCTCCATTAAAAATTACCTTAATTTCTTAAATTGTATTTATTTATTTAATTATTTATTCATGAGTATGTATGTATGTGCTTGTGTGTCATGGTGTGGTGTTTATGTGTGTGTGTGTGTGTGTGTGTGTGCGTGCATGTCACACACAGGCACACAGCACACACACACGTTGAAATATACTATGTTTTCTTGGTTCTTTGTAGCCCATTGTAGTATTGGGGCATTGTGCAATATAGGCAAATACTCTATCACTAAACCTCATTCATAGTTCTTAATATTAAATTATTCTTTATCCTTCTAAATGAAACTGTTGTTTTTGATGCTTTACCTTGCAAGGATGGCTCAGTGGATAAAGATAGCTTGGCACCAAACCTAATGACCTAAATTCCAGATAGTGGAAAGAAAGAACAGACTTCCATGAGTTGGTCTCTAACCACTACAGGGCACACATACATTTGTGTGCATACACACACACACACACACACACACACACACTCAAATGTAATAAAAATTTCTATGTGATTATTCTTTTATTATTCCCATAGACTTGTTTATTTATCATAGACACATTTTCTGTCAACTCCTTGGCTTACTTACAATAATTGCTTCAAATTAATTCTTTGTTATTGCCACATATACATTATTTCAAGATTAAGATGAAACTAGAGGTGGTCAACACACATGTAATGTAGACTACAATATTCTCCTTGGGTATCATAGTAATTCAATCAAATTCATGAGGGCCAGGATGCAAGTTATGACAATGAGCTCAGTGAAATGGAGGATCTGGGGGTGAGAAATCCTGACTCCTTATCTGCTTGATTGCGTATAATTAGTCTTCCAAAAGAAAGTTGGGCTCTCCAGATATCTCAGTCTCCTTCAGCAGGACTTTAATGGACAAAGAGCTGCTAAGTATTATCAGAAACTATATCCCAATTGTCACTAAGAACAGCATCATATCTACATTTTTCTTTAGCCTACGATGCTAATATTTTTCTCTTTTGCTTGTTGGAGATTATAATCTGGTTCTATCCATTCCTCTTCTTTCTTTCATCTTCCAAACCCTCCCATGTACTCCGCACCCCACTCTCCTTAAAATTCATTACCTCTTTCTTTAATGGTTGTCATAAACACACATACTCGCATACACACACAGACGTATACACGCACGTGCATGCACACACACATATGGAAGACTATTTCTTCTGTTTTCAGCATTTCTTAACCACCTGCAGTTCTTTATGTGAGGTTGAAATCTCTTGAGTTTTCCCTTGTTCGCATTAGTATGTAGATGTGACAGTTGGGAATAAAATGTTCAATGAAATAATAGATCAAATAAGTAGAAGAAAAGAAGCAAAAGAAGGAAGCAGAAATAACCATTCTATGGCACTACACTAAAACTGGAGAATTTAAGTTAAAAGGTCAAGTCCAATGCAACTTTTGAAAACTGAAAATAAGTGGATGAAAGAACAAGCAGAAAAGCTTGGTTTACATTGGAGACAGCTATTGAGAGAAATCATACTTCTCACATATTTGGGGTCCGATTCTGGAAGTGTGCTGGACACCACGTGGAAATGGGTGTATCTTTGATCCAGGACATGGATGACTTGGAACTGAAGACAGGTGGGGCACTATTCAGAGTACATCCCACTGACTAAGGCAGAGATTTGGCATGTTGAAAGACTCTCCGGAACTCAAGTGATGCTAGATGCTCTCAGCATCTGAACTTACATTGTTTTCATTTTCCTTTCTTCTTTATCTCATTAAAAACATAGTTTCAGAATTTCTTCTGATAGCTTCAACACTGAACTTAACAAACTGGACCCTAAAATTTCAAAGAAAGAAAAAAGGTGCTTCTTTTGTTTTGCATTGTCCTGTTTCTCAAATGTTTAATAATTTTTAAAGGCTTCCTGAGCATTATGGATGAAGTGTTGTAGAAACATTGTGTTCTTCCAAAATTGTTGAGGACAATTATTTTTATTCAAGTCAGTGGTTAATTTTATTACAATTTTTTAAATAAATTATTATATATCTTGAAATATATGTACCCAAATTCCCAAATATACATATATTATAAAATATTTTTCTTAGAATATATGTATTATATATTCCCAAATTCATGTATTTAAATTTTATTTTCAGCCTGCTGGTATTTGGAGATGAAGCTTTGGGGAGGTACTTATGTCATGAGGATGCAGTCCTCACATAGGATAACTATGCTTGCAAATGGAAGCCAGGGGACTAGGCAGCATGCATAGCTTTCTATTATGTGAGAACATGGTGAGAAGTTCACTCACAATGCAGAAGAGGTTACTCATTAGAGCTAGAACACAGTCATCCCAAGACTCATCACTTACATTAGTCTCAAGGAATGTAATACAAAAACATGGTTTTGATAAGCAACCTATTCTAAAGTACTTGGTGTGAAAAACCAACACTACTAAAACATTCGTTAGCTCCAAAATTTCTATGTCCCAGCTGATGAGAAGCTGACAGGTTGTTTCTTAGTTCTGTGATCAATCGGATTTTCTTCCCAAGAATTTCCCTTTGGTAATGACTCTCCATCCTCCAGCAAGGGTGTGATCAAATTTTTAAAATGAGGAAAATCACTGTGATTTGGCAAATATCTATTACCTAGATCTGTGCATCTCAGTCTTACATTAATTATTGCACCCTCTCTGGGTTGGAGCCTTGTCATCAGTAGAGGCTCAGGTAGTTACAATGCATAGCCAAAAGTCTCAAACTTTTGAAGTCATTCCTGAGAAATCTGGATGGAACAATTTCAGAACACAAGCTGAAGTGGCTTGTAGATTTGTCTTTGACATGAAGAAAGCCTAGAAGTCAACATTCCTTTCTCTAGCTAAATTAAAAGCAGCATAAGCAAAAAGCCAACCACTTCCTTGCTCTGTCAGAGAACAAAGAACATTGAGTCAAACACCACTCAGAAATGTGGAGAATAATATATATCATAGAGAAACCATGGCTCAAATCAGCTTACCTTGACCCGAAGCTGTTGGCAAAAACAAACAGAAATGTTTATGTGATAATGCTGACTTATCTCTGGAGTGTAATTGTAGACTAGCATGGGAAAGGGACACTTCTGGGGACAGGCAGAATAGAGGAAATGGTGAGTTACAGGTTTAATGAGAGACTCTACTTCAGTGCATAGATGAAAAGCAATTGAGGAGGATACCTAGCATCAACTTTTGAGCTTTTTGGGGGAGTTGTTTTTTTTGTTTTTGTTTTTTGAGATAGGGTTATATGTACCTGCATACACACATGTGCAAGTGTTCATATATACACACACATGCACACAGACACATACACAAGCACACACACAAGAAAAACACTAGGAACATGTGAGAAGAGACTGCTTGTTACCATCACATACTATTTTCTGAGCAATTATTAGCCTGAGGCACATGCCCCTTCAAGTTTTAAATCTATCATATGTTGGTATAAGAAGAATCTGAGAGAAGTAGTAAGTACTGAGACCTTAAGAGTAACACACTCCTTACAAACTCATGTTTAGGTTTGTTTTATTTGGAACCTACAATCTGATATTCACATTTGCTTAAAACTCCTCCTGAAACACAACAAACTTAAGAGTAACACCCCCCCCCAAAAAAAAAACAGAAGTGGATGCTAATGTAGACGGTAGGCTTTAAAATATAATGATGGTAGATATTTCTCTTGGGTGTTTTCTGCCACCATGTCAACAAAGGTGTGAGAATTTTACAAGGGTATCTTTCAGTGCATGCTGGTGCTTAATTTTCAGGCAGAATCAACTGGTGCTGTAGCTTTCTATATCCATGTCTGGAATATTACTGAAGGTTCAATGTGTAATGAACTGATTTATTGATTCTAGGACTCATTTTTTATTCTTTCTTTCAAGTTCTGCTAACTTGGAAACTAGGTTGCCCCTTTCGCTGTGGCAAGAGGAAGTAGAAAGTGGCCGTAGCATTTTAGAAATAAAAGCAGCTCTATTGACAGCAACATGATTTAATTTGTATAGTAGTTAAATAATTGTTATTGGTAGAATTATATCTTAATTTTTAAGTGTGAATATGGATCCCCAATGATGGCTCTTATTTGCAAGATCATTTTCTGAGGGGCCTACATTGAAAACACAATGTGATAGGTTTTTCACTAAAGTTGAAGAAAGTGCAGTTTAAGGTGGAATCTCTCAAAACAGAACTTACCATCTGGATAGATGATGGGGTGATGTCACAATGGTTGAATTGTGTAGAACTCTCACTCAGATCCTGAAGAAAGCTTAAAGTCTCTCAGAAACAAAGGTGCTTAACTTCCATCAATCGATAACACAACCAGGAAATTGATTAACACAATTAATTTGGCTAGATAGTCAATGTATCTAAAAACCGTATATCTTAAATGCATACTTTCCAATGAGAAGATAAGGTAGTTTCTAGTAGGGAAGGTGTTATTGTAGCATTGTGTTAAAGACGGAAGGCCCATTGGAATGATAAATAATAATAAGAGTTTTGCTAATGCCTTGCAAGAAGGGCTCCAAAAGGTTTTGTAGATAGTTGTTATGGAAACTAATTTATTCAGGATACAGAGAAAAAGAAAAGCACAACTTGTAAGAGTGACCCAGAAGATATCTGGGGTGGAGTGAGTGCTGAAAGGTGCCACAGCCTAAGGAGGCTGAGAACTTAGGAAGGCAGACCAGCTTAAAGACATAGCTCCCTTCTCTATTCCCTTAGTGCCTGTGACAAAGTCTCCCATACACAAGTAATAAGGATAGATTTGAATAATTTGAGGGAAAAAAAGCTGATGTCTCTTAATGAATAAAAAATGTTAATATATCAGGTCATGATGAGCACATTCCTGCATGCCCTGGTCTCCCTGCAGAATTAAAGGCTTACCTCCTCTGTCAGAGGGAAGAACTTAGCAAAACATTTCAAAAATCTTAAAATCACACTATTCTGTTCAACTGGGCTGGCCTACATCCTTCAGGCTTGCATCTTGCTCATATCCTAGAACAGTATATGCAGGACAGCCATGCTGTGTAGGATCCAAAGCTGGCTGGAGTCTCAAGGATAATGTTTTGCTTGAGGGGAAGAATTTCCTAAACGCTTCCTACTTTATGGGGTGGGACCAAGAGTATATTGTATGTGCTTATGTAGAAAAACAAGATGATATGGGAAAGATATAATTCTAGTACTTTTTGATACCGGTATTATAGAGAAAAAAAAATCAGGAAACACACACACACACACACACACCTCAAAGAGACCCTCCTGCTTTACACATTCCTTTTGGAGATATTCTCAGAATCAGCATAGCCTACTTTTTAAGCATTTCATTTGTCAGCTTTCTGTTTTTTTTTAAAAAAAGTGTTCAATATGCTTAAAGTGCCTCAGGGAGAATATGATCAAATTCACTGATGGCAGCAACACTGAATAAAAATGGACAGAGACAGAAATATCAGGGCCTATTAAAATGGACCCATGGATACAAAGCACTCTTGGCTCTACATGTTGTCATATCCCGGGATTAGCAAAATTAAACCAAAAATGATCATAGCCTAATTAAAAAGAGACCCTGCAAGCCACGGTTTTGCAGCCTAAAGGACTGAATTGTATAGGAACCTAAGCCAAAAACTTCATACTTGGTCATGTTTCTGAATAGCCATGATGACTCTGTGTGTTATCTTAAGACATTTTCCCTTAATGAGTTGTCAGGGAAGGACTGGCCCTTTTGTTCAAGTGTGAAGATGTTGCCTCAAACACATATAAATCTAAGTTATTTTAAGTGTTCGATCAAACTGTGGCTTATGTGGAGAGGAAGAAACAAAGAAGATGCAGCGCTTCCTGCAGGCTCTTCCATTAGCACACAAGTAAGCATCTGTCTGTTACAATACCCAGATATTTAAGCACGGCAACTTCTTCAATAAGGCTGCCATGGGATGACGTGCTCAAAAGGACACAGAACAGAGTTACGTGCTGTGAAGTTGGGGAGCCATGCTCAAGGAAATATGGAGACATTACATGAGAAATGTAGTTTTTTCAAATGAGCTGTCATATCAAAGGAAGTGTTTATTGGGATCGCTATCACTGAACATAAAAAGCAAGAGGACACAGCTCTGCAAGAGGTGAGGAGGATAATCCTAGTTGACACTGAGGACATGTGTGGGACGATGTCTAGTCACTGTGGATGCAGTTATCTTCTTGGAGTAGATGAGTAGTGGGAATCACTGGGGACCTTCTAGGAGGTCGACACCAAGAAAATGTGGTAGGATATCTTGAAGTCTCAGTCATGAAGCTCTCATTTACTATTTATTTTCAATATAAAAGTTCTTGTCAAACATTTCCAACCAATGGTGCTAGGAAACTTGATGTTAAAATGAATCATAGATTTAAATATATCATATAACACTCTATTGTAAAAATTAAAAAAACATTAAAATCATTAGGCTCTAATGACTTTAGACTCTTAGATTTGGCACAGAAATAGAATGAGTAAGAGAATATGTTGATTTTTTTTCAAAAATAAAAAAATGTTATTTAAATGATCCTCTTAATGTGATAAAAGAAACTCTACAAACTCTGAAGAAACATTTACAAGCCACCTATCCAACTAATGTGTAGGACCAATATATAGACTATATAAATAATTCTCAAACTCTACAGTGATATAACAGAAACAAATACATTACAATGTGGACAAAAGAGACAAAACACAAAGATGTAATGGATAAGCATGTAGAAAGATATCCAAGGCTCACACAGGCTCACACAGGAGACTGAAGCAGCTGCATGGGTTGTGCACGAGTCTACACCAGGTCTCTGAGTATATGATACAGCTGTTAGCTTGGTGTTTCTCTGAGACTCCTAAAAGTGGGAGCAGGTGTTTCTGTCTTTTTTCTCCTATTGGGTTGATTTATCCATCCTTGACAGGAGAGCTTTTGTCTTGTCTTACTGTATCTTGCTTTGCCCTATTTAGTGGTTATCTTTTGGAGGCATACTCTTTTCTGAAGAGGAAATAGAAAAAGAATGGAGCTGGGGGAAAGAGGAGGTGGAGGGGAATTGGGAGAAGTGGAGGGAGGGGAAACTGTGGTCAGGATGAACTATATGAAAGAAGGATCTATTTTCAATCATAATAATTAAAAAGATGTCTACCAACTTTAGCCACTAGGGAAGTACAAACTAAAATATAAATGAGACACTCCTACACATGTTAAAATAGTTAAAATCTATTTAAAAATAGATATGACAACACAAAATCCAGCAATGATGGAGAAACTTGATGACTCATATGTAGCTTGTTGCAGTATAAAGTGGGATACTCTCTGTTAGGTTGTTTCTTAAAACTTGATCTTGCAGCTACCATCTGGCCCAGAAAGTGCACTCAGGGGCAACTGTTCTCAGAAATCAAACCTTCTGTTTATGCCTGGCCAGGGAAGTGCTTAGCCATTTAATTTGTTATGGCCAAAATGTGGAAATAATTCAGATATCTTTCACCAAGTGATTAACTAAATATGGGTCATGAACCTCATAGACTATATCTCATAAATAAAAGTGAGCATCCTTTTACTTCCTCAGACAATTTGGATGCATCCCTAGGGACTTGTGCTTAGTGGGAAACGAAGTCCTAACAGGTTGAATCCTATGATCACTTGGCTTATTTTGAAAATGATAGGATTAAAGAAACAGAGACCAGATCCATGGTTACTGCAGCCATGAACAAGTGTTATGAGAGGGAAACAGGAAGGGGAGTTGGCTACAAAAGGTCAACAAAAGGGATCTCTGTGGTGGTTAAAATATTCCTTATTTTTGCCATTTCAATGTTACTACCATGGTGATACTTTCATTAGGGGAAGCTAATAAGGGCATAAGAGGTTTCTGTGTATTACTTTTTTTTAAACTGCAGGTGAACTTAAAGTATTTCAAAATTAAAATTTGAATTAAACCCCCCAATAGTTCATAATAATTAAACTAGTCAATGTATCATCTCTTTTTAAAATTTCAAACCAGAAAGCTAGATTATTGAGCTCTGGAGATGAATTGGGGCTGAAGAACTGCTTGGACTTGATTTTCTAGCGATGAAAACATTTTGTAGTATTTTATGAAAAGAAATTATATGATCTGTCTGTGTTTAAGGAAACCACAATTATACTCTGATATATATTTGATGTAGGGTGTCACTCAGAATGTACGCAGGGAGATAGGAAAGGGGAAGAGGAACCAGAAGGTGAATGGAATTGTCAGTCAACGATTGACTCTACTTGATCCCAGAAATGGGGGAAGAGCATCAAGAATTTTGCCCAGGGGTCTGTAGTCACTAGTGGCTACTGCAGTTCTAGGCAGTGATTAGCAGCTGTGAGGACTCATGGGCTGTTGGAATAGGAGCCCAGCTGAGCCTCCAAGTATCCATCATTCCCTTTCTGCCATCTTTCTATAGTGGAGACTATGTTCCAGAAGGCTGAAGCTACTGGCCCAACAGGAAAATCTTTGTAATTCTATCAATGTATGCTCTCAAAGAAATATACTGACAATTGGGACTGTTCCAAAAGAGATCTATTTCTTGACCTCTCAACCACATTGATCATAATCCTTTACCTTTGGTTAGATAGAGCCAAAGGCTCTAGTCAACAATGGTTCACTTGATTACATTCTGTACTTCTGTGTATTGGGGATTAAAGGACACATGGTACTCGCTCTCAGATAGCGCAGGCCTCTGACCCAAAGCAGAGGTCTAGGGCAAATGCATTGTGGAATAGATGTATTTCTTGGTATTTTGACCCAGTCAGGATCTATGGAACTTTAGGGTCTTACGCAGTCTTTCTATGGACTCTCAGTGGGAGATAAGCACCAGAGATGACAAACAGAAAGGTGCGTGGAGGCAAAAGCGATGGCCTTCTCCTGATCCCTAGTGCGAGAGTCTCTGAGAATCTGCAGATAGTCTTCTGGATGTTTCCTGTGACAGAAGGAGATAATTCTGAGGTTTCTGAACCTTGTTTAAGTCGTCTTCTTCAAACAACATTTCCATGCTGGAAAAAGAAAGATGTAAGTTTTAAATTCCTCTTTCTGTGAAGCCCTCACTGTAATTTCCTAAAATTTTTTGAGAAAACTGCAAGGTCTGTGGCAGCATTAGTTCCCCATAGCAGCTGCTCTCCTGGGCATTTCTTCCCATTGCCTACTAAGCACATGAACTTGAGGCAGTGTACTTCCAACCACTGTGTGAGAGCTGGCTAGAGAGGGGGATGGGCTCTGCTTGGAAAGTGCAACTGCCTCCCTACACAACCTGCTTCTATTAGCACCTTCCTGGGAGGAAGAGAGGCAGCACAGTAAAACACATGCCACCCAAGTTGTCATGTGAACATTTCTTTTTTATAGAAGAGACCTGTGGGGGTAATTAAATTTCTCTGATGGCCTATATTCTTTAAAGGCTGTTTTCTTTCCTTTTTTATCCTACCATAAACACAGAATTACCCTATGGTGTTTATTTAACAAAATGCTAGAAGATCCTGGACATGTTTCACATGAGTTTTTTTTTTCCTTTTTTGTGTACATCTCTCTTACTGTTTCCCTGAGTTTTCAAGGGACATCTCTGAGCCTCAGAAGATACTTCGTGATGGTTACAGCTATGCTAGGTTTGGCCTTGAGAAATGCAGCTTTTTCCAGGAACATGTTATTTTTGTTTGTATGTCTGCTTGAATGATATGGATGAGAAATTAAATCTGGCCAAGGAGTTGATATCGGAGCTTATGTGGTGGGTGGAGGGGGCATATGGAAGGACCAGGGATAGAGAGAGAAGCCTGTCCAGGATGTAGCCCCAAGGTGATAAATGAAGGTCTGGAAACTTGCCAAAGCAGATTATTGTGGCATAATCAGCAGAAAAGAGGCACCAGCAACTGATGAAATATGATCTTAAGGGAAAACTCAAATCCAGTTATTAATGGAGGGAGAGTGCCAGTCTGGGCTTGAGAAGTGGTTTCAAGTAGAGGAGCATGAGTAGACATAGTGATTGGGCGATGTCAGTTCCTTCCTTTCTGCCCAGAGAAGAGGGAGGGAGAGATGAGCTATAGACACATTAGCCTCCTGGTTGTTGCTATCATATTCAGTATGTAAAGAAGAGCCCAAATGCACAGACTGGCCCATCTGTGCTTTGGCAGATGGAGTGGGAGTTGCCCAAGTGAAGAGCACACTGTGGTTTAAGATTGGCTCTAAAGGGTACTATACTTGGGTTAGTTCAAATACAATTACATTAATATGGCCGTCTCCGATTTTTAACCGAATGAACAGTTTCTGAATTGATTTTATTGTTTAAAATCATGCTAGTCAATGGCTTTTCAAAATAAAATTGCCTTTGGCTGACTTAAACATCAGTAGAAGATTAAAAATTGATTGTATTTTAAGCCCCAAATCAAGATTTCTATAAAATTGGACATATCCCATTTCCTCCCTTTTACAATGACATGTTTTTGACCATTTGATGAGCCCAAAGCAAACCAAATTATGAGTGGGTTTTGCTAATTCTTAGCTCAAACCACAGGAAAATCCTCTATTCGCTATGAACTGTTGTATAAGTTGTTAAGTTCCCTAGTTTCTTCAGCAGAAAAAAAAGAAGACAAAACATTTCTCTTGTAAACCTGTTGTGAAGACTCTTACAAAGTTACTAGTATAGTTCTCAGCCTATGGCAGACTTTCAGTAAAATTTTCTACATAATTTTGTTATGTATATATACATACATATAAATCCAATGGTTCTTTGGGTTCAATTTTGAAAGTCCTGCCCAGAAAATGGGACATTTTGGGTGAAACCAACAAAGGGCAAGTGTACAGAGGAAATAGTTGACAGGATAGATTTGGAAATGCTCTTTTTAAAAAAGAGTATCAATACTGATCACCAAGATGATAAAAAAGGATTATGAAAATTCTCACATGCCATGAGATTGGAGTTTATTGACTAAGTTAGCTGTTGGTGATCTTTCTCTATTAAAAAGCTGTCTGGCAAATAGTTTGGGGTTCAGGATCATTCACTTTGTGTCACAATCATTCACTGATGCTCTGTTCACATGTGAGCAGCTGTAGACAGCACTAAACCAATAGACATGGAGATGATGCAGTAAAAGTGGGCCTAATTTGATGTAAAAGCTTGCTAATTAATGATATAGGTGGTTGAGATCAAGCATAGCTTATTTCTTATCCATATGTTTGCCTCATGCCTAGCTAGGTACAGTACACCTTAATAATATGTTTAATTAAGGCATTTAATAAATATTTAAGTAACTACTATTATTAAGCTACTATTGCTACCTTCAGAGAAAGAGTTGTCCCTAGCTTTTAGGAGTTCATGTTTTAGTGTAATAAGAGACCTATATCTATTACTGTACTCTCATGCAAACACTATTCTACATAAGCTACATTTAGCAAAGTTAAATGAAGTAATCTTAGATTTTTTTCACTGAGAAACTCCTCATGGCATAGTATATCTAGCTATCAGCAAGATATTTGACGAAGTATTCCCTGATGTTACCATGGACTTGATGAAGCGTGTGACTGGGTGATGATATGTCTCAGTGTTCTGCAACCTGGATGAGTGACAGAATTCAATGAATGCTGATTGATTGATCACCGGCAGCCTTGAGAGCAATTTCCAGTGACCTAGAGGGCCGTGTCCTTGCCTCTGCGCTACCCATCCTTTCTATCGATGACTGAGATGAAAACATGGAAAGCATGCTGATCAAATTAACAGATGATATACAGCAATGAGAGAGAGACAGCCAACACAGCCAAACTCTAAAATGATTTCGACAGGCTGGAACAATAGTGCCAATCTAACAAGAAAAAACATAATGGGGATAAATGGAAGGTCTTGCACTTGGGTTCAAAAGTCAAATTGTGTATGAGATGGGGAGGATTTGGCTAAACAGAAGCATTTGGGGAAAAGCCTTAGACATTCCACTGAAAGAGGCACAGTCAGAGACCATCATACCATGTGAATGGCAAAGCTGCCTGTGCACACTAGGTGCATGGCTATGAGGGCTATGCTCAGGTGAGGGATGTGACAGTAGGGTAAGGGAGGTAGAAGTGCCCAGAGTAAGGGAGGTGGCAATGTCACTGCAGCAAGTGATGATCAGATAATACATCCATGTGATCGGGAGTCCTGAGGGACATAAACAGACTCAGCCTTGGTCAAGGCAAACAACTCCAGATGGGAGTAGGAAACTTAAGAGCATTAGAATTGATGAAGAGAATTCAGGTAACGAGCATTTTATACAGGGACCTTACTGTGGGGAAAACACCAAAGTCACTCCTTAAAATGCCTCTACATCTCTAACAACATCCTGATCTCCTGTGATGGTTTAAGGATGAGCAGATGTTTCTTAAAATGTACATTATCTGGGCTAAATGGTGTTCCAAGGGCCCCATTCCAGCAGAGCCTAAAAATCACTTTTGCTTTGTTTGGGTTGAAACAACAATGCCATACATGAGGCAGAGTAAAAGATCTCTATCTAATAATCAAAATGTGGGAAGTGAGCAGAAACGTGTCTGCTTGCTTGCTGAAAAGTTTTGAATAAAGGGGGCAGTTGAGAACTCCCCAAGGAATTGAACTGACATAGACCCTTAGAGAAATGTCAGGGAGTAAAAGATGGAGAAAGGGAAAAGTTCATTAAAATCTCTGGTTAACTTTGAAATCTGTTTTCATTCAGCAATGTTGTTACAAATCTTTTAAAAATTTATTTGTGCATTCTCTCAGCAACACGAATGGGTGAATGAATGAACTATGATTAGATACTGAATATATAATAAATTTCATGACTGTGGCCCATCTGATTCAGTCTGATCTGGCCCTATCTCAGCCAATTAAAAGTAGTGTTACCAACTCATCAGGTCAAGAACTTGGAGACTCATTCAGTTGCTTCTGTAATTTGACATTAATACTGTCTCTTACATTGGCACACTTTGTCTTTTTACTCCACACTGTTCATTCTTCAGTATATCTAACAGGTTGTTTATATTGATATAATAAGACAACATGACCAAGGCAACTTATGGACCAAGGCTAGTTTATTCAGATCTTACAGTTTCAGAGGGTTAGAGGTTAGAGTAATCACAGCAGGTAACATGGCAGCAGGTAGGCAGGCATAGTGCTAGAGCAATAGCTGAGAGCCCATATCTTAAGACACAATCACTAGTCAGAGACACTGGGCATAGTGTGAGTCTTTTGACACCTCAGAGTCCACTCTCTGTGACATACTGCTCCACCAATGCTAGGCCTCCTAATCCTTCCCAAACAGTTCCACCAATGAACAACCATGTATTCAAAAATAAAAGATTCTGGAGATCATTATCATTAAAACCACCATACTTTTCCAACTCTGCAAATGAGCATGAGGGCACCACCTGATGCTGTGTCAGAGCACCTTGTTTTTGTTACACAGAATAATTTCTTTTCTCACAGTAAATGATTGACAGTTTGTTGTAGCTTCCTTGTAAGCCCCAGGGGTGATGAACAATGAAACTAATTTATTCATTGCTGTATCTGCAGTATTTATCTTAGTGCCTTGCACAAAATATGTGTTTGATACATTTGTTAAATTCAAGTAATTTATGAAAGATAATAAGAACTTTAAGGACATCATTTTAGCTATCAATAAAAATATGATAAACAAAGGATGGCAGTAATATTGTCAGGAGCCATCTATTCCAATGTGTATATATGATAGAATGAGAGAATGGCAATCTAATGATACAAAATTCTGCAGCATGTCCATCAATGGATACATAAGAGCTTGAATGATAGTATTCAGTCTTAGAAAGGACATCTTTTGCAGCAGCATGGATGGAACTGGAAAACCTTACATTTAGGTAAAATTTCAGTTACAGAATGACAAATATTACAGGTTTTCATTTATGTGCAAGTGCTAAAAGACTAATTACAAACAAATAGATAATAAGGTAATAGAGTTATGGAAAAGTGTTGGGGGTTTGGATAAAGATTTTAAATAGATAGAGATAATATAATAAGATTATGAAAGTTACCAACAATTAACTGAATATTTCAAAATAGCTAAAATAGAGAATTTTGATTGTTTCCAATACACAAAAAGGTGTGTGTGTAAGATTATGGCCATGTCAATTGTCCCAATATGATTCTTATAATTGCAGTGTCATATCATATAAAATAAATGTATGAATAATTATTATGTTCTAATTCAAATTAAAAATATGTTCAGAAGAAAAGAAGTTCTTCCCCATACCTTAGACCTTTAGGCAAGGTTTGACTAGGTTGGCTCCTTTCTTTGGTGTCTTATTGATTGGGAAATAGATGTCCATTTAAATCCACTAAGTACACATTAATGCAACTCTACAAGACTTTCAGAACTTTGCAGAAGGCAAAACCCTCAAGTGCCATGCAGAAATGATTTCTAAGTTTTATAAAAGCCTGTTGCTCCTTAGTAACCTTGTTCACCATTAGTATTCACATCAAGCAGAACATCCTCCTGCCCTGCTAAATGATTCAAAAACAACTAACAAAGAAACCAAGAGGAAACCCACAATAATTCTCCTCTTCCAGACAATATGGAGCCATTATTCATTTAATAGTATAAACATTACTCTCCATCCCAGGGTTACTAACTTCTGGGTCTTTAATGGACTTCACATCGTACTTAAGGGATTAAGAGACAAGTTTGTAATTGATTCTCTTTGTTGGGGGAAATAAAGAAGATGAGTATTTACCTGGTCATGGGTTATGTTACTGATGGAATGTAAAAAGGCTCTCAAGGGTTACTGCTGCAGTATAGTTTCTTTCCCTCATCTCAGAGGTGCATTTGTAATTAATTCCTAGAAAACAGATCTACAAGAATAGGTTCTTTTAGTGAGTGTTGAGGTACAAGTCACATTTATTATCACTGAATAACTTACTTGCTCAATTAAAGCCTTTTCACATTTCTCTGTGCACCTACTATGTGCTGGACATCTGGAGATCTTGGTAGAAACAAGGTGTGTGATGATGAATAGCTTAAAAGTCAATTCCAATCTTCAGTGTAATGGTGTGGAAGAATAAGTACTGAATGCATAATCATACACATAAAGTAAATGTCCAAATAAAAAAAATATTAAAAAGTAGAAGAGTGTAGAATTGGAAGAGACTTGGAGAATTAAGGTGATATGATTAACTCTTCAGATAAAGCAAGTCTTCTACTGGTTTTCTGTTGCCAAATGTATAAATTATACTCATGACATGTTTCTTTATCCTTAGCAATGTGTGATACCTATTCTTGATTGTCAACTTGACTAAATCTAGAATTAACTAAAACCCAAATGACTGGACACACTTGTGGGAGATTTTTTTCTTAATTAAATCATTTGATGTGGGAAGACCCACTTTTAATCCAAATCTTGAGGTAGGAAGATCCTCCTTTCATCTGGACTGCACTTGCTGGCAGCCTATATAAAGTTTGTAGAAGAAAGAAGATCTCCTTTTTGCCTGCTTGCTCTCGACCTCACTAGCAAGTTCATTTCTTGACTGACATACCTACCTCTTCCAGATTCTAGTATATGTTGAAAGAGGTGTCTGTCCTGCCCAGTCCTGTAGCCGTTAGATTCCAAAGAATTACATAGAGGCCTACATTAATTATAAACCGATTTGCTTATTAGTTCAGGCTTCTTATTAACTCTTATAATTTATATTAGCCCATAATTCTTGTCTGATTAGCTACATGGTTTGATATCATTTTTGGTGAGGTAGTCACATCTTGCTTCTTCTGTGCCTGAGTGATGGCTGTAGACTGAATCTTTCCTCTTCCCAGAATCCTCCTGTTCTTGTTGCTCCACCTATACTACCTACCTGGCTACTGGCCAATCAGCATTTTATTAAAATACAATCAACAGAGTACAGACCATTATCATACAGCAAGTATACAATGAAGGACAGCTAAGACATCCAGTCTTGAGAACTGAACAACTACTGGATTTTTAGACCTTCATAGGCAGTCATTGTCAGATTAGATGGGTCACAGCCTGTAAGTCATTTTTTTTCTTTTTTTGAGCTTGTCCTGGAAGTAGCTCTTATAGACCAGGCTAGCCTCAAACTCACAGAGATCCACCTGCCTCTGCCTCCTGAGTGCTGGGATTAAAGCCATGTGCCACCAATGCCTGGCTTCTGTAAGTCATTCTAATAGATTCCCTTTCTGTAGAGAGAAATTTACTCTATGAGTTATGTTAACTCTAGAAAATCCTGACTAGGACACAGTATTATCTTTATATAGTATCATTATCTCTCAGTGCTTTCCTGTTTCAGTAAGATTTCAGTCCAGAAAGTTAAGGCACTATACATATCATGGAGATGTGGGTTTAAGACATTAATTAGAGTTTTAGCAAATCAGCAGGGCCAAGAAGTGAGAATCTTAGAGTCAGAAAGCCAAGCAGGAGTTCATGCCCACAAAACCCCTGCTATAGCTGGGCAGAAGAGTCTTAGAGGGAATAGGATACATGCCATGCATACCTTCAGGCTGATGTATAACCTCAGATGGGAAGTTTTTGGAAAAGCCTGTGAGCTCAGCTCCCACTGTAGGAACTGCTGACCATAGGACAACCCTGACCTCTGTGCTATTGTCGCCTATGTGACTCTGTTAGCAAATATCCTGCTGTACCTGTGACCTCATGAAATAGCTGGATTGGCAGAATGTTTAGAATATGATTGGGCCTATGAGAGCCATCTATGCTATTTTATAACCATATCATCATCCCATAGTCTTCCAAGAAGAATGGCCTTGAAACCACTTGTTTACCAGATCTCCTGAACTGCAACCCTGATTGGCAATGATTGGTGACAGTCTTAGTTTTAGCACAGGGAAATTTATATTCTGGATAGCTCCTCTACCCAACACAAACCAGGAAAGATGCTAATATTTTAATGTGCTGACACCAGCATTTAATCACAAATGCAGGGAAGCCAAAAAAGGAAAATAATAGAAACTTTAACTGGGGAAGCCCTCCCAGACTGATCTAGTTGATCAAACAAATCAGGTGCATCTCATTTTAAAGATTTGTGCTCACCAATATTTATAGGCAACTAACTACTAGCCACTGTGATGCTCACCCATCTGATGTCACCATAAGAAACATATCTTCATTGTGTCTTTAAACATTTATTTTATCATTTTTTTGAGAACTTCATACACAAATACTGGTTACAAGATTTTCATTCCATACTCTTACTTGCCAACTCTTCCCATTCTCCTCTCACTCCCTTTCTTTGCCATGACCTCTTCTTTTTTTGTTTTTTCTTCCTTTTTTATTGTTAAAAGAAAAATTTACATTTACTCCCCTTCTCCCAGGCCCTCCTGCACCCCAATACCCCATCCACCGTCCCCTTGCTTCCTTAAGATGGGGTAGGATACTCTACCTTGTGGGAAGCCCAAGGCCCTCCCTGCTCCATCCCGGTCCAAGAAGGAGTGCATCCATATAGAATA